>SJYV01006924.1:0-19278 GCA_006410875.1 Neotragus pygmaeus
CCCGGACCTGTTAGCTCCAGTTTGCTGTCTCACGACCCCAGGGCCTGTCCTGAGGCGCCACCTAAGATGCCCCACCGAGACGAGGCTTGGGAGGAAATGTTTTCTGAGCTTCAGTGTTCTCTGCTGCCAAATGAAAAGAACATAGTGGAGCAGAGGTCACCTTTCTTTAACATGAGAACCCCCTTTTCAAACAAAATGAAATAAAGTACCTGTTTACAAGCGTGACAAGAAGCGCCACTTTGTTTGAACCTTACCCGCTCAGCCTCCTGCTCACTTCCCCTGCTGTGTCCCGCGAGGCTTCTCCACAAAGGCCGAGGCCTCTGAGGAGCAGCGGGGAAAGTCACAGAACCGCGTGCCAAGGTCCTTTCTGACTCCAGCATCTGTGTGTTTATAAAGTCCAGGAGCTCCGCTAAGCGTCACGGTTACTCCCAGCAACTGCAGGAGAAGAGCATGTGAGCCCACCCTGATGGCCCTGGGCCCAGAGAGCCCCAAACCCTGCAGAGATAGAGAACCCAGTCACCCAGACGCTCTCCCAACACAAGGTCACGTTCAAATATCAGACATCGGACAGACGTGGGCCCAGAAACCGGCAGACGACTGCTGATAGCTGCGTTTCAAGGAAGGTTCTCTCTGTCACGTTTCCCCATGAAGACAAATTCTTGAACAGATGCAAGTTTTAGATACCACCCTCCAAAGAACGTTGCCAGATGAACGTTTCTTTTTAGGTCAATGAGGGCCTATTGAAGGCACCAGTGAAGGTGCCTGTTCTCAGGCTGCGTTAACTAAGTTACGCAAATGCTGTGGGGCAAACAAGCGCTGGGAGGAAAGGTTCTGCTGCCTGCATGTTCACTGGGTGTCCGACTCTTTGCAACACCTGGACTGTAGCCCTCCAGGCTCCTCTGTCCATAGGATTTTCCAGCCAAGACTACTGGAGCAGGTTGCCATTTCCTACTCCAGGGCATCTTCCCACCACAGGGATCAAACCCTCGCCTCTTGCATCTCCTGCATTGCAGGCAGCTACTTTACCACTGAGTCACCTGGGAAGCCAAAAGATTATGCCCACTCTGGAAAAAAGATGGTAGATTAGCCAGTCCAAATCTGACTAAGCAGTGGGCTGTTGCTGTGTCTACAAAGCATGTGATTGTTTAGAAATCTGAATTTGCTAGCTATTTAGTCCAAATACTGAAATTTTCAAAGTAATCTTTTAAATGCTCCAAAGAAACTTACATTTCTAATCTTATGATTCAGAGACAAGCGTAGCAAAAAGAGTTGGAGGACATTTAGTTAAGCGTGTCCTAAAGCGTGTGTTCCATGAAAGAAGGAGGAAAGGGGTGTGTGGCTAAATACGGATAAAGAATGCTGCTTTGAAATAAGGATTTATAGAGTCTTGGAACAGAATAATAGATGTGATGCAAACTCAGGATGTCTATACCAATAAGTTCCAAGCTGAGTTTTCAAGACTTGGGTCTCAAAAAGATATAAAAATGCCAGCATCTTCCACAATCCAGGTGAAGACATGAAGCTCTGTTTTGTACCATATAACTGACCCTTTGGACATAACAGACAGTTAACATATAGGCTGGCTATAAGATTTCAACTTTTAACTTTTGGATTGGCTCCCAGAAAGGCAGCTGGATACATCAAATTCTCTTTTTAAAGTATTTGGACTAAAAAAAAAAAACTGAAAAAAATTGTCAGTTTTTCAATAAGATGACGGACCTCCAGGAGGTGAATAGCCACACCCATGTGTAAGTGATGAGGAGTAAAAAAGAGAAAAGTGATGGAAACACTTCACAGAGGGACAGAAATAAACAGAAGGTAGGGACACAGAAAAATCACAGTAATAGCAGTCCTCTGCAAGAAAGGCACTTACGATCGAAGACGATAAGAGCAATGGGGTGAACCAGGGTCGTCGATACTCAAGCTATTGCCAATCAACAGATTTGATACGGTAATTATCAGAAACTTGGCAGGCCTGGCAGTCTGAAATACTAGGAATTTGATTTTGCCTTATGAGCGTTGAAATTCTCAGGATCAAAACTGACAGATAGCCCAAAATGTTTTATGGAAGTTCTTTGGCTGGTGAGAACCTCTAGCTCACAAACAAATCTTTAACCCTGACTCCAACCAGCCTCCCGGTGAGGCTCTGGGTGATGGAGAAGCCTCCACCCCCACCCACTAGAGGCTTCATTCCAGAGTGCAGAGCCTGGAACAATGAGTAGCTAACAAAGAACCCATTTCCACCCCTAGAAAGTGAAGAATCAACCTGGTTTCTACTAGCCCCCTTCCTATGAGCTACCTCTAGACTCCAAAAGCTAAAGATTAAAGGAGACAGATGGCGGTTAAGAAGGACCAGTGTAGGTAATGGAAGAAGCAGTGCCCTGGAGCCGTGACACCATAGCTTAAGCTCTGGCTCCTGCACAATTTATCCTTGGACAAGCCACTTCAACTTCCTGACCCTCAGCCTACACATTTCAAGAGTGAAAATTCATGACGGCTATTTCAGGATTATTGAGAGAAATCAGTCAATTAATGTGGAAACGTTCAACACAGAATGAGAGCCTCATAAATCGAACGATTTTCACATAATTGCTTTCTCTCAAGGCCCCTCCAAAAAGAGATCCGAGACAGGTGATAACCGTGTTCATAGCAGAACAAAAATAAATTATGAAAAGGCTCACCAGGAATTGCTGAAATGACTGGAAATGTTTGACTTGAAGAATAAGAGACGAGATAAGAGTGGGCATGATCGCTCTCTGTCTTGGGAGAGAGGAGTCTTGCTCAATATGCAGAATCAAGCATAATACTAATGTGGAAAACTTAACCTTAAACTCGGCCACTCAGCCGTGTCCGACTCTTTGCAACCCAGTGGACTGTAGCCTGCCAGGCTTCTCTGTCCGTGGGGTTTTCTGGGCAAGAATACTGGAGGGGGCTGCCTTTCCTCCTCCAGGGGATCTTCCGGACCCAGGGATCAAACCTGCATCTCCTGCACTGGCAGATTTTTACCACTGTGCCGACTGGGAAACCCAATACTAACGTGTAGAAGATACAGAAAGGGCAGTGCAGCTTTCCCAACAGGAAGAATTTTCCAGAGGCAGACTGCCCAGAAAGTCCCCATCAGGTAACAGAGGACCCCGCGTCTGACCACAGAGGACCCCGCGTCTGACCACTCTGGAGGCACCGTTCTCATCACAGTCTACGTCCTGCTGGGAGTTGTCAGGGTCCAACTTTGGAATCCGTGTTAGGCAGCCCTGGTGTACACCTGGGCTGCATGACAATCTGTTGGGGATATTCTAGGAAAGGGAGACTCCAGATTGGTCCCTTCCAGTCTTGATAGTCTAAGGCTCTCTGTTGTTAGACAGACTACAAGCAAGTGTTGTCTTAGACCTTAGACAGCAAGCAAGTGATCCTGAAGAAATACCTACCCCAGGTCTATTTTCCAGAAGGATGCACAGATAGGTAAACAGTCTCCGTAGTAACTGCCAGCTGTAGATTCTTTTGTTGCTATTATTTATTTTTATTTATCTCTCCACTTGGTGCACCAGGTCTTTGCAATAGAACACGGAATCTTCAATCTTTTGTGGCATGCGGAATCTTTTGTGGCATGTGGAATCTTCAAATTTTTGTGGCATGTGGAATCTTTTGCAGCATGCGGAATCTTTTGTGGCATGCAGAATCTTCAATCTTTTGTGACATGCGGAATCTTTTGTGGCATGTGGAATCTTTTGCGCGTGTGCAATCTTCAATCTTTTGCGGCATGCAGAATCTTCAATCTTTTGTGGCACACGGAATCTTTTGTGGCATGCGGAATCTTTAGTTGCAGCATGTGAGATCTAGTTCCCTGGCCAGGGATCGAACCCAGGCCCCCTACACTGGAAGCTCGGAGTCTTAGCCACTGGACCACCGGGGCGGTGCCTGCGGATTCTTTAAATCATAACATTCTTTTCTCTCGCTAAGCAGAAAAACATAAGATTTTCATCTAACATCTGACACTATAGAAGACACAGGCCTGCAGGTCTGGAATCTCAAATTCCATTCTCCTTCTGAGGCCACCCAGCTGCATGGAACCCGTGGCCGAAGAGATCTCACCACTGCAATAGAGTTCATTCTGTGGGCTCACAGATCACCCTGAACTGACCATTCAGCCCTTCCTGATGTTTCGCAGTTTCTATCTAGTCGCCCCTGTGGGAAACGTGGAGCTGCTTATTCTAACCCCAGGGACACCCAACTCTGCACCCCACGGACTTCTTCCCGGGCCTTCTTTCCCTGCGGGATGCCTGCTACATCTTGGTCATCACCCGCCGATCCTGGCCGCACTGACCACAAGCCAAATGGTCGTCTCCTATGGCCGGCGTGCAGCCCAGTTCTTTTTCTTCACCGACTTCACCGTCAGCTTCACCATCCGTTCACTCTGCCTGCTCGCTGGGATGGCCTATGGCCGCTTTGTTGCCATTAGCGATCCACTGAGCTGGGATGTGGCGATGTCCCTGAGGCCTGTGTCTGGGGGTCAGCAAGGGCCATCCTGCATGCCATGTGCACCTGTACCCTCCGCTTCTGTGATGACAATCAGACCCACCTCTCCCGCCATCTCCCAGCCCTGCTAAAGCTTGCCTCCAGCAGCACGACGCACAGTGAGATTGTCACCCTCTTTTCTGCCAAATTCACCTTCCCGGCCAATGCCGGGATCATCCTGGTCTTCTACCCGCTCATCATCAGAACAGTTCTGAGGATGACATCTGCTGGCGGGAAAGCCAAGACCTTCTTCACCTGCACCTCCTGTCTCACTGCTTTTTTTCCCTTTGTGACACTTGCCTTCCTGTCCCAGAGAAGTAATTCAGACAAATCCCCAGAGAACAAGACCGTGTCTTTTACACTGTGGTCTTCCCTATGCTGGATCCTTTGACCTACAGTCTAAGGAACAAACACATAGAAGGCGCAATCAGAAAAGTCATTTGTAAAATTCTAGTCCCAAGGGATGTAGCTTAGATAAGGGTCCTTCATCCTCACTCACATTCTCCCCAGAGAGAAAAGCATCAATAGCATCAATGCCATATGAAGCTTACCCTGAAGAATGAATCCTTTCGCTGGCACCTCGGAAGTGGGCAAGAACTACCAGCTCTGCAAGAAAAGCTGCAAGCTTGGTGAAATTTGTTTGGCTGGTTCCTTCTTCCTCTTTTTTCTTTCCCTCTTCCTCTTTAGTCCAGCCCCCAAATTCTCAGAGTTCTAGGGCAACTCTCTGATATCATAGAGCTAAACGATAGTGTAATCCTAGTAAACTGATCACCACATCCAACCTCCCATTCCCCAACGCAACCATGCATGAGTTTCCAGTTACCCTTTCTTTATCCTTTTGTCTTTATGCTCATTAATATTGACTTTTACTCTTTATGAACGAATTATAGCTGGGAATCATGCTACTGGGAGAATAAGGGATTTTTTTAATGATATTGATAACCTGCTGTTTGCTCTTTTTTTTCTATTTTTTAAAATTTATTTATTTAATTGGAGGATAATTACTTTACAATATTATGATGGCTTATGCCATACATCAATATGAATCAGCCATAGGCATTTGTGCTATATGCTCTTTATAGGGGACACTCTAAAGATATGGCATAGATTGATTGAAGGCAAAAGAATGAAAAATTATATTTCATGGAAACACTAAGATAAAGAAGCTAGGATGTCTGTGTGATTATTGAACCTGAGACTTTAAGGGAAAGAACACAAGCAGAGATAAAGAAAAACGTGAATTTTTCAGAAAGATGTAACAATCATACATCTTTATGTACCCAATAACACAGCTTCAAAATACGTGAAGAAAATACATAGGTGGATATGCTAACCCTTCTCTTCAGTAATATGCAGAAAAAGTAGGTCAAAGTCAGTAAAGGCAGATAGTTGAATACCACTAACCAAATTGATCTAATTGATATACATGGAATGCCACAAACCCAAAGCCAGAAGAATCCAAATTCTGTTCAAGTTTATGTGGAACATCCTCCAAAGTGGATTATGTGCTGGTCAGGTCTCAGTAAATCACAGAGAAATGAAATCAAGACAGACAAGTTCTCTTTCCACAATGAATTAAATGAATAATGCTAGTGGTGGTTTAGTCGCTTGAGACTCCATGGACTGTAGCCCGCCAGGCTCCTCCATCCATGGGATTCTCCAGGCCACAATACTGGGGTGGGTTACCATTCCCTTCTCCAGGGGATCTTCCCAACCCAGGAATCGAACCCAGGCCTCCTGCACTGCAGGCAGATTCTTTACCGACTGAGCTACCAGGGAAGCCCGATAATGTTAGTAATTAACGACTAAAAGAAATTAAAGAATACACTCCTAAATAACCTGTGCAGGAAAACTAAATTAAAATGGAAATAAGCAAATGTTTTAAACTGAGCACTAATAAAAATAAATATGAAAATTTGGGATGGAGATGATATTAAAGCAGTGCTTAGAGTTCTAAATGGCTATACTAAGGGGGAAACGTCTTGAATCAATTATCTAAGCTTCCACTTCAAGAAGCTAGAAAAAGAAGATCAAATTAAACCCAAAGAAAATAGAATAAAAGAAACAGTAAAGATGAGAAAAAGATCCATGACATAAAAAATAGATGAATGTCGATTATACCTCAACAAAGCTGTTAATAGAAATAGATTTTTAAAAACCCAAACTTTGCTTCCTTGAAAAGATTAATAGAAGTCCCAAGTACCAGTAATATAAATTTTAAAAGGGCATTACTACAGATCCTATAGGTATCATAAAATAGAATAAGGAGACAGTGTAACCAACATTATGCCAATAAATTTGAAAACAGAGAAAACAGACAAATTCCCTAATAAACATAAGCTTCACAAACTAAAATAATAATAAAATCTGAGTTGTCCTACATGTGTTGAAGGAATTGGATGCATTTTAAAAACTGCCAAGACATTCCCACCTGCAATGTGGGAACTCATGCAAGTACCCCAGTCTCTCCGTGTGCTTTCTGACCCTTGGTACAATCAGTGTAAAATTATAGGACTTTGGAGAATCGTTTCCAGTTTCTTATACAGTTAAAGATACATCTACCCTATGTCCCAGTAATTCCTTCTCCTTGGTATGGACTCATGAGAATAAATGCCTATGTTCACCCAAAACAACTTTTATAGCAACGTCCACTGCAGCTTTATTCATAGCAACTCAACACTGAAAACAGCCCAAGTGTGTACAGAAGGGTGGATAAATGAACTGTGGGCTATTCACACTCAGCAGTTTTTAAAGAAATGAACCACTGGCACATCGAGCCCATCTTTGCATGAAATGTTCCCTTGGTGTCTCTGACTTTCTTGAAGAGATCTCTAGTCTTTCCCATTCTGTTGTTTTTCTCTATTTCTTTGCATTGATCACTGAGGAAGGCTTTCTTATCTCTCTTGCTATTCTTTGGAACTCTGCATTCACATGCTTATATCTTTTCTTTTCTCCTTTGCTTTTTGCTTCTCTTATTTTCACAGCTATTTGTAAGGCCTCCCCAGCAGCCATTTTGGTTTTTTGCATTTCTTTTCCATGGGGATGGTCTTGATCCCTGTCTCCTGTACAGTGTCACGAACCTCCATCCATAGTTCATGAGGCACTCTGTCTCTCAGATCTAGGCCCTTAAATCTATTTCTCACTTCCACTGTATAATCATAAGGAATTTGATTTAGGTCATACTTGAATGGTCTAGTGGTTTTCCCTACTTTCTTCAATTTAAGTCTGAATTTGGCAATAAGGAGTTCATGATCTGAGCCACAGTCAGCTCCCAGTCTTGTTTTTGCTGATTGTATAGAGCTTCTCCGTCTTTGTCTACAAAGAGTATAATCAATCTGATTTCGGTGTTGACCATCTGGTGATGTCCATGTGTAGAGTCTTCTCTTGTGTTGTTGGAAGAGGGTGTTTGCTATGACCNAGCTCCTGGTCTTGTTTTTGTTGACAGTATAGAGCTTCTCCATCTTTGACTGCAAAGAATATAATCAATCTTATTTCGGTGTTGACCATCTGGTGATGTCCATGTGTAGAGTCTTCTCCAGTGTTGTTGGAAGAGGGTGATTGCTATGACCAGTGCATTTTCTTGGCAAAATTCTATTAGTCTATGCCCTGCTTCATTCTGTATTCCAAGGCCAAATTTGCCTGTTACTCCAAGTGTTTCTTGACTTCCTACTTTTGCATTCCAGTCCCCTACAATGAAAAGGACATCTTTTTTGGGTGTTAGTTCTAAAAGGTCTTGTAGGTCTTCATAGAACAGTTCAACTTCAGCTTCTTAAGCATTACTGGTTGGGACATAGGCTTGGATTACTCTGATACTGAATGGTTTGCCTTGGAAACGAACAGAGATCATTTTGAGATTGCATACAAGTACTGCATTTCTGACTCTTGTTGACCATGATGGCTATTCCATTTCTTCTAGGGGATTCCTGCCCACAGTAGTAGATATAATGGTCATCTGAGTTAAGTTTACCCATTCCAGTCCATTTTAGTTTTCTGATTCCTAGAATGTCGACGTTCACTCTTGCCATCTTTCGTCTGACCACTTCCAATTTGCCTTGATTTATGGACCTGACATTCCAAGTTGCTATGCAATATTGCTCTTTACAGCATCACACCTTGTTTCTATCACCAGTCACACCCACAGCTGGGTATTGTTTTTCTTTGGCTCCATCCCTTCATTTTTTCTGGAGTTATTTCTCCACTGATCTCCAGTAGTCTGTTGGGCACCTATTGACCTGGGGAGTTCCTCTTTCAGTATCCTATCATTTTGCCTTTTCATACTGTTCATGGACTTTTCAAGGCACGAATACTGAAGTGGTTTGCCATTCCCTTCTCCAGTGGACCACATTCTTTCAGACCTCTCCACCATGACCTGCCTGTCTTGGGGGGCCCCAAAGGGCATGGCTTAATTTTATTGAATTAGACAAGACTGTGGTCCCAGTGTGATTAGATTGCCTGGTTTTCTGTGAGTATGGTTTCAGTGTGTCTTCCCTCTGGTGCCCTCTTGCAATACCTACTGTCTTACTTGGGTTTCTCTTACCTTGGATGTGGGTATCTCTTCGCAGCTGTTCCAGCAAAATGCAGCTTCTGCTCCTTACCTTGGACGAGGTATATCTCCTCTGCCACCCTGACTTTGAATGTGGAATAGCTCCTCTAGTCCCTCCAGCGCCCACTCAGCCACCCTTCCTTGGGCACGACGTTGTTCCTCCCAGCCGCTGCCCTCGGGCATGGAGTAGCTCCTCTCAGCTGCTCCTTTGCTCTACCAGCCAGGCACATAACCAGAATGCTGTGATCACTCACCTAGAGCCAGACGTCCTGGAGTGGGAGGTCAAGTGGGCCTTAGGAAGCATAACTATGAACAAAGCTAGTGGAGGTGATGGAAGTCCAGCTGAACTATTTCAAATCCTAAAAGATGATAGTGTGAAAGTGCTGCATTCAATGCCAGTAAGTCTGCAAAACTCAGCAGTGGCCACAGGACTGGAAAAGGTTAGTTTTCATTCCAATCCCAAAGAAAGGCAATGCCAAAGAATGTTCAAACTACCGTACAATTGTGCTCATTTTACATGCTAGCAAAGAAATGCTCAATATTTCCCAAGCTAGGTTTCAGCAATATGTGAACTGAGAACTACCAGATGTTTGAGCTGGATATAGAAAAAGCACAAAAATCAGAGATAAAATTGCCAACATCCATTGCATCATAGAAAAAGCAATGGATTCCAGAAAAACATCTACTTCTACTTCATTGACAACACTAAAGTCTTTGAGTATGTGGATCACAAGAAACTGTGTAAAATTCTTCAAGAGAGGAGAATGCCAGACCATCTCACCTGCCTCCTGGGAAACTTGCATGCAAGTCAAGAAGCAAAAAATTAGAACCAGACATGGAAAATTGGACTGGTTTAAATTGGGAAAGGAGTACATCAGGCTGTATAGTGTCACACTGTTTATTTAACTTATATACCAAGTACATAATGTGAAATGTCACACTGGCTGAAGCACAAGCTGTAATCAAGATTGTTGGGAGAAATATCAATAAGATGGCATCACCCTTATGGCAAAAAAAAAAAAAAAAAAAGAACTAAAGAGCCTCTTGATGAAGGTGAAAGAGGAGAGTGAAAAACTTGGCTTAAAACTCAACATTCAAAATATTAAGATCATGACATCCACTCCCATTACTTCATTGCAAACAAATGGGAGAACAATGGAAACAGTGACAGACTTCATTCTTGGGGGCTCCAAAATTACTGTAAATGGTGACTGTAGTCATGAAATTAAGACACTTACTCCTTGGAAGAAAAACTATGACAAACCCAGATAGTGTATTAAAAATCAAAGACATTATTTTGCCAAGAAAGATCCATATAGTCAAAGCTCATGTATAGATGTGAGGGTTGGATGGTGAAGAAGGTTGAATCCTGAAGAACTGACGTTTTTTAATTGTGATATCAGAGAAGACTCTTGAGAGTTTATTGGACTGCAAGGAGATCAAACCAGTCTATCCTAAAGGAAATCAATCCTGAAGAGTCTTTGGAGAACTGATGCTGAATCTTAAGCTCCAATACTTTGGCCACCTGATGTGAAGAGACTACTTCACATAAAATACTGTGACCAGAAAATACTGTGATGATGGAAAAGATTGAAGGCAGGAGGAGAGGGGATGATGGGGAATGAGATGGTTGGATGGCATCACCGACTCGATAGACATGAGTTTGAGCAAGCTCCAGGAGATAGTGAAGGACAGGGAAGCTTGGGTGCTGCAGTCCACGGGGTCACAAAGAGTCAGACATGATTGAGGAATGAACAAGAACAAAGTAATATATTGTTTGTGAAGTAGTTAAGCAGAGGGGACAGCCCATCGAAATGCTAATTAATGTTAACATAGTTTATAATTAAAAATTTAGCTTACAATTGATGGACTACTGCTGGCTTTCAGCTATGATATCAGTGGTTTTTGAAGAAAGTAAACTTTTAAGGAAATATGGATACTACTCGATAGGAAAAAATAATTTATTTTATTCTTTAAACTTTGAATTGCTATTTGGAAAAATAGATAACTTTCCCATTGATTGAAAGTAACTTTTTCTAACAACTTAATTAAGTAGGCAATATGTAAGTTCTCAGAGAATAACAAAATTAACTTTAAAAGAACATTTAATATACCCTAATAAACTGAGTCCCTAACTTTTCCATTATCTCCTTTTCCTGAGAATCAACAGACATGGAGTCACATTTATTATTCCATGGGCCATTACATTTTTCAGAGACTGAGGATTCTTTTATTGGAATCTTTTCATTTTCAGGGAAATTGTAAAAAAAAATCCAAAGACTGAAGAACTAAGATGAAGCTCATAAAATGTACATGCTGCCCTCTCAAGTTTAAAGGTAAAACACAGGAGTGGTAATAGTGAGTGTACTTCTCATTAAGCAGATGGGTGAAATGAATTAAAAATAATATTAGACATTAGCAATGGACTTTTCCTTTTTTAAAATACATTGTGCAGTGAAAGTGTCTCTCACTTATATTTTCTAAGAGATTGAAGTCTAGAAATTTCAATTGACTGGGCAAATTCATAGAGCTTGTAGTCTTGTTACAACAAGTTCTCACACTTGCCCTGCCCTGCTGCCCTGAAGACAACCATTGTCTTTACCTTGGAGAACACAGTGCTCCTTCCACCATGCCATGTTATCTCCGCAAAACAAGAAATTCTTGCCTCTGCTGAGACACCCAGTTATTTTCAAAGTTTAAAATGTATCAAAAATATTCTTTGTTGGTGGAAAGCATTTCTTTTTTTGTTTAGTATGTGGAGTAAATAGCTAGCATATGCATTACCTTTTCTCATATAATAATTATTGGTATACATTCTTAACTTATTGCCATCCATCTAATTACTGGTTACTGACATATATGTTGAGGCTACTAATCACAACTCTATAATAAATAGCTATGAAAAGAAAGAAAACAAAAAGAATGAGGAAAAATAAACTCAGATTCTTTTGTTGGTAGGTAACTCATTTATTTTGACAAGCACAGTTTAATTTTAACAACCGGCTTAATCAGCCTTAAATCTGACTCATTCAGGGAATACTGAAGAGAAAGCCAGAATTATCAATTTAAGGGCAGAAAAGGTCTTCACTGCTTTGTGATGGAAGACAGAATGTTTATTGTCTCTGTGTCTTTGATAATAGAGTTTTTCAGACTAACAATCAAAACATTTAAGAAAATGTATTATTTCTTTCCTCTCATTCTAAGTTTGGACAATTCCCTAGTCTATTTCTGGTGTTTATCTTACTGTCTTGGTTATGGTAAAGGCTCCAAGTCCTAAGTGACTTGAAGATATTTACTTGCTGTCTATCTGGATGATAAAATAAATCATAAGGCAATGCAAAGGGGACTGCTTGGTATTACATTACACAAGACAATAGAAAAACAAATTGGCCTGCATCATTTCAAACTAAATTTATAGGAAATGCTATTATAAATGCCTCTAAACGTCATCACTTCAGTTGCGCATCATATCCAACTATTTGTGACTCCACAGACTGCAGCACCCCAGACTTCCCTGTCCACCACCAACTCATGGAGCTTACTCAAGCTCATGTCCATTGAGTTAGTGATGCCATCCAACCATCTCACCCTCTGTCGTCCCCTTCTGCTCAGGCCTTCAATCTTTCCCAGCATCAAGGTCTTTCCCAATGAGTCAGTTCTTTCCATCAGGTGGCCATAGTAGAGCTTCAGCTTGAGCATCAGTCCTTCCAATTAATATTCACAATTGATTTCCTTTAGGATGGACTGGTTTGATCTCCTTGCAATCCAAAAGACTCTCAAGAGTCTTCTCCAACACCACAATTCAAAAGCATCGTTCTTCAGTGCTCAGCTTTCTTTATAGTCCAACTCTCACATCCATATGTGATTACTGGAAAAATCAGTTTTGATTGGATAGATTTTTGTTGGCAAAATAATGTCTCTGCTTTTTAATATGCTGTCTAGATTTGTCACAGCTTTTTTTGTTCTTCCAAGGAACAAGTGTCTTTTAATTTCATGGCTGCAGTCATGATCTGCAGTGACTTTGGAGCCCAAAAAACCAGTCTCATTATTTTCATTGTTTCCCATCCATTTGCTTTGAAGTGATGAGAAAAGATGCCTAATCTTAGTTTTCTGAATGTCGATTTTTAAGCCAACATTATCACTCTCCTCTTTCACTTTCAACAAGAGACTTTTTAGTTCCTCTTTGCTTTCTGCCATAAGGATGGTCTCATCTGTGTATTTGAGGCTATTGATATTTCTCCCTGGAATCTTGATATCAGAAAATTCCTCAAGAAATGGGAAACTCAGACTATCTTACCTTCCTCCTGAGAAATCTGTATGCAGTCAAGAAACAACAGTTAGAGTTGAACATGAAACAACAGATTGGTTCCAATTTGGGAAGGAGTATGTCAAGGCTGTATATTGTCATCCTGCTTATTTAACTTATATGCACAGTACATTATGCAAAATGCTGGGCTAAAAGAAGCACAAGCTGGAATCAAGATTGCCGGGATCTGGTGTCATCACTTCATGGCAAATAGACAGGGGGAAAATGGAAACCTAAAGACTTTATTTTGGGGGGCTCCAAAATCACTCCAGATAGTTGTTGCAGCCATGAAATTAAAAGACACTTTCCCCATGGAAGAAAAGCTGTGACAAACCTAGACTACCTACTAAAAAGCAGAGACATTAGTTTGCCAGAAAAGGTCCATCTAGTCAAAGCTGTGTTTTTTCCAGTAGTCATGTATGGATGTGAGAGTTGAACTATAAAGAAAACTGACCAACAAAGAACTGATGCTTCTGAACTGTGGTGTTGGAAAAAACTCTTCAGAGTCCCTTGGACTGCAAGGAGATCCACCCAGTTCATCCTAAAGGAAATCAGTCCTGAATATTCATTGGAAGGACTGGTGCTGAAACTGAAACTCCAATACTTTGGCCACCTGATGGGAAGAACTGACTAATTAGAAAAGACCCTGATTCTATGAAAGATTGAAGGAGGGAGGAAAAGGGGATGATAGAGGATGAGGTGGTTGGGTGGTATCACCGACTCAATGGATACGGGTTTGAGTAAGCTCCAGGAGTTGGTGATGGACAGGAAACCCTGGTGTACAGCAGTCCATGGCATCGCAAAAATTGGACATGAGTGAGTGACTGAACTGAACTTCCTCTTGAATCCAGCTTGTGTTTCATCCAGCCTGGCATTTTTCACGATGTACTCTGCATTTAAGTTAAATAAGCAGGGTGATAATACACAGCCTTGACGTACTCCTTTCCCGATTTGGAACCAGCTTGTTGTTCCATGTCCAGTTCTAATTGTTGTTTCTTGATCTGCATACAGATTTCTCAGGATGAAGATAATGTGGTCTGATATTCCCATTTCTTGAGGAATTTTCCACATTTTGTTATGATCCAGTCAGTCTTTTGCAAAGTCAATAAAATAGAAGTAGATAGAAGTAGATTTTGTTCTGGAGTGTTTGCTTTTTTTGATGATCCAACTGATGTTGGCCGTTTGATCTCTCATTCTTTTGCCCTTTCTATATCCAGCTTGAACACCTGGAAGTTCACAGTTCATGTACTGTTGAAGCCTGGCTTAGAGAATTTTGAGCGTTACTTTGCTAATATATGAGATGAGTGCAAATGTTGGGTAGTTTGAACTTCTTTGGCATTGCTTTTCTTTGGGATTGAAATGAAAACTGACCTATTCTAGTCCTGTGGCCACTGCTGAGTTTTCCAAATTTGCTGATATATTGAGTGTAGAACTTTCACAGCATTGTCTTTTAGGATTTGAAATAGTTTAGTGGAATTCCATCATCTCCACTAGCTTTGTTTGCAGTGATGCTTCCTAAAGCCCACTAGGCTTTGCATTCCAGGATGTCTGGCTCTAAGTGAGTGATCACACCATTGTGGTTATCTGGGTCATTATGAATTTTGTGTATTGTGCTTCAGTGAATTCTTGCCACCTCTTGTTAATATCTTCTGCTTCTGTTAGGTCCATACCTTTTCTGTCCTTTATAGTGCCCATCTTTGCATGAAATGTTCCCTTGGCATCTCTAGTCTTTCCCATTTTATTGTCTTCCTCTATTTCTTTGCACTGATCACTGAGGAAGGCTTTCTTATCTCTCCCTGCTATTCTTTGGAAGTCTGCATTCAAATGGGTGTATCTTTTCTTTTCTCATTTTCCTTTAGCTTCCTTTGTTTTCCCAGTAATTTGTAAGGGCTCCTCAGACATTTTGCCTTTCTTTTTTTGGGGGGGGGTATGGTCTTGATCCCTGCCTCCTGTACAATGTCACAAACCTCCATCCAAAGTTATCAAGAACTCTATCTATCAGATCTAATCCCTTGAATCTATTTGTCACTTCCACTATATGATTATAAGGGATTTAATTTAGGTCATACCTGAATGATCTAGTGGTTTTCCCTACTTTCTTACATTTAAGATTGATTTTGGCAATAAGCAGTTCATGATCTAAGCCACAGTCAGCTCTTGGTCTTATTTTTGCTGACTGCACAGAACTTCACCATCTTCAGGTGCAAAGAATATAATCAATTTGATTTCAATATTGACCATCTGGCAATGTCCATGTGCAGAGTCTTTCCTTGTGTTGTTGGAAAGGGGTGTTTGCTATGACCAGTGCATTCTTTTGGCAAAACTCTGTTAGTATTTGCCTTGCTTCATTTTTTACTCCATGGCCAATTTTGCTTGTTACTCCAGTTATTTCCTAACTTCATACTTTTGCATTCCAGTCCCCTGTAATAATTAGGACATCTTTTTTAGGTATTACTTCTAGAAGGTCTTGTAGATCTTCATAGAACCGTTCAACTTCAGGTTCTAGAATCAGCATTTGTGGTTGGGGCATAGACTTGGATTACTGTAATACTGAATAGTTTGTTTTGCAAATGAAGAGGGATCATTCTGTCATTTTTGAGACTGCACCCAAAAACTGCATTTCATACTCTTTTTGTTGACTATGAGGGCTACTCCATTTCTTCTAATGAATTCTTGTCCACAGTAGGAGATATAATGGTCATCAGAATTAAATTCACCCATTCCAGTCCATTTTAATTCACTGATTCCTAAAATGTCATCATTCACTCTTGCCATCTCCTGTTTGACCACTTCCAGTTTGCCTTGATTCATGGACTTAACATTCCAGGTTCCTATGCAGTATTGTTTTTTTTTTATTTTTACAGCATGGGATGTTACTTCTGTCACAAGTCACATCCACAACTGGGCATTGTTTTTGTTTGGCTTTGTCTTTTTATTCTTTCTGGAGTTATTTCTCCACTCTTCTCCAGTAGCATATTAGGCACCTACTGACCTCGGGAGTTCATCTTTCTGTGTCCTATATTTTTGCCTTTTCATACTGTTCATGGGATTCTCAAGATAAGAATACTGAAGTGGTTTGCCATTCCCTTCTCCAGTGGACCACATTTTGTCAGAACTTTCCACCATGACCCGTCCATATTGGGTTGCCCTACATGGCATGGCTCATTGTTTCATTGAGTTAGACAAGGCTGTGGTCCATGTGATTAGATTGGCTAATTTTCTGTGATTTTAGTTTTATTCTGTGTGCCTTCTGATGGAGAAGGCTAAGAGGCTTCTGAAAGCTTCCTGATGGGAGAGACTGACTGTGGGGGAAACTGGGTCTTGTTCTGATGGGTGGGGCCATCTTAAGTAAATCTTTAATCCAATTTTTTTGTTAATGGATGGGATTGTGTTCCTTCCCTGTTGTTTGACCTGAGACCAAACTATGGTGAAGGTAATGAAGAAAATGGTGACCTCCTTCAAAAGGTCCCAGGCACACCTGCTGCACTCAGTGACCTCGACCGGCAGCAGGCCACTGTCAACCCAGGCCTCCACTGGAAACTCCTGGACAATCACAAATATGTCTGGGTCCATCTTTTCTGGGTTCAATACTCCTTTCTCCTGAGTCCTGGTACACACAAGTTTCTGTTTGTCCCCTCCAAGAGTTTGTTTCCCCAGTCCTGTGTAAGTTCTGGTGGCTCTATGGTGTAGTTAATGGTGACCTCCTCTAACAGGGCTTGTGCCATACCTAGGTCTACTGCACCCAGAGCCCCTGCCCCTGTGGCAGGCCACTGCTGACCCGTACCTCCTCAGGAGACACTCAAACACTCAAAGCCAGGTCTGGCTCAATACCTGTGGGGTCTTCTGGTGTGCATAAGGTTTTGTTTGAGCCCTCTGAGCATCTCTGGCAGGTATGGAGTTTGATTCTAAACATGATTTCGCCCCTGCTACCATATTTCTGGGGATTCTCCTTTGCCCTTGGATGTGGGGTATCTCTTTTTGGTGGGATCCACATTCTCCTGTCAATGGTTCTTCAGCAGCAACTTGTAATTTTGGAGTTCTCACAGGAGAAGATGAACTTTTCTCCTTCTATTCTATCCTCTTGTGAATAAATGTCATAAGCTGTCTGTTGAGTGCTAAATCATGTTGTTAGGAATACACAGACAGGAAGAAGGAGAAAGCTAATGTATCCATAAATAACGAAAAAAGACCCCCCTACCTCAAGTTGGAGATAGAACATATCCAGTGGATTTACCATGCAGCCTGAAATACAAGAGACCATCAAGAGATTCTTCAAGTTTAGGGAACCAATATGCCCTTTCCAAGGCTCCTAGGCAAGGTGGTAAGAATAAATCTTGTAATATATTCATGATTATACATTTGTGTAACCTTTGCAATTTTAATCAGTCAAGTCTACTGAATTACTCTACTTCAGCTTCATCAGATTTTCCCTTGTGATCATGAAAAGTGACTGTGGGTATTACTGATATCTTTCTAAGGGAAGCTTAGTTGGAAATACACTTAACTAGGCTTTAAAGAGACAGATGTGATCTTATAAACTAAGGTATTACAAGTTGCCCTAATGTAGGAAAGTTTTCTGGGAAAACGTCTATCATCTATTATATCAACTTGTATTATATATGTACTACCTGAGGACTTCTGGTATAAGCCAGAATCATAGAATCAAGTGGCCATATTGTATACATGCAGCACCACATTTAGAGCAATGTGGATAGTGTAGCTAAAACAAGGTTTGACATGTATGGAGCAAGAAGCTTGTTTATGAAAAATCCTTCTAATAATCAGGCCAAAAATGTACAAGCAGACAGTTGGAATACCCTATCACTATCACAATGCTTCACACATAGCAGGAAATTTAGTATTTAATAATTTAATGAATTATTATTTTTCAAGTTTAGAGAATCTTAAAAGGTTTTCTTGATGAAGCTGCTAGTCCAATTATAAATGGAATTCATATTAAATGTTCTCTGTTACAAATTAGACAGGCAAGAAATTTCGCACCAACTAAATGTTTGCTGTTTCAGGATGGGTGTGTGATCGTCAATGAGCAACATAGCAGGAAAACATGCAATAAAGAATTGAATGCTATATCTGGGTTAACAGTACTTTTCAAAAAGCTATGACATGAAATTTTTGTCAACTTTTTAGTTTTGGGAATGACATTGTAAAGGTTGCCCATTATACAGTGTTAACAAAATTTATTTTATTTCTAAGACTATAGTATCTGGCTCTCATAACACACATGAACACATAAATGTAAACATGGATGAGCATATCATTATTCTGTTAATGCATCTGTGATATTGAATCAGAAGTTGAACTTTAAAAACTTGATGACTATCCTTAAGTTTACTTTTGTTAACATGATCATATTTCTTATAAGGCAAACTTTCTAAGTCTCTAATTCTCAAACTCTGTTGAAAAGTGTCACTAAAGAAGGATTTGTCAAAAACAAAAAATCAAATTATTGCTGACTACTAATAGTGAATATATATATGCTGGGGGCCAGCGTGAGGAACTCCTCCCGTGGCAAAGGTCATGAGGAAGGAAGCTTGGCATACACAAAGGCATGATCAAGCCTCAGGAAATCCCCTGTTCCTGAGCATCTACCCCGGAGTACTTTACAGGGGGCTCTCCCCCCTAACCATTTCTCTCAGAGAAGGAGTTAACTTGCAGCTCCAGTTAATAAAAATTCCTGGGTGTGACAAGAGTGTTTCAACTTACAAACTCTGAAGGTTATCTAGCCTGCCTGTATAGGTTCGTCCGGCCACATGTGATTGTTTCCAACCCCCCAACCATGAGAGCTAGAGATGTTTTAGACTTACTAAAGACAAATTCTTTGGGGAAGTTAGACATTATTAGTATAGTGGGTTGGTTAGGAATTACATTGGTAAAGGGTTTTACATTTTTTGTGTCA
>SJYV01006925.1:0-87308 GCA_006410875.1 Neotragus pygmaeus
AAGGATTTACTAGTTAGTACTTTTCAAATATTTGTTTACTTCTTTTTCATAATACTGAACAGTTTCTTATTATTTGGCAGGAACTCTTTTACACATTGTGTGTTTTACCTTCATCTCAGTTAATCTTCCCAAAACTTGCTGAGGTGAGCAAATTATTTATCTTTGATATACAGATGTGGTAACAGTGGTTCAGATGTTAAGAAACTTGCCTAAGAGGACAAAACTAAGAAGTAGTAGAGCTGGAATGTGATCTTTGGCTCTGTCTCACAAACTGTGAGACACTCCTTCTGCGTTAGTTCTTAAAATATGTGAGCATCCTTTGTTGATGTTCTCCAGCAGTGACCTCTTGGTAAGCCCTGTTTTGGTTTTTTAAAACCATGTATCATGTTGATAGTGAATCTTTTCCTTCTGCCCCCTGCAAGATGGCTTTTCCCTTATTACTTTTAGAATTTTTATACTGTCTGACATTTTGTGATTATCCATCTCAAAAATTTGGTTTTATATATATGTGTGTGTGTGCGTATATATGTGTGTGTGTGTGTGTGTGTGTGTGTGTGTGTGTATCTTATAAAATATATAATGTTGTGGATTCCAGAAAATATCAAAACCAGGCATTGGTGATTTTGATATAGAATTCACTATGTAAAAATATCTCTTGTATTAAGACAGCTCTTCAGAATCTTTCTTTATCAACTATGATATACTTACAGTTTTTATTCAGATGAAGTCATTCTGCTGTTGAGTTCTGAGAACATGTGGGAGATCATTTCCTAGAAATAAGTTCCTTGATTTCTCTTTGATTTTGATTTTTCTCCCTATCCTAGATGTTTGCAGTTTTGCAGCCACATATTTGTATTTTCAGTCAGTTTTTAGAAATCTGGCTCACTTCCAAATTGTGACTCATCATTTGAAACCAGGATCTCTGTAAATTTATGTGAACAAATTCTTTCTTAAACATTCACTAATGCAGGTATAAACATTCTTTATGTAATATCCTAATTCATATTTTTTAAAACAAGATTTTTTTTTGGCCTCATACAGATTTCTTTTTCTATTCTCCTTTGTTTGAAGTAGCAGTCTTTATTTGAAAGATCTGCTTATATCTGGGATGTGTTAGAGATGTCAGTTAAGTCTCCTGCATCTCATACTTCTAATAATCTTCTCAAAATAAGCTGCTAGTTTTAAAGTGGCATATTTCATGATGAAAAGTTAAGGCAACAGAGAAAGGAATGTAATAGATGATTTTAAAAGAACCTCACTGTTTGAAATCAACCACCAGTAAAAGTGGTTGTGGGCTTATAGAGTAAGTATTTTTTTTTACTTTAAATCTATTGCAGTGTTTATAGCAATTAGTACTATTTTGCTACTGAAGATTTGTCATAGGCTTTAGATCCACATAGATCTAGATTCAAATTTCAGTCCTGGGCAAGTCATTAAAATTCTTTAACCAACTATTTTCTTATGTGTACTGTGAGGTTACCACTAGGTTGTAGTAAACAAAATGGTATTGTAGGTGCTTTAATATCTTGGCATTACCTGCTGAATAAATATGAGCTCCAACAATAATAATGTTTTAGACCATTTACTTATAGTTTAATATCTTCTTTATTCAATATATTCTTTAAAAGATGAAAGAGTGATTCAAAATCTTCCTGTAGAGCCTTTCTTCTTTCCACTCTGCCACTTCCAGTACATCTATCTCAACTTCTTCCTCTGCACTGCCTTATACTCCTCAAACCACTAAAACTCATGGAGTTTTAACCTCCTTCATATCTCTTAAAACTGTCTTACCCCATGATTATTTCTTTAACTCTCTCTCTCCTACCTTACTGTGAGATTACTGACCTAACTCCATTTTTGTACTTCTCCAAACCATTCTTCACTCTGTAGTGCTGCTTCTACACAAAATGAATGTGAAATACTAAAAGCCTTTAATAGCTCCCTGTATCATTATGATAAGGTCTAGTCTTTGCTGTGGTACCTAGGCCATTTTGGATCTGGTTTCTTGTTACTTATCTCTAACAAGATTTCATTATTTCTGGAGTTATTTCTCCACTCTTCTCCAGAAGCATATTGGGCACCTGCCAACCTGGGGGAGTTCATCTTTAAGTGTCATATCTTTTTGCTTTTTCATGCTATTCATGGAGTTCTCAAGGCAAGAATACTGAAGTGGTTTGCCATTTCCTTCTACAGTGGACTGTGTTTTCTCAGAACTTTCCACCATGACTGGTCCATCTTAGGTGGCCCTTTGCAGCATGGCTCATAGTTTCATTGAGTTAAACAGGCTATGGTTCATGTGATCAGCTTAGTTAGTTTTCTGTGTTCTTCAGTATTCTTGCTTTGAGAATTCAGTATTCTTGCCTTGAGAACCCCATGAACAGTATGAAGAGGCAAAAATATATGATACTGAAAGATGAACTCCCCAGGTTGGTAGGTGCCCAGTATGCTCTGCAGAAGAATGGAGAAATAACTCCAGAAAGAATAAAAACACAGAGCCAAAGTGAAAACAACACCCAGTTGTGGATGTAACTGGTGATGGAAGTAAAGTCTGATGCTGTAAAGAACAATAATGCATATGAACCAGGAATGTTAGGTTCATGAATCAAGGTAAACGGAAAGAAGTCAAACAGGAGATGGCAAAAGTGAACACTGACATTTTAGGAATCACTGAACTAAAATGAACCTGAATGGGTGAATTAATTCAGATGACCGTTATATCTACTACAGTGGGCAAGAATCCCTTAGAAGAAATGGAATAGCCATCATAGTCAACCAAACAGTCCGAAATGCAGTACTTGGGTGCCTTCTCAAAAATGACAGCAATCTCTGTTCGTTTCCAAGGCAAACCTTTCAATATCACAGTAATCCAAGTCTGTACCCCAACCACTAATGCCAAAGAAGTTGAAGTTGAACAGTTATATGATGATGACCTATAAGACCTTCTAGAACTAATAACAAAAAAAGATGTCCATTTCATCACAGGGGACTGGAATGCAAAAGTAGAAAGGAGATACCAGGAGTAACAGGGAAGTTTGGTCTTGGAGTACAAAATGAAGCAGGGCATAGGCTTCATTTGGCTAACAGAGTTTGCCAAGAGAACACACTGTTCAGAGTAAACACTCTCTTCCAGCAACACAAGAGACAGCTCTGCACATGGACAGCACCAGATGATCAATACCAGAATCAGATTGATTGTATTCTTTTCTTCATTGTATCCTTTGCAGCCGAAGATGGAGAAGCTCTATACAGTCAAAAATGAGACCAAGAGCTGACTATGGCTCAGATCATGAACTCCTTATTGGAAAATTCACCTTAAATTGAAGAAAGTAGGGAAAACCACTAGACCATTCAAGAATGACCTAAATCAAATCCCTTATGATCATGCAGTAGAAGTGACAAATAGATTCAGGGATTAGATCTGATAGAGTGCCTGAAGAACTATGAAGAGAGGTATGTGACATTGTTCAGGAGGCAGTGATCAAGACCATCCCTAAGAAGATGGAATGCCAAAAGGCAAAATGGTTGTCTGAGAAGGCCTTACAAATAGCTGAGAAAAGAAGAGAAGCAAAAGGCAAATGAGAAAAGAAAAGATATACCCATCTGAATGCAGAGTTCCAAAGAATAGCAAGGAGAGATAAGAAAGCCTTCTTAAGTGGTCAATACAAAGAAATATGGGGAAACAATTGAATGGGGAAGACTAGACATCTCTTCAAGAGAATTAGAGATACCAAGGTAACATTTCATGCAAAGATGGGTACAATAAAGGACAGAAACAGTATGGACCTGACAGAAGCAGAAGATATTAAGAAGTGGCAAGAACACACAGAAGAACTATACAAAAAGGAACTTAATGACCCAGATAACCATGATGGTGTGATCAGTCACCTAGAGCCAGACATCCTGGAGTGTGAAGTCAAGTGGGCCTTAGGAAGCATCACTACAAACAAAAGCTAGTGGAGGTGATGGAATTCCAGCTGAGCTTTTTCATATCCTAACAGATGATGCTGTGAAAGTGTTGTACTCACTATATCAGCAAACGTGGAAAACTCAACAGTGGCCACAGGACTGAAAAAGGTCAGTTTTCATTCCAATCCCAAAGAAAAGCAACGCCAAACAATGCTCAAACTACCACACAATTGTACTCATCTCACACACTAGTAAAGTAATGCTCAAAATTCTCCAAGTGAGGCTTCAACAGTACATGAACTGAGAGCTTCCAGATGTTCAAACTGGATTTTGAAAAGGCAGAGGAACCATAGATCAAATTGCCAACACCAGTTGAATCATAGAAAAAGCAAGAGAATTCCAGTAAAACATATATTTCTGCTTCATGGACTGTGCTAAAGCCTTTGACTCTGGATCACAACAAATGTGGAAAATATTTGAAGAGATGGGAATATCAGTCCACCTTATTTGCTTCCTGAGAAATCTGTATGCAGGTCAAGAAGCAACAGTTAGAACCGGACGTGGAACAACAGACTGGTTCCAAATTGGGAAAAGAGTATGCCAAGACTGTATATTGTCACCCTGTTTGTTAATTTCTATGCAGAGTACATTATGCGAAATGCTGGGCTGGATGAAGCACAAGCTGGAATCAAGATTGCCAGGAGGATACCAGCCCAGCTTGTAAGGTATCAAGTAGAGCATTTGTACAAGGTCATGACCTAGCTGGATTTGCATGGCCAGTTCACTATTGTTACCAAATTCTGGCATAATTTTGTAACATCCCCACTACTAGCTTTCCTCTTGATGATTTAGTAAAATTGTGGAAAAATCAGGAGACAGAGATGTTTGTTCCCTTCACCCTGATGTTTGTTTGAATCCAAATAGCTAAAGTATATGTGGCATCTTTTGAACTGGTAGCAAATGTTCCTATCTTATAAGTTTGCTTTACAACAATATGAAAACAAGTAACATTCTTTATAGGCTGAAGGATTTATTTTTTTATATGAAAATAACGAATTTTGAGAACCATTAAAAAAAAAGATTGCCAGGAGAAATAATTTCAATAACCTCAGATATGCAGATGACACGACTGTTATGGCAGAAAATGAAGAACTGAAGAGCCTCTTGATGAAAATGAAAGAGGAGTATGAAAAAGCTGGCTTAAAACTCAGCATTCAAACAGTGAAGATCATGGCATCTGGACCCATCACTTCATGGGAAATAGATGAGAAAACACTGGAAACAGTGAGAGACTTTATTTTCTTGTGCTCCAAAATCACTGCAGATGGTGATTGCAGCCTTGAATTTGAAAGACGCTTGCTCCTTGGAAGAAAAGATATTGCAAACCTAGATAGCTTATTAAAAAGCAGAGACATTACTTTGCCGACATATGTCCATGTAGTCAAAGCTATGGTTTTTCCAGTAGTATGGATGTGAGAGTTGGACCATAAAGAAAGCTGAGCACCAAAGAGCTGATGCTTTTGAGCTGTGGTGTTAGAGAAGACTCTTGAAAGTCCCTTAGACTGCAAGGAGATCAAACCAGTCATTCGTGAAGGAAATCAGTCCTGAATACTCATTGGATGGACTGATGCCAAAGCTCAAGCTCCAGTTTTTTGGCCACCTGAGGTGAAGAAGTGACTCCTTGGAAAAGACCATGATGCTGGGAAAGATTAAAGGCAGCGGGAGAACAGGACAACAGAGGATGAGATGATTGGATGGCATCACCAACTTGATGGACATGAGTTTGAGTGAGCTCCAGGAGTTGGTGATAGACAGGTAAGCCTGGCGAGCTACAGTCCATGGAGTTGCAGAGTTGGACACACGATTGAGCAACTTAACTGATCTCAACAAGATTTTACAGAGACAGTACAGTTCTCGAAATATATCATATTCCTTTCTCTATTTTACTTCCAGGCCTTAGTATGTGAGATTCCCTTTTCCCTCCAAACTCCTAATCCCTAATCATCTTTCAGGTTTTAATTGTTATTTTTTCTAAACACTAACCACAGTGCCTGGCACATATTAGGCTCTCTGAAAGTGTTTGTTAGATGGCTTTAAAAACAGCCTCTTCGATTGATTAAATGATTATATCAGATGCAGTTTCAAGTTCAAGTCACTAATACATTTTTGCTCCTGTTGCGTGTACTCTTTTAGTACTTTCCATATTCTGCTGCAAGTATATGTGTGTTTCTTTGTTTTGTTTTGTTTACTTTTCTTTTCACCCTTATCTTGATTTCTTTGGAGACAGAGAACATGGTTTTCCATATTCTTATTTGAACGTCTGGAATATTGATAGGCACATTAGTAGATGCTTAATAAATGTTTAATGAATAATTCCTTCAAAAGGAGTCTGCTTAAATACTTTTAAATTTTTAGCAATTTTATCACAGTATAACTTGCACACTGTGAACGTCTCCCATTTTAAGTGTAGAGTGTAAGCTTTAATAGACTGTGATAAAACTGTGTAATAGTGACCACAATCCCAATTTTAAAACACTCATTAATCCAGAGTTTCCTATGCCCATATATATTCTCCTAGACAACTCAGCCCCAGACAACTACCAATATGCTTTTTTAAAATTGTGGTATTAATAAAATCTATATAAACATACAATTTGCTACATTAGCAATTTTAAATGCACAGTTCAGTTGCGTAAATTATATTCACACTGTTGTGCAGCTGTCTGTATGTGCTATTTGCAACACTTTTTCATCACCACAGACAGAAACTCTCTGCTTATTAAGCAGTCATTGCTCCCTTCCGCCAGCCCTTAATAACTTCTAATCTACTTTCTGTGTCAATGAATTTGAGTACTCTAGATACTTCGTGTAAGTGGAGTCCTACAATATTTGTCCATTTGTGTCTCATTTATTTCATTTAGCATAATGTCTTTAAGGTTCATCTAGATTGTAGCAGTTATCAAAATAAATTAATTTTCTTTTTGATTATCCATTCATCCGTTAATAAACGTGAGTTCTTTTCTCCTTTTAGCTGTCATGAATAATGCTCACTTGGAGATTGGCATATCATTCTACCATTACTTCCTTCTTAAATGATGTAAAGTAGTATGTCATTGTTTTTTTCATTTGCATTTCTCTTTGTCTAATGATGTTAAGCATCTTTTTTTCATTTTCATGCAAGATCTTTACTTGCAGCATGTGTCACCTTTATTTGCCAGCTGTGGAATCTTTACTTGCAGCATGCGAACTCTTAGTTGCCACTCATGGGATCTAGTTTCCTGAACAGGAGTCGAACTCAGACGCCCTCCTTTGGGAGCTCAAAGTCTTTGCCACTGGACCACTAGTGAAGTCCCTTGAGCATCTTTTCATGTGCTTTTAGAGTATTTGTGTAACTTCTTTGGAGAAATGTCTGTTCAACTGCTTTGCTCATTTTTTTTAATTGGATTGTCTTTTTGTTAAATTGTTGGAATTTATTATATATTCTGGATGTTAAACCCTTTGTATGAATATTTTAATATGCGTGTTTAAGTGTGTATGATTTGCANTTTTCATTTGCATTTCTCTTTGTCTAATGATGTTAAGCATCTTTTTTTCATTTTCATGCAAGATCTTTACTTGCAGCATGTGTCACCTTTATTTGCCAGCTGTGGAATCTTTACTTGCAGCATGCGAACTCTTAGTTGCCACTCATGGGATCTAGTTTCCTGAACAGGAGTCGAACTCAGACGCCCTCCTTTGGGAGCTCAAAGTCTTTGCCACTGGACCACTAGTGAAGTCCCTTGAGCATCTTTTCATGTGCTTTTAGAGTATTTGTGTAACTTCTTTGGAGAAATGTCTGTTCAACTGCTTTGCTCATTTTTTTTAATTGGATTGTCTTTTTGTTAAATTGTTGGAATTTATTATATATTCTGGATGTTAAACCCTTTGTATGAACATTTTAATATGCGTGTTTAAGTGTGTATGATTTGCACATATTTTCTCCCTGGGAATTAACTTTTCACTTTATAATAATGTCTTTCAATGCATAATATGTTTTAATTTTGATAAAGTACAGTTTCCCTGTATTTTCTTTTCTTCCTTCTGTTTTTATTTTCATATGTAAAAGTCACCAATAATCTGGGCAGTTACTGAATGAAGGTTAGGAATAAACAAACACTTGGTAAAACAAGAGGAGACTGAACCAGAAAACTAAACCATTCCAAGCACAGCACTGAAAAAGTCTGCTAACAATATGTGGTTCTCTCTCCTGCTTCTTCTCTATGCTCTAGGCTCTCCACTGAGCCAGGACACCGCTTGCCTGTCTTCAGTACTGCTCCTGCCTCTTCTGCTGAATTCGAGCATTTAACTTTGAGATGGTACAAATTCCCCAGATAAAGTCTTTGATTCCCCTGGCAAGGTCCTGCAGAAAGATTTTGACACTGTAAATCATCTCTTTACCACCCAAACTATCAAATACACAAAGGAGAGAGAAGTATGCTCAGATCTTTCATCATGAAGGACCCAGCAGCTTCACTGCCACGGCTCTGGCTCCAGCTGGGCCCCTTGCCCACTGCCTGCTGGCTCGGTTCCTCTGAGCCCCTCCACGCCTGGGTGCTGCCAGGATCAGGGCAGCTGCACCCACACTGAATCCCGATTATTTTAAGCTTCCTGTGAAAATGGTTTTCTTTGCCAGTATTTGATTTAGGAGTAGGCATGTGACTGGCTTTTGACCAAAGAGACACCTGGGAAAATCTGCTGGGAGACTTGAAGGAAAAACTTCGCCACTCTTGACACTCAAGGTTTCTCTTCTTTCACTACACATGCACTCTCTAATATGATAACCATGAGGCACAGGTGGCTATTTAAAATTAAATTAATTAAAATAAAGTGAAATTAAAAATTCAGTTCTTCAGTGACATTAGTTACATGTCAAGTACTCAGTGTTCGCCAGGGGTAGTGGCTGCCGTATGGGACAGTACAAACAGAGTATTTCCATCATTGCAGAAAGTTCTATTGGATAAGTGCCTCGATATTTTCAGTTTGAATTTGAAACAGTGGTAGCCATCTAAAAAACACTGAAAGGGATTAGGGATCGCAAGTGAAAATGGAGATAACCTGAGGTTTTGAAAGGTTGGCATCCGATAGCTCAGAATCTGCAATGAGGAGACCTGGCTTTGATTCCTAAGTCAGAAAGATCTGCTGGAGAAAGGATAGGCTACTCACTCCAGTATTCTTGGCCTTCCCTTGTGGCTCAGCTGGTAAAGAATCCACTTGCAATACAGGAGACCTGGGTTTGATCCCTGGGTTTGGAAGATCTCCTAGAGAAGGGAAAGGCTACCCACTCCCAATATTCTGGTCTGGAGAATTCCATAGACTGTATAGTCCATAGGGTTGCAAAGAGTCGGACATGACTGAGAGACTTTCATTTCACTTCAAAAATCTGTTACCAAATCCAAGTCACAAAGATTTTCCCCTCTACTAAGAGTTTTATAACTTTAGTTCATGTTTGTTTTAATCATCATCTAGTTTATATTTATTTTTCCACTTTGGTAAGCAGTACTCCTTGGAAGAAAAGTTATGACCAACCTAGATAGCATATTCAAAAGCAGAGACATTACTTTGCTAACAAAGAACCGTCTAGTCAAGGCTATGGTTTTCCCAGTGGTCATGTATGGATGTGAGAGTTGGACTCTGAAGAAAGCTGAGCGCCGAAGAATTGATGCTTTTGAACTGTGGTGTTAAAGAAGACTCTTGAGAGTCCCTTGGACTGCAAGGAGAACCAACCAGTCCATTCTGAAGGAGATCAACCCTGGGATTTCTTTGGAAGGACTGATGCTAAAGCTGAAACTCCAGTACTTCGGCCACCTCATGTGAAGAGTTGACTCATTGGGAAAGACTCTGACACTGGGAGGGATTGGGGGCAGGGGGAAATGGGGATGACAGAGGATGTGATGGCTGGATGGCATCACCGACTTGATAGGCGTGAGTTTGAGTGAACTCTGGGAGTTGGTGATGGACAGGAAGGCCTGGCATGCTGCGATTCATGGGGTCGCAAAGATTCGGACACGACTGAGCAATTGAACTGAAACAATATATGAGGTACACACTAACAGTTCAACAACATGAAGTACCTTCTCTGCNTGAGTGAACTCTGGGAGTTGGTGATGGACAGGAAGGCCTGGCATGCTGCGATTCATGGGGTCGCAAAGATTCGGACACGACTGAGCAATTGAACTGAAACAATATATGAGGTACACACTAACAGTTCAACAACATGAAGTACCTTCTCTGCACTGTGAAAAATATATCACTTTTTGAAGTGTTAGTAGTTAATTATTTCACCATATTTTTTATTGGGAATCCTTAGTGGCCTAGATGATAAAGAATCTGCCTGCAATGTGGGAGACCAGGGTTCAGTCCCTGAGTTAGGAAGATCCCCTGGAGGAGTGTGTGGCAATGCACTCCAGTATTCTTACCTAGAGAATCCCATTGACTGAGAAGCCTGACAGGCTACAGTTCATAGGGTCGCAGAGTTGAACACAACTTAAGCAATTTAGCATACATGCATCTCTTAATACCAAATAGAAAGGAGTCTTATTCAGTGCTACCCAATATTACAGGGGGAAAAATTGACTCATAACTTAAAGGAATCTTTTAGAAGTTTTATTTATTTTTTTTTTACTTTATTTTACTTTACAATACTCTATTGGCTTTGCCATACATCGACGTGAATCCACCACAGATGCTTTATAGTTGATCCTTCTCTCCATAGAGAAAAGTACGGTTTAAACAGTAAAGTTACAAACCAGAAGGACTCANTTTTACTTTATTTTACTTTACAATACTCTATTGGCTTTGCCATACATCGACGTGAATCCACCACAGATGCTTTATAGTTGATCCTTCTCTCCATAGAGAAAAGTACGGTTTAAACAGTAAAGTTACAAACCAGAAGGACTCAATTGACCAACTTTGTAGACCTTGAGTGAAAAAAAGGTTGAAATCTTCCTCCATTTTTATGATCAGAAATCCTTTTCTCTATATCACAAAAGGACTTTAATCTTTAATTCACTGTTCATTTACTTATTTTCTTTTTGGGATTATGTTATAAATTCTAGCACAAATAACTCAGAAACTGTAATTTTTGCTATTTTACTCTCTCTGAAACATCTCAAAATAATACTGATCCTTCGTATTTGTACATATAGATTTCTGAGAAATGCAGGCTTTCCCTCATACATTTTTGTTGTTCAGTCCCTAAGTTGTGTCTGACTCTTTGTATCCCCATGGACTATAGAAAGTCAGACTTTCCTGTCCTACATTATCTCCCAGAGATTGCTCAAATTCATGTCCACTGAGTTGATGATACTGTCTTACTCTCATCCTCTGCCACATCCTTCTGCTTTTTCCTTTAGTGTTTCCCAGAATCAGGGTCTTTTCAAATGACTTGGCTTTTCACATTAAGTAGCCAAAGTATTATAGCTCAGCTTCAGCATCAGTCCTTCCAATGAATATTCAAGGTTGATTTCCTTTAGGATTGACTTGTTTGATCTAGTTGAGGGAAGGACTTGGATTACTGTGATGTTGAATGGTTTTCCTTGGAGAGCAACAGAGATCATTCTGTAATTTTTGAGGCTGCACCCAGATACTGCATTTCAGACTCTTTGCTTGACTATGAAGGCTACTCCATTTATTCTAAGAGATTCTTGCCCACAGTAGTAGATGGTCATCTGAATTAAATTTGCCCATTCTTGTTCATTTTAGTTCACTGATTCCTAAGATGTCAGTGTTCACTGTTGCCATCTCTGGCTTGACCACATCTAATTTACCTTGATTCATGGACCTTATATTCCAGGTTCCTGTGCAATATTGTTCTTTATCACTTTGGACTTCACTTTCACCACCAGACACATCCACAACTGAGCATCATTTCCACTTCAGCCCAGCAGCTTCATTCTTTCTGGAGCTATTAGTAATTGCCCTCCACCCTTCCTCCATAACATATTGGATCCTTCTGACCTGGGAGGCTTATCTTCCAATATCATATCTTTTTGCCCCTGTATACTGTTCATGGGGTTCTTGTGACAGGTAGACTGACGTGGTTTGCCATTCCCTCCTCCAGTGGACCACATTTTGTCAGAAGTCTTCACTTTGGCCCATTTATTTTGGGTGGCCCTGTATGGCATGGGCCTCATACATTATTTTATTCAATTCTTAAGGAGTAGGTACAATGGTGTTTTATAGCCAGCCTGTCTCAGCCTCTAAGAACTGATTGCTAAATTTTCAGATACAAGTTTAATAAAATTGGATAGTAAGTTTCATACCTTAAAATCAAATAAGTTATGTTTGAAGCAAAAGTAGTAAAAAAAAACNACATTATTTTATTCAATTCTTAAGGAGTAGGTACAATGGTGTTTTATAGCCAGCCTGTCTCAGCCTCTAAGAACTGATTGCTAAATTTTCAGATACAAGTTTAATAAAATTGGATAGTAAGTTTCATACCTTAAAATCAAATAAGTTATGTTTGAAGCAAAAGTAGTAAAAAAAAACTTTAAATCATCATATCCTATTTACTTTACCACAAATTCTGTCAATCAGAGATTTTTCCTCTACTTTGTAGCTATTATTAGTCTAACCTTATTTTAATTTTTATTTTATGTTATAGTTGATTGATCGTGTGTTAGTTTCAGGTGCAGAGCATATTTTTCATGTATGTATCTGTTCCTTTTCAAATTCTTTTCCCATTTAAGTAATTACAGAATATTGAGCAGAGTTCCCTGTGCTGTAGAATAGGTTCTTACTGGTTATCTGTTTTAAATATAGCAGTGTGTCCCATGTCAATACCAATTTTCAACCCATCCCACCCCCCCAACACTTCCCCCCAGTAGCCATAAATTCATTCTATCAGTCTGTGAGTCTGCATCTATTTTATAAATCAATTCATTTGTATTATGTTTTTTAGATTCTGCATATATCATATTCAATTCATCTTTTTCTGTCTAACTGACTTGACTTAGTATGATAATCTCCAGGTCCATCCATGTTGCTACAAATGGCATTTTTTTTGTTAATGGCTGAGTAATATTCCACTGTGTGTATGGACCACATCTTCTTTATCCTTTCATCTTTCTGTGGGCATTTAGGTTGTTTCCATGCCTTGGTTATTAGAAACAGTACTGCAATGAATATTGTTGTGCATGTATGTTTTCAAACCATGTTTTTCTCTGGCTATATGCCAAGAAGTGGGTCTGCTGGATCATTTGGTAGTGCTATTTTTGGTTTTTTAAGAAACCTCTATTCTGTTCTCCATAGTGGCTATACCAATTTACATTCCTGCCTACAGTGTAGGAGGGTTCCCTTTTCTCCATACCCTCTCTAACATTTATTGTTTGTAGATTTTTTTTTATGACAGACATTCTAAAGATATTATCTCTGTATGAGACAATATCTCATTGTAGTTTTTTATTTGCATTTCTCTAATATTGATGTTCAGCATCTTTTCACATGCCTCTTGGCTGTCTGCATGTCTTCTTTGATGTTTATGTAGGTCTTCTGCCCATTTTTTGGTCTTTTTTTATACTGAGCCATATGAGCTATTTGGAAATTTTGGAGATTAATCCCTTAGGGTCAATCACATTATTTGCAAATATTTACTTTAATTCTGGGGTTCATCCCATCTGTGGTTTCCTTTGCTGTGCAAAAGCTTTCAGTTTAACCAGGTCCAATTTTTTTTTTTTTTCCATTACCTGATATAACAGATCAAAAAAAGATACTACTGTGATTTTTGTGAAAGAATATTCTGCTTATGTTTTTCTCTAAGAGTTTAATAGGATCCAGTCTTACACTTAGGTCTTTAATCCATTTTGAGCTTATTTTTGTGTATAGTATAAAGGAGTTTCCTAATTTCCTTCTTTTACATGTAGCTGTCCAGTTTTCCCAGAACCANTTCTGCTTATGTTTTTCTCTAAGAGTTTAATAGGATCCAGTCTTACACTTAGGTCTTTAATCCATTTTGAGCTTATTTTTGTGTATAGTATAAAGGAGTTTCCTAATTTCCTTCTTTTACATGTAGCTGTCCAGTTTTCCCAGAACCATTTGTTGGAGAGACTGCCTTTTCTTCATTCTGTACTCTTGCCTCCTTTCTTGTAGATTAATTGACCATAAGTGTGTGAGTTTATTTCTGGACTTTCTATCCTATTGTACTAACCTACATTTCGTTTTTTGTGCCAGTGTTGTACTATTTTGGTGACTGCAGCTTTGTAGTATACTCCAAATTCAGGGAGCCTAATTCTTCCAGCTCCATTTTTCTTTCTCAAGATTGCTTTCTCTATTTGGGGTCTTGTGTCTCCATACAAGTTTTAAGATTTTTTTGTTCGATGAAAAATGCCATTGGTAATTTGATAGTAATTGCAGTGAATCTGTAGACTGCCTTGAGTAATACAATCATTTTCATAGTTTTGCTTCTTCCAGTCTAAGAACATGGTATATCCTTTCATCTATGTGTCATCCTCAGTTTCTTTATCAGCACCTTATAGTTTTCTGAATGTAGGTCTTTTGGCTCCTTAGGTGGGTTTATTCTTAGATATTTTGTTGTTTGTGATATGCTAGTAAATGGGGTTGTTTCTTTAATTTCTCTTTCTGACCTTTTGTTGTTACTATATAGAAATGCAGTAGATTCCAGTGTATTAATTTTGTATCCTGCAACCTTAACAAATTCATTGATGAGCTCTAGGAGTTTGCTGGTTGCATCTTTAGGACTTTTGATGTATAGTAGCATGTCATATAAACAGTGAAAGTTTTTCTTCTTCTTTTCCAATTTTAATTCCTTTTCTTTCTATTTCTTCTCTGCCATGACTGTGCTTTCCAAATCTGTGTTGTATAAAGTGACAAAAGAGAACACCTTTGTTTGTCTTGTTCCTGATCTTAAGGGAAATGTTTTTCAGCTTTTCACCGTTAAGCCCGATGTCTGTAGATTAGCCATTAATGGTCTTTATTATGTTGAAGTAGGTTTCTTCAGTGCCTACTTTCTAGAGAGTTATTATCATACATGGGTGTTGACTTTTGTTGAAAGCATTTTCTGCATCTATTGAGGTGATCATATGCTTTTATTCTTTGGTTTGCTAATGTAGTGTATAACTTACATACATTAAGGAATCCTGCATCCCTGGGATAAATCTTGCCTGATCATGGTGTATGAATCCTTTTAAAGTAGTGTTAGATTTGAATTGCTAGTATTTTGTTGAGGATTTTTGCATTCGTGATCATCAGTGATACTGACCTGTATTTTTCCTTTTCTGTGTTATCTTTGGTTCTGCTATCAGGCTGATGTTGGCCTCTTAGAATGGGTTTGGGATTGTTCCTTCCTCTGCAATTTTTGGAAGAGTTTAAGAAGGTTAGGTGTCAGCTTTTCTCTAAATCTTTGATGGAATTTGCCTGTGAAGCAGTCTGCTCCTGGACTTCTGTATGTTGGGAGCTTTTTAACCACAGTTTCAGTTTCAGTACTTGTGGTTGACCTGTTGGTATTTTCTACTTCTTCCTGGTTCAGTCATGAGAGATTGTACCTTTCTAAGAATTTGTCCATTTCTTTAAGGTTGTCTGTTTTGTTGGCATATAGTTGCTTGTTGTATTCTGTTATGATCTTTGTATATATTTTGTGTCCATTATAACTCCTCCTCTTTCTTTCTGATTTTGTTGATTTAAGCCCTCTCCCTGTTTTTCTTGATATGTCTGTCTGAAGGTGTATTGATTTCGTTTATCTTCTAAAAGAACCAGCTTTTAGTTTTATTGATCTTTTCTATTGTTTTCTCAGTCTCTGTGCCATTTATTTCTGCTCTGATCTTTACGCTTTCTTTCCTTCTGCTAACTTTGAGTTTTAGTTGCTTTAGGGGGTTTTTTGTGATTTTTCTTGTTTCTTGAGGTAAAACTGTATTTACATAAACTTCCTTCTTAGAAGTACTTTTGATGCATCCCACAATTTTTGGATCATTGTGTTTTGTTTTTTTTTTCATTTCTCTCTAGGTATTTTTTTAATTTCCTCTTTGATTTCTTAATGATCCATTGGTTGTTCAGTAGCATAATGTGTAACCTCCATGTGTTTGTGTTTTTTACTTTTCTTTTTTTTTTCTTACTAATAGTTGATTTCCAATCTCACAGTGTTACTGTAAAAAAAGATAATTGATATGATTTCAGTTTTCATAACACATTATTGACTGGAGGTGTGTTAATACATCTTTTGTTATTCAAACATTATTGACCAGAGACGTATCAATACATATTTAGAGAGTGATACAATTAAGATCTCCATCCAAAGTTGTTACAGCTTAAAATCTTTAAGATTGATTATACAACTTAGAATTTTCATTATCATTCAGTTTGTTCCATTAGATTTCTGTTTCAACCTTGAGTGCAATAAATGCAGTAAATACATTTTTTGAATAAATGCAAATTTATTACCATAAAATTTTCAAAAACTGACACATCATCAAATTTTGTGAAAAACAATTTTTTAGTGAGTTTTATACAGATACTTTCACTGATTATCCAGTCAACATATATACTAGACTTTATTTTTATGGGCTCNCTTTCACTTTCATCAAGAGGCTCTTTAGTTCTTCTTCACTTTCTGCCATAAGGGTCGTGTCATCTGCATGTCTGAGATTTTTAATGTTTTTCCTGGCAATCTTGATTACAGCTTGTGCTTCATCCAGCCCGGCATTTTGCTTGATAGATTCTGCATGTCAGTAATTAAATAAGCAGGGTGACAATACACAGCCTTGACATACTCCTTTCCCTATTTTGAACCAGTCTGTTCTATGTCCATTTTTAACTGTTGCTTCTTGACCTGCATACACAATTCTCAGGAGGCAGGTCAGATTGTCTGCTATTCCCATCTCTTGAAGAATTTTCCACAGTGTGTTGTGATCAACACAGTCAAAGGCTTTGGCCTAGTCAGTAAAGCAGAAGTAGATGTTTTTCTGAAACTCTCTTGCTTTTTCAGTGATTCAATGGATGTTGGCAATTTAATCTCTGATTCCTCTTACTTTTCTAAAATCAGCTTGAACATCTACAAGTTCACAGATCACGTATTGTTGAAGCCTGACTTGGAGAGTTTTGAGCATTACTTTGCTAGCACGTGAGATGAGTGCAATTGTGCAGTAGTTGGAACATTCCTTGGCATTGCCTTTCTTTGAGATTGGAATCAAAATGGACCTTTTCTAGTCCTGTGGCCACTGCTGAGATTTCCAAGTTTGCTGGCATATTGAGTACAGCACTTTCACAGCATCATCTTTTATGATGTGAAATAGCTCAAGTGGAATTCCTACACCCCACTTGACTTTACATTCCAGGATGTCTGGCTCTGGGTCAGTGATCACACATCATGATTATCTGGGTCGTGAAGATCTTTTTTGTATAGTTCTGTGTATTCTTGCCATCTCTTCTTAATATCTCCTGCTTCTGTTAGGTCCATACCGTTTCTGTCGTTTATTGTGCCCATCTTTGCGTGAAATGTTGCCTTGGTATCTCTGATTTTCTTGAAGAGTTCTCTAGTCTTTTCTATTCTGTTGTTTTCCTCTAGTTCTTTGTATTGATCACTGTGGAAGGCTTTCCTTGCTATTTTTTGGAACTCTGCATTCAAACGGGTATATCTTTCCTTTTCTCCTTTGCCTTTCACTTCTTTTCTCAGCTATATGTAAGGCCTCCTCAGACAACCGTTTTGCCTTTTGCATTTCTTCTGCTTGGGTATGTTCCTCTCACTGCCTCCTGTGCAATGTCATAAACCTCCATCCATAGTTATTCAGGCACTCTGTCTATCAGATCTAATCCCTTGAGTCTATTTGGCACTTCTACTGTATAATCATAAGGGATTTGACTTAGGTCATACCTGAATGGTCTCGTGGATCTCCCTACTTTCTTCAGTTTAAGTCTGAATTTGGCAATAAGGAGTTCATGATCTGAGCCACAGTCAGCTCCTGGTATTATTTTTGCTGACTGTATAGAACTTCTCCATCTTCGACTGCAAAGAATATAATTAATCTGATTTCAGTATGGACCATCTGGTGATCTCCACGTGTAGAGTCTTCTCGTGTTACAGATCTGTGATTGCCAGGATTGGGAGTTGGAGCCTTGAATTGATAGAGCACCAAGGATTATTAGAGCAGTGAAAATACTCTGTATGCCTTTGTCTAAACTCATAGAATATACACCAAAGAGTGAACCTTAATATAAACTACAGGCTTTGGGTAATTCTGTGTCAGTACAGGATCATCAACTTTGACAAACATACCACTGACAATGGCGATGTTAATAATGGGAAGGCAATGAACATGTGAGGTCAGGATCTATATGGGAAATGCGTGTATCTTCCCCTCAATTTCTCTGTGAACCTAAAACTACTGTGTTAAAAAAAAGAGTCATACTTCCTGCCGTTGTCATTCAGTGTTTTATACATGTCAGTTCGATCTAATTGGCTTTTTATTGTTGTTTAAGTAGTCTGTTTTGTTTTTTATCTTCTGTTTAGATGTTCTGCATTGGACAGTGGAATATTGAAATCTCCAAGTATTTTTGTAGAGCTCTGTTTCTTTCAATTCTTTGAAAAATTGTTTCTCCTACATTGAGACTCTGTTTTGGGGGTAATATGTGATTACATCTGTTGCATCTTCTTGATGAATTGACCCTTTTGTCAATGTATCCTGTCCTCTTTTGTGTCTTGCAACAGAATTTTTTTTCTTTTTATTGTTTTACTTAAAGTCTGTTTTCTCTAATACTAACATAGCTCCCCAGCTCACTTCGGTTAGTATTTGTATGGAATGTCTTTCTTTCCCATTCAGCTGATTTGTGGCTTTAGAACTACATTGTGTCTCTTGTAAACAGCTGTATAGTTAGACCTCTTTTAATCCATTCTGCAAATCCTTTTGATTAGAGAGTTGTTTTTTTTCTTGTGATGGGAACTTTTTTTTTTTTTAATTTTTACTTTATTCTACTTTACAATACTGTATTGGTTTTGCCATACATTGACATGAATCCACCACAGGTATATACAAGCTCCCAATCCTGAATCCCCCTCCCACCTCCCACCCCACATCATCTCTCTGGATCATCCCCGTGCACCAGCCCCAAGCATCCTGCATCCTGCATCGAACATAGACCGGCGCCTCATTTCTTACATGAGAGTATACATGCTTCAATGCCATTCTCCCAAATCATCCCACCCTCTCTACCTCTCCCGTTTAATTGATGAAGAAATGTCTTCATTTCTTTATTTGTTTAATTGACTTGTAGTGAACTATTTTGCTTCCCTTCTCATTTTCTTCTGCATATGTTTTTTTGTGTGTTTGTGTTACCATGGGGATTACATTTAAGAATCTAAGGTTATAACATTATAACTTGAATTGAAACCAACTTAACATAGCACAGAAATAAATTGTGACCCTCAGTGGCAATTAAAACTGCTTTACAGTTGTGATGGAGGTTAAAGATGTTTATCTTCTGAGAAAAAAATGCTAATTAGCTCATTAATTGTACAGCTAAATGACTAAAATTTTGAGATACTTTTTTCCATGGAAATTTCAAAGTAATCATGTCTAGAGTGTTTATTTTTCAAAAGGATATTTCAAATTAGTCTATATATTTCTGAAATTTGTTCTTTTTAATGATTTTAAACTCACCCATGTTTATTCATATTTAAAATATTACAAGTTATGAAATAATCTTAAAATGAGTCTCTCAAAAGTACATATTTCAATGAAAGGTGAGTACAGACAGAAGTTGTAGGTTACCCTAATTAGTGGCATTATCAATGTCCGTTTTAATTGGAACCATTTTTCATCTTCTTTGTAAGTAACACATTCATTCATACACTCCCGAAGAATCCAATTGACCATTACCCTGCTTTTAGGAGTGATGTGTCTTGGTTTATGTAAAAGCTTCTGTCTTTGACGTTGTAGCATCAATATTAAACTCCTTTGAGTATTCACTATCCTTAAAAAATTGCCATTTATTGATGCAAAAGCTAAAAATATAGTCTCTGGAGTCAGGCTGCCTGGGTTGTATTCTGGTTCTGCTGCTGTAAAGTCACTTCAGTTGTGTCCAACTCTGTGTGACCCCACAGACGGCAGCCCACCAGGCTCCCCTGTCCCTGGGATTCTCCAGGCAAGAACACTGGACTGAGTTGCCATTTCCTTCTCCAAAGCATGAAAGTAAAAAGTGAAAGTGAAGTCGCTCAGTCGTGTCCGACTCTTGGCGTCCCCATGGACTGCAGCCCACCAGGCTCCTCCGTCCATGGGATTTTCCAGGCAAGAATACTGGAGTGGGGTGCCATTGCCTTCTCCATGCCTCTCACTAACTCAACGATTATGGTCAAATTACTTAACCTCTTGGTACCTGTTTCTTCTGTTAAATGAGGGGGGCGGGGGTGGAATAGTATAGCATAGTGACACAATAGGGTTTTATGACGTTTAAAGGAAATAATACAAGCCTAAAACTTACATTGTTTTTCAGCTGCTAAGTTGTGTCCAACTCTTTGCAACCCCGTGGGCAGCAGCACACCAGGCTTCCCTGCCCTTCACTGTCTCCCAGAGTTTGCTCAGATTAATGTCCGTTGACTCAGTGATGCCGTCTAACCGTCTCTTCCTCTGCTGCCCACTTCTTTTGCCCTCAATCCTAGTGAGCTGGCCCTTTGCATCAGGTAGCCAAAGTATTGGAGCTTCAGCTTCAACATTAGTCCTTGCAATTGAGGACTAATGTTAGATAATAAATAGGTAAATGAATCTTTATAGGTAAATAAATATTCAGGGTTGATTTCCTGAATACTGGAAAAACCATAGTTTTTACTATACAAACTTTTGTCCACAAAGTGATGTTTCTGCTTCTGAATATGCTGTCTAGGTTTGTCATGGCTTTCCTTCCAAGAAGCAAGCATCTTTTAACTTCATGGCTACTGTCACCATCCTCAGTGATTCTGGAGCTCAGGAAAATAGTATCTGTTGCTATTCCCACTTTTTTCCCCTTCTATTTGCCATGAAGTGATGGGACCAGATGCCGTGATCTTAGTTTTTTTTAATGTGTTTTAAACATAGTAAACAGTTCTTACTAATATCATTATCATCAAAATTTAATATTTACAAGAAAATGTTGGGTTAATGTGTACATTTTATAGATGAAGAAACTGAGACTGAGAAATGGTAACTTGCCCATAGTCACACTGTTAACAAGTAATAGGTGAAATTTGAACCAAAATCCTAGCACCTAAGCCCATGCTCTTGAAAACTGTACTCTGCCCTTAGTGGAAGTAGTCTCGTGTTAGCATTTTAGAATGTCATATGTGGAATCTAGCCTTTACATTTCATGGACGGAAAAACTGAATTAGCCAAGCACCTTGGTAACTGAACAGTCTTACAAAGCAAAATCTTTCCCATTCGTAATTTACTGTCCTTTCTACTACCTTCAGACATATCTATGTTGACTGAAAAAAAAAAAATACACAACCCAGTAGTTGAGAATTGTTTTATTTGGCAGACAAAACTAAAGACTTGAGCCTGGGACATAGAATATCAGAGAGCTGTGAGAGACTGGTCCAAAGAGGGAATGGAGGAGCTAGGATATATGAATTTCTGCAGCAAATTCCAGATAGTCAGTATCTTCAAAAGATTACTGTTAATTAAAACCAGATATTGCAAGTTAAACAGTTTTATCACTTTTCTGTATATGGGAAGATGCAAAAAGCTGGGCTCACTAAAACCATTCCTTTGTTAGGAACCACAGCTATCTGGGGCCAGTATCCTGTGCTTTTCTCATCTTGTATCTCCTCAGGGTACACCCTTGGGGGAGGCTGCAGCTTCTGACTGCTAGATGGTGGGCTTTGGTTTCAATCCTGAATTCCCTCAGGGCTCACCTCCAGGGTGACAGTACTGTGATGGCTCCATGACTGTAGCATCATTTGTTTACCTATATGGCAGGCAATACTTTTTTTCACTGATATCTTCCTATTCTGAGAATTCTTTAGAACAGATTTCATCATACGCATTTTGATTGTGATATATGCCCAAATTTAAAATGCTGAATATTTTCATCTACATAAAACTTTTGAGTATAAAGACTCTTTCTTGATTAGTGAAACTAATTTTATTTGTACTATCATTTTATGTTTCCTTATTCTTACCAAAACAAGAGTTTGAGCCATTTGGCTGTACTTTTTGCTTAAGTGTTGATATTCATGTTTAAATACATTTCTGTTCTTTTGATATTAAGGCCTTATTTCAGATGCAGGATTTTAATGACGGAAAGAGGCTAGCACCCCCCTTTTCCCTAATATATAGAGTGAATGTTAATAATTGTATAATTCAAAAAAATAGGATTTTTTGTGAATTCTTATTTGCTTTTGAATTTCAAATTATAGTTTTGACTTACTGGGAAATTTATCTTAATAGGTTGTGTTGTCTTTTTTATGCTATTTTATCAACATGGTATTAAATAAAATACAGTTTTATTTTTAAAGATATATTCTAATTTTTTAAAGCTTTATTAATATGAATATTCATTTAATATTCAGGGACATTATAGAAACTGTATCCATATATAGTTAAATAACCCTACAGTGTTTGTCAGACTCACAGACATAGAAAAGAAATTTATGTTTATCAGAGAGTGGGGTTGGGGGATGGGATAAATCAGTACCTTCAGTCAGTTCAGTCGCTTAGTCTTGTACAACTCTTTGCAACCCCATAGACTGCAGCACACCAGGCTTCCTTGTCCATCACCAATTCCTGGAACTTACTCAAACTCATGTCCATCGAGTTGGTGATGCCATCCCAGCATCTCATCCTCTGTCATCTCCTTCTCATCCTGCCTTCAATCTTTTCCCAGCATCACGGTCTTTTCAAATGAGTCAGTTCTTTGCATCAGGTGGCCAAAGTCTTGGAGTTTCAGTTTCACTATCAGCCCTTCCAGTGAATATTCATGACTGATTTCCTTTAGGATGGACTGGCTGGATCTCCTTGCAGTCCAAGGGACTCTCAAGAGTCTTCTCCAACACCATAGTTCAAAAGCATCAGTTCTTTGGCACTCGGCTTTTTTATGGTCCAACTCTTACATCCATACATGATTACTGGAAAAACCAGAGCCTTGACTAGACAGACCTTTGTTGGCTATAATGTCTCTGCTTTTTAATACACTGTCTAGGTTAACCATAGCTTTTCTTGCAAGGAGCAGTCATCTTTTAATTTCATGGCTACAGTCACCATCTGCAGTGATTTTGGAGCCCAAAAACAAAAGTCTGTCACCGTTTCCATTGTTTCCCCATCTGTTTGCTATGAAGTGATGAGACCGGATTCCATGATATTTCCTTTTTAAATGTTGAGTTTTAAGCCAGCTTTTTCACGGTCCTTTTTCATTTTCATCAAAAGGTTCTTCAGTTCTTCTTTGCTTTCTGCTTTAAGAGTGGTATCATCTGTGAATCTGATGTTATTGATATACCTCCCTGCAATCTTGATTCCAACTTGTGCCTCATCCAGCCTGGCATTTCACATGATGTAGTCTGCATATAAGTTAAATAAGCAGGGTGACAATATACAGCCTTGATGTACTCCTTTTCCGATTTGGAACCAGTCTGTTGTTCCATGTCCAGTTCTAACTGTTCCATGCGGTTCTTGACCTGCATACAAATTTCTCAGGAGGCAGGTAAGATGTTCTGTATTCCCATCTCTTTAAGAATTTTCCACAATTTGTTGTGATCCACACAAAGGTTTTGGCATAGTCAATAAAGCAGAAGTAGATGTTTTTCTGCATTTTAGGATTAGCACTTTAAGATTAACACCTTAGGATAATTAGCACCTGTCAGGATTGACAGATATATACTTTATATCAAATAAGTAAACAAATAAGTGCTACTGTATCACAGGTAACTATATNGCCAACTTTTTCACTCTCCTCTTTTACTTTCATCAAGAGGCTTTTTAGTTCCTCTTCACTTTCTGCATAGATAAGACAAATGTAGTCCTAATAATAGTACAATGTCTTCTCTAAGATCTGAGGTACACCTGGCTTAGCCTTTTCCCCCTTCCCAGCATGCATGGACATGTCTGAAATCTGGGTCCTTACCATTGAACTACTGACGCATTTAGCAAAAGGCAAGAAGCCAGTAGTTGTTCATAACACTGTATATACGACCTCTTCTTCCTCTACATACACATCTTGGTGCCAAATTTTGAATCTTAAATAAGTCTACTAGCTTAGTGTATAGGCCCAAGATGTGATGAATATTTTCATTAAGACATCCTCCATTTCTGAGGCTCTTTTAGTGATCTCCTGCTGTATTCTTCTTCTTATGAGAGATCCATATGTGAACCATCCAGTGATGACTGCATCCACGGCATGAAGGACTCATCACTTATTCTCCATGCACTCTTCCCTGATATTGAAGAGAGGAAAAAGCTCATTGACATTTGCTATCTTTTCACTTTTGATTCTATCACTAGTCAAATATCTTTGGTAATCCATCACCACACCTTCAGCCTCCACTATTTCCTCCTTCATCCTGTAGCATCCTTTCCTTCTGATGTTAGCTAAAATCTATGATCATTTATTTTTCTGATTAAAATGTTTCCTATCCCCTATCTAGAAGGCCACAAGAAACAGTAAATGATAAGGATAGTTAGGAAATCCTATAAGAATTGGATTTCTTCCCCAAATACCTATAATTTCTGATTAATTTTTCTGATTAAGATTTAAAAATTATAATTTAGTACAGGTAATACAACCCCACCAAAGAAAAAGAAAAGCAAGAAGACAAAGTGATTATCTGAGGAGGCTTTACAAATGGTGGAAGAATGAAGAGAAGCAAAAAGCAAGGGAGAGAGGGAAAGATACATCCAATTAAATGCAGAGTTCCAAAGAATAGTTAGAAGAGACAAGAAATCCCTTTTCAATGAACAGTGCTTAATACTAGAAGAAAACAATATACGCACACCTATGGATGATTTATGCTGATGTTTGACAGAAAACAACAAAATTCTTTAAACTAATTATTCTTCAATTTAAAAATATAGTAATTTAAAAAACAACAATAAAAGGGGAAAGACTAGAGATCTCTTTAGGAAAACTGGAAATATCAAGGGAGCATTCTGCCCAAAGATGGGTACAATAAAGGGTAAAAAATGGTAGAAACCTAGTAGATGCTAAAGAGATGAAGATGAGATGGAAAGAATATACAGAATAACTGTATTTAAAAAATCTTAATGGACCAGTTTACTATAACGGTGTGGTTTGTCTCCCAGATCCAGACATTCTAGTGTGTGAAGTCAAGTGGGCCTTAAGAAGCACTGCTATTAATGAAGCTAGTGGATGCAATGAAATTCCAGCAGAACTATTCAAATCCCTAAAGGATGATGCCATCAAGGTATTATATTCATTGTGTCAGCAAATCTGGAAGACCCAGGAGTGGCCACAGGACTGGAAAAGGTCAATCATTTCAATTCCCAAGAAGGGTAGTATCAAAGAATGGGCTAACAATCGGACAATAGCATCCATCTCCCATGCTAGTAAGGGCACGCTAAAATCTTGCATGCTAGGCTCCAGCATTATGTGAACCAAGCACTTTCAAATGTCCAAGTTTGGGTTTAGAAAAGGAAGAGGAACTAGAGATCAAATTGCCAACATTCTCTGGATTATAGAGAAGGCAAGGGAATTTCAGAAAAACATCTATCTCCATTTCATTGACTACACTAAAGCCTTTAACCGTCTGGATCAAGGCAAACTGTGGAAAGCTCTTAGGGAGATGGGAATATCAGACCATCTTACCTGTCACCTGAGAAACCTGTATGTGGGTCAAGAAGCAACAGTTAGAACCCTGTATGGAACAACTGATTGGTTCACGATCTAGAAAGGAGTACAACAGAGCTGTTTGCTGTCACCCTGTTTGTTTAACCTATACATTGAGCACATCATGAGAAATGCCAGGCTGGATGAGTTACATGCTGGAATCAAGATAGGTGGGAAAACCATCAACAACTTCATATATGCAGATGATAACACTCTAATGGCAGGAAGCAAAGAGGAACTAAAGAGCCTCTTTATGAGGGTGAAGGAGGAGAATGAAAGAGTCAGCTTAAGACTAAACATTAAAAGAAAACTAAGATCATGGCATCCGTCCCCATTACTGCATGGCAAATAGAAGGGAAAAGGTGGAAGGAATGACAGATTTCCTCTTCTTTGGCTCCCAAATCACTGAGGATGGTGACTGCAGCCATGAGATCAGAAGACAATTGCTTCTTGGCAGGAAAGTGATGACAAACATAGACAGTGTATTGAAAAGCAGAGACGTTACTCTGCCAACAAAGATCTGTATAGTCAAGGCTATGGTCTTCCCAGTGGTCATGTACAGTTGTGAGAGCTGGACCATAAAGAAGGCAGAATGGCAAAGAATTGATGGCTTGAACTGCAGTGCTGGAGAAGACTCCTGAGAATCCCTTGGACAGCAAGGAGATCAAACCAGTCAATCTGAAGGTAGATCAACCCTAAATATTCACTGGAAGGACTGATGCTGAAGCTGAAGTTCCAGTATTTTGGTCATCTGATGCAAACAGTTGATTCACTGGAAAAGTCCCTGATGTTGGGAAAGATTGAGGGCAGAAGGGGAAGAGGGCATTAGAGGATGAGATGGCTGGATGGCACCACCAATGCAATGAACATAAACTTGGGCAAACTCTGAGAGATGGTGAGGGACAGGGAGGCCTGGGGTGCTGCAGACCATGGGGTCGCAAAGAGTCAGACACAACTAGGTGACTGAACAACAATAACAAGATTGCTGGGCTGCTGAAGCCAGGGGTGAGATGTTGTCCAGAACATCAAAGTGGTATAGTTATATTTAGGTATTCAGTCACTCACTTATGCCTGACTCTTTGTGACTGCACGGACTGTAGCCCATCAGACTCCTCTGTCCGTGGGATTTCTATGGCAAGAATACACTGGAGTGGGTTACCATTTCCTCATCCAAGGAATCTTCCCAACTCAGGGATTGAACCTGAGTCTCCTGTGTTTCCTGCAAAGGCAGGCTGATGTAAATTCAGGCTTTTAGCTTCTTTTCTATGAAACAAAGTATTTCATAGGACTAGATTCTATGGCTTTGCACTTGGTTAAGGAAGAATAGTCTATGTTTCAGTTCAGTCACTCGGTCGTGCCCGACCCTTTGCGACCCCATGAATCGCAGCATGCCAGGCCTCCCTGTCCATCACCAACTCCCAGAGTTCANGCAGAAAATCATCAGTAGATAAATGTCCTGGAGACATTATTGAAACTTGATGGATATTTAAGCACTGAATGACAAGGAAAAATAATTTATCATTTCTAGAAGAACAGTTATTAGAATTGGCAAGAGAAAAAGAAGTCATCATGAAAGTTTATAACCTATAACCTGACCAGCTACTCACAAAGCCTAAATCTGTGTTAAAGCAAATTTAGTTAGCTTTCTATATCCTTGACCCTACCTTGGAATCCCCAGCACTACCCTGTCTGTTAGGAACCAGTAGTATCTTATTAAATAATTACAGTGTTTCAGTTCTGATCATGTTCATATTCCTTCACAATATATGTTTCTTGTCCCTGAAATTCTGTTAAGGCCCTGGCACTTTGTAGGCTCATCTTTAATCACCTAAGTATTTTAATGCATATTTATAGGAGCATAACTTGAAAATCAACCTGGGTGCTACTTAACATCTGAGGAAAAATATGTAATGTTATATATATATATACACTCATAAATTTGCAGTTTATGTTATTTGAAAATGAGTATTTTGAAGAAAGCAGGTATATACTTTCCACGTGATAATGTGACTTGTTCTTTTATTCCTATGTGTGTATGTGTGTGTTTTATAGACCCGTGTCTTATTATCACAGTTTGGTTCTTGAGCATTTCAAAAAAAAAAACCAGAAATCAAATATTTCCATGCATGCCACCTATTTTTTATACTATGCATTCATTTTAAAATTCTGAATTTTCTTTCTGTAAAAAATGTAATCTTACTATCATATTATAATCATTTTGTATCATACTCAGTTTATTTCTATGCTTTAATGTCTCTTACATTAATGATGTGTTCTTCTGAAAAATATAAAGTGGTGTACGTCACATACAATAAGTCCCCCACATGGAAATGAGTACCATTCCAAAAGCATGTTCATAACTCTAATTTGTTCATTAAGTTTGACACAGTTAGCCTGGATACCCAGCTTACACAATTGGTTATATAATACTGTATTGTAATAGGTTTATAATACTTTAAAAACAAACACAAAAATTTAAACACACACACATATTTTTACAGTATAGTATTATGAAAAGTAATAGAGTACAATAGCCTGCATACAGGGACTGACATCCAGTGAACACACAATAAGAATTACTGACTGGAAGAGAGAAATGAGGTGGAAGATGGTAGAACTGAAGGATCATCAGTGATAGGAGACAGAGGACATACTGTTGTTTCACACATGCCTGACATTGTTGGAATGGAGAGTTGCATCTTTGGAAATTCACAACTTAAAGGTTTATAGATGTATGGAATTGTACTGAAATGTATGTATTATAATGGAAGTGATAAGGGAATGTTTATTTTAGCATGTGTATTTCCAGATTTATGTTAACAATAACAAAAAAAATAAACATGAATACATTATCTGACATACGTCTCACATGTTTTTTGACAAATGTGATGGAAACGCTGCTACTTCTATCTGTATTCTGGGTCTAATTTAGCAGGAAATGCAGTTTTAGAAATTCTATACAGGAATCGTACAGCATTGGTTCCCACATGTTAAAAGTTAAGGAAAACCTTGAATTCTGTTTAGAATCTTCTGCCATTAATTAGTTGTGTGACTTGTGATACTTATATCTTGAGTATGCTCATGTAGCCATCCATGAGTAAATTTTCCAGGTGAGGGAAAGAGTCATTTTGACTTACTTCCCATTTGAGCTGTCATGACGTGTTCTACTGTGTAATTCAGAAATCACTGATTTATTTTTATTACTGAACTCAGAGTTCCAAGGTATTGATCAAAATATTTAGTAATCTACTTACCGTTTTTTTTTTCCCCATCTATAGAGTATTATTCATCAGATCCTAAATTACTGCTTTCATTTTTCATGATCAAATGTTTCAGTTTGCTACTAGAAGCAGTGAGTGAGTCTTGGAAGTGAAAACTCTGAAGATAAAGTACTCTGTTCTTCTGGTAGTTATGCATGTTTTACTCTTGCCCATCTGCTACACAAAATATACCACTATCCTAAGCACCTACAATGTACCACAGTGATAGAAGGGATATATATAAAAAGTATACTCATTTAGAATTGTTTACTGCTCTGTCATTTTTCCCAAGTTATTTCCCCAACATTTAATTCTCACAATGACCCCTTTCTATGTTCCTTTTGATCATTTTACAGATAAATATTAAAAAAAAGAGAAATTGAGATTATTTTCTGAAAATGAGGATCATTCACTAAGTTTTGTGACACCGCTGGGTATAACCATTTGTAAAAAAAAGAAAAATGACTGTAGGATCATTGTTGTTTAGGCAATACGTCCTGTCCAACTCTATGGACAGACTCCATGGACTGTAGCACTCCAGGCTTTCCTGTCCTTCACTATCTCTCATAATTTGCTCAGACTCATGTCCATTGAGTTGATGATGCCATCCAACCATCTCATCTTCTGTCACCCCCTACTCCTACTGTCTGCAGTCTTTCCCTGCATCAGGATCTTTTCCTGAGTTGGCTCTTTGCATCAGATAGCCAGAGTATTGGAGCTTCAGCTTCAGTCCTTCCAGTAAATATTCAGCATTGATTTCCTTCAGGAATGACTGATTTGATCGCTTTGCTCTCCAAGGGATTCTCAAGAGTCTTCTCCAGTAACACAATTCAAAAACATCAGTTCTTTGGCACTCGACTTTCTTCATGGTCCAGCGCTCATATACCTACACGACTACAGGAAAAATCATAGCTTTGACCATCCAGACCTTTGTTGACAGAGTGATGATGTCTCTGCTTTTTAATACACTGTCTAGGTTTGTCATAGCTTTTTTCTAAGGAGAAAGTGTCTTTTAATTTCATGGCTGCAGTCACCATCCATGGTGATTTTAGAGCCCAAGAAAATAAAATCTGTCACTGTTGCCACTTTTTTTTTTTTTTACTTTATTTTACTTTACAGTACTCTATTGGCTTTGCCATACATCCCTTCTTTTTGCCATGAAGTGATTGGACTGGATGCCATGGTCTTAGTTTTTTGAATGTTGAGTTTTAAGCCAACTTTTTCATTCTGATCTACATTTCCAAGTTTATTGGTATTATACCTGACCATCTTGATTCCAACTTGTGAGTCATCCAGCCTGGCGTTTTGCATGATGTACTTTGCATGTAAATTAAATAAGCAGGGTGACAGTATAAAGCTTTGTCATACTTCTATCCCAGTTTTTAACCAGTCCATTATTCCATGTCTGGTTCTAACTTGCTTCTTGACCTGCATACCAGTTTCTGAGGAGACAGGTAAGGTGTTCTGGCATTCCCGTCTCTTTGAGAATTTTCCACAGTTTATTGTGATCTACACAGTCAAAGGCTTTAGCATAGTAAATGAAGAAGTAGACAAAATAATAATGTTCTTTACATTAAAAGGATTCATACAAATTGGCAGCAGGAAAAAAAAAAAAAAAACCAGCAAAGAGTATTCATCTGTGTTCTCTTCCAGGGGTTTTTTGGTTTCAAATCTTATGTGTAGACCTTTAATCCACTTTGAGTTTGTTTTTATAAATGATGTGAGGAAATATTCTAATCTTGTTCTTTTANCAGCAGGAAAAAAAAAAAAAAATACCAGCAAAGAGTATTCATCTGTGTTCTCTTCCAGGGGTTTTTTGGTTTCAAATCTTATGTGTAGACCTTTAATCCACTTTGAGTTTGTTTTTATAAATGATGTGAGGAAATATTCTAATCTTGTTCTTTTATATGTATCTGTCCAATTTTCCCAGTACCACTTATTAAAGAGACTCTCTTTTCTGCATTGTATATTTTTATATCCTTTGTCATAGATTAATTGACCATATATAGGGGGTTTATTTCTGGATTCTCTCTTCTTTGCCATTGATCTATGTCTTTTTTAATGCACTGACATGCTCTTTTGATGACTGTAGCTTCACAGTATAATTCGAAGTTAGGGAGCATGACATCTCCTCCTATCTGCTTTGACCATCTTGAGCAAAAAATAAAGAAGATAGGAGGAGATGTCATGCTCCCTAACTTCGAATTATTTGTGGTTCCATATAAATATTAGGATTATTCTACTTCTATGAAAAATATTATGGGTATTTTGATAGAGATTGCATTAAATCTGTAGATTGCTTTGAGTATAATGGATATCTTAATATTCTTTCAATCCAAGCACATGAAGTATCTTTCCATTTCTTTGCATCATTTTCAGATTCCTTCATCCAATGTCTTATAGTTTTCAGAATACATGTCTTTTACCTCCTTGGTTATGTTTCTTCCTAGGTGTTTTATTCTTTGTGGCATGATTATAATGCGATGTTTCCTTAAGTTCTCTTTCTGTTAGTTCATTATTAGTATATTGAAAATTGATTTCTGTATATTAAACTTTTATTTTGCAGCTTTACTGAATTCATTTCTTATTTCTAATAGTTTTTCAGAGGAGACTTTAATGTTTTCTATACATGGTATCATGTCCTCTGTGAATAATGTCAGTTTTACTTATTCTCTTCCCATTTGNATTAATCTTTTATTTTGCAGCTTTACTGAATTCATTTCTTATTTCTAATAGTTTTTCAGAGGAGACTTTAATGTTTTCTATACATGGTATCATGTCCTCTGTGAATAATGTCAGTTTTACTTATTCTCTTCCCATTTGGATGCTTTTATTTCTTTTACTTACCTAATTTCTGTGGCTGAGACTTCCTGTACTGTGTTAAATAGAAGTGATAGAGTGGTCATCCTTCTTGTTCCTGATTTTATGAGTATGATGTTAGCCTTCTGCTTGACTTTTATTATGTTGAAACATGTTTCCTCTATGCTACTTTGATGAGAGTTTTTATCATGAGTGGTTATTGAATTTTGTCAAATGCTTTTTCTGTATCAACTGAGATGATTGTGTGATTTTTACACCTTTCTAATGTGGTATATTACACTGATTAATTTGTGAATATTAAGCTATCTTTGCATATCTAGATAAATACCTCTTGATTATAGTATGTGATTATTTGTATATATTGTTGAATTTTATTTGTTAATATTTTGTTGAGAATTTTTGCATCTATATTCATCAGAGATGCCCGCCTATAATTTTCTATTGGAGTGTCTTTCGTTTCGGTATCATGTTAATGGTGGCTTCATAGAATGAATTTGTGAGTGTTACACAAACAAATTCTACTATTCCTCATAGTAGTCTCTTATGATTCTTTGTATTTCTATGTTGTCTGTTGTAACTTCTCCTTTTTCATTTCTAATTTTATTGATTTGAGTGTTCTCCCGTTTTTCCTTGATGTCTGGCTAACAGTTTGTCTATTTTGTTTATCTTCTCAAAAAGCTAGCTTTTAGTTTTATTGATCTTGGCTACAGTCTCCATCATTGCTTTTTCATTTATTTCTGTTCTGATTTTTATGATTTCTTTGCTTATACTAACTTTGGATTTGTTATTGTTCTTCTTCTTCTAATTGCTTTAGGTGTACAGTTAGGTTGTTTATTTGATGCTTCTCTTGTTTCTTGAGGTAGGCTTATATTGCTCTAAACGTCCCTTGAACAGTGTTTTTACTGAATCCCACAGGTTTGGGGGTTTTGTGTTTTCATTATCATTTGTTTCTATGGATATTTTTATTTCCTTTTTTATTTCTTCAGTGATCCATTGGTTTTTCAGAATCTTGTTGTTAGCCTCCATGTGTTTGTGTTTTTTAATAGTACTTTTTTTCCTGTGGTTGATATCTAATCTTACAACATTGTGATCAGAAAAGATACTTGAAATTATTTCCATTTTTTAAAATTTACCAACACTTAATTTGTGCCCCAGGATGTGATCTATCCTGGAGAATGTTCCATATGCACTTGAGAAAAATGTGAAATCCATTGGTTTGGGGTGAAATGCTCTGAACCACCTTGAACATCTGGAATTTCATGGTTCACGTACTGTTGAAGCCTGACTTGGAGAATTTTGAGCCTTACTTTACCAGCATGTGAGATGAGTGCAATTGTGTCATAGTTTAAGCATTCTTTGGCATTGCCTTTCTTTGGGATTGGAATCAAAACTGACCTTTTCCAATCCTTGGCCACTGCTGAGTTTTCCAAATTTGCTGGCATATTGAGTGCAGCCAGCATCATCTTTTAGGATTTGAAATAGCTCAACTAGAATTCCATCACTTCCACTCGCTTCATAGTTTATAGTCCATCACTTCCACTCGTTCATAGTGATGCTTCATAAGGCCCACTTGACTTCACATTATAGAATATCTCGTTCTAGATGCTGATCCCACCATCATGATTATCTGGGTCATGAAGCTCTTTTTTGCATAGTTTTTCTGTGTGTTCTTGCCACCTCTTTTTATTATCTTCTGCTTCTGTTATACCATTTTTGTCTTTTATTGTACCCATCTTTGCATGAAAAGTTCCCTCGGTATATCTAATTTTCTTGAAGAGATCGCTAGTCTTTCCCAATATATTGTTTTCCTCTATTTCTTTGCAGTGATTACTGAGAGAGGCTTTCTTATCTCTCCTTGCTATTCTTTGGAACTCTGCATTCAAATGGGTATATGTTGGTGGCGTAGAGGTTAAAGCGTCTGCCTGCAATGTAGGAAACCTGGGTTCGATCCCTGGGTCAAGAAGATTCCCTGGAGAATAAAATGGCAACCCACTCCAGTATTCTTGCCTGGAGAATCCCATGGACGGAGAAGCTTGGTGGGCTACAGTCCACGGGTCGCAAAGAATCGGACACAACTGAGCGACTTCACTCACTTCATTCACTCATGTTTCCTTTTCTCCTTTGCCTTTCACCTCTCTTTTTTTGGTAGCTATTTTTAAGGCCTCCTCAGACAATCATTTTGCCTTTTTGCATTTCTTTTTCTTGGGGATGGTCTTGATCACTGCCTCCTGTACAATGTCACGAACCTCTGTTTATAGTTCTTCAGGCACTCTATCAGATGTTTTCCCTTGAATCTATTTGTCACTTCTCCTGTATAATCATAAGGGATTTGGTTTAGGTCATACCTGATTGGTCTAGTAATTTTCCCTACTTTCTTCAATTTAAGTCTGAATTTGGCAATGAGTTTATGAACGTGTACGGGTCACTTCAGGAGGTACACAAATGGGCAAAAGACAACTTTGATTCAGTCTCGAGAGCTTGAAGCAAGACACAGAGTCCTAAATGAGTATTGGAATATGATTAGCAAAAGTAGTTTGTTGTTAATGGAGAACGTGATCAAGACAGACATGGGCTATGTGTAGCAACCCTGGTATTAGTGGAGGACTAGCAGAAGTACCTGTGAACAGAGGTTCGGTCAGAGGGCATATGCTTTGCCCCACCCTCAGAGGTTCTTGCAGAGAAGGCAATGGCACCCCACTCCAGTACTCTTGCCTGAAAAATCCCATGGACAGAGGAGCCTGGTAGGCTGCAGTCCATGGGGTCGCTAGAGTCGGACATGACTGAGCGATTTCACTTTCACTTTTCACTTTCATGCATTGGAGAAGGAAATGGCAACCCACTCCAGTGTTCTTGCCTGGAGAATCCCAGGGACGGGGGAGCCTGGTGGGCTGCCATCTGTGGGGTCGCACAGAGTTGGACACGACTGAAGCAGCTTAGCAGCAGCAGCAACATTAAGTTCCTAGGTGATGTTGAGTCTGTGGGACTGGGAGCCATACTTTGGGAATACTGCATTAAAGAACCTGTGGTTTACAGTGTTAATGGGTAATCTGGGGCCAGAACAATGAGTTGTAATTTGATTAAATGATATCACAGGCCAGTTCATTTCAAGATACTGAAAATGTTATGAATGTTTAAGAGGAAACATAAATGTGACCCTTGCTCATATATATCTTCTTTGTCCTCTGCTTAATTAAAACCAGAAAAATTATTACATCAAAATTCATTATAGTCCACTTTGCCATTTTGATGAAAACTATTTTAGTGTTTTCTTGACTTTAAAATTTTGGGGAAAGTCAATTTGAATCATATCTATCTCATTAAAATTATCTATTTTAGAGAAGAATTTTGTTTGAAATTTGGTTAAGGTTAACATCAGATGGAAATTAACATGTGGTTAGTGTGAACTTTAGTCTCTAGCAGTCCTGACATTCAAAAGGTCAAATTTTATGTCACATTTTATAAAATGACTGAATCAAAATGTGATTCCTTCTGTTACAATTTCACTTGAACCTTTGAGAAGTAATTTATCTCTCAAAGAAATTTGAGATATGTAACATGCTGAAATCCTGAGAAGACAGTCTGAAGCTAATAATTCCTGGGACTTCTTTAAGAATTGTATGCTCAGTTCACAGAGTGGTACCTCTATCTGCATGACTTTTCTCATAGTCACATTATTTTTCAGAGAATTTGCATGTTACTAGTTCCTAGCCTTGTGCCACTGACTCATATGAAACATTTTCCTGAAACTACTTTCTTCCTCAGGCATAATAACTTACTAAAAAAGTAAGAAATTCTTGTCATCTGAGGTTTAAAAACAAAAAAGATATATAGATTGTAAAAGACACAGGCTATGAAAATAATCTAGGTTAAAGGAGATTAAAAATAACTGCAAGGAGATCCAACCAATATACTGAAAGGACTGAATATTCATTGGAACGACTGATGATGAAGCTGAAGCTCCAATCCTTTGGCCACCTGGTACGAAGAGCCAACTCCGTGGAAAATACCCTGATGCTGGGAAAAAATTGAAAGTGAAAGGAATAGAGGGCAGCAGAGGATGAGATGGTTAGCATCACTGAGTCCATGGACATCAATATGAGCAAACTCTGGGAGATAGTGGAGGACAGAGGAGCCTGGCATGCTGCAGTCCATGGGATTACAAAGAGTTGGAAATGACTTAGCAACTGAAAAACACAGCAAAAATAACAACTAAATGCAGTTCTACTCCTAGACTCTGGATCCTATGTTAGAGGGTCAAAAATGCTATAAATGACATTATTAGGTCAATGAATGGAACTGGAATATAGATATAGTACGATAGATAAGATCGTGTAAATTAATAGTTGTACTGAGGTTGTTTAAGAGAATGTCCGTATTCATAGGAAATGCACACTAAAGTATTTATGGGTGAGAGGCTATAATGTATATAATTATGGTTCAGAAAAAAAATGATTTCACAAAGCACACAAATGATCAAATAAATGGCATAAAATGTTAACAGGTCAATCTGGTTAAAATGTGTTCAGGACTTCTTGTACTACTTTGATTCATGTCGATGTATGGCAAAGCCAATAGAGTATTGTAAAGTAAAATAAAGTAAAAAAAAAAAGTTCAAATAATTTACAAATAAAAAAGGTTTTTTTAATGTAGAAAAGTGAAATGTGGAATTTAAAAGTTTGTTGCCTTTAAGAGAGAGAAAATTTCCTTAGGACATGAAGTTGGAGTCTCAGAAACCTTTTCTATCACTGAGGAAGTGTTAAGTGATAAGTATCAAAAAATAGCACTTAAAGAGTCAGCATTAGGAGCACCTTCTTTGATAGAGTTCTAGATTTCTATGGCCATATCTATAAAATATTACTGATAATTCTTACAAAAAGGCATGTTTATGATGTTATGATGTTATATGTTTAACAGAGGTTATTTGCCAGTATTAAATTTCAGCCAAGTCATGACCAAAATACTTGGGGAAATAGGAAACTACTTGGAAGAAAGAGAAACTAGGAGAAAAGAAAAGTGTAAATTAGAATCTAATCTGAGTATTTTGCCTTTGGGGTAAAAAATGAAAGACAGAGACTTGTTAACTGTCTTCTTCTGATTAGTCCCAGAATAATCACAATAAAATGATTTGGCTTTTAATGAAGCCTGTGATATTGCTAGACCCAGTTTATAAATCGCATTTTGCATTTAATTCTTACTTGGCGAGCTTTTGGTTTTGTCTTTTTTTCTAACTATAATATATGTTTATGTCCTTGGAAAGCCTTCTCCTTTCCAAGTATTCCTGCCTAGAGTTGCATCTCTCTCTCAACTGCTTTCACAATAGTTCAAATGTACTACTGCCATATCACAGAGATTTTCTGTACTTCCATTATTAATTCAACTGTTTTATTTAGTGTTACACTCCTATACGTAAGGGTTTGTTATCACACAGAGTATGACCTATGAGAATCATAAGTAATTAAACCATGAAATTAAATCAAAGAAACTCATTTTTCACTATGATATCCCTTTTCTTTGCTGAGGTCAGCTTCCATTGGCTAGATTTTCTTCTCACACAACCTAATTTCTTTTTTCCTTTTGAATGCATTATTGGATAGATAGACTTGTTTTAGTGATATATATATCTTAATATTGGTACTTAAACCTACACAAAGAAGGACTTCTTTTATTGTTAACCCTTATATAGCCTTCCAAGTGAAGGTATTACTACCTTGGCACACATTAAATGATACATTAAACCATTGCAAATAAATCTATATTTATTCCAAAGAAATACAAAATAAGGCCCTAAATTTAAAAGCTACATGATTACTTCATTGTGTGAACGGCCCTGTAGAGATTTAACTCTATGACATCAAAATTTGTAAACTTCCATCAGGAAGGGGCAGTAGATAGGAGGGAGCACTAGAGGAAATGACTCCAAGTTCCTCAGTAACATCATCTCTGGAAGTCAAAGGTCTTTGCAGACCATTGTGCAGCTGTTTAAAAATCAGCCAGTTGGAAATGACATGTGTATTCCCTTCATTTGCTTTTTTATTGATAAAAATATACTGGTTCTTTTTAGAATCTAGATTGCAGAAAGCTTTATAACTCTTGAAATTTATGCTGTATAAAAGACACTTAAAAGTATATGTAAAGACATCCAAAATAAGGCAAATAATAATGGGCTACTATTGACATGCTTAGTTTCCTCCTGTGGCAGCAATGATAATTGTCTAAGTCACAAGCTACATTCTTTTAAGTGATGATTTTAACATTAAAGCCCTGAAACAAGGTGTTTTTCCAACATTGGATAAATATTTAACCAAAGAAAAGTGAGCAGTTTAAAACCAGTCACCGTTCAGGTAACAGATAGCAAGGACCAGAGTAATTCTTTAATTGAATCACATAAACTACAAAACCATGCATCAGTCAGATTCCTCAGTTTATCTAGAGTGATACAGACTTTGAACAGATAGGAAATGTAGTCTATTATACAAGAGCACCATTTTGTGGCCAATAATGAACGTTTCTTTTGGCAGATGGAGATGGAAATATGGATCACTTACTGCCCGGTTGTGAAGACAAAAACTGCCAGAAAAGTATTATTTACTTCGCAAGATCTGGAACAAAGCAGGTATAGCTACTTGTTTTTTATTTTTTTTATTTTTTTTTTTTATTTTTTTTTTTTTAGCTACTTGTTTTTTAAAGTAAGNACACACACACACACACACACACACACACACACACAAACATGTACATGTATATCTTTCTACAGTGCTGAATTCTTAATATGTTTATAAATAAGTAGCATTTGTATGTATGTGTATACAAAATATACATTATTCATGCTTTAGATATAATTTAAAGTGGATTATAAAATGAATATATTTTGTCTATACCATTCACATTAACACAATTCTGCAGGAATGTGAGATACGTTTTTATTGCAAGACTAGATCCATAAATATCATAAACATTGAAGAGAGCTCCACATTGAAAGCAGAGGATTAGTCTTAACATAGTACTCTCAGAGGAATAATCAACTTGAAACTATTGATATTTTATAGACAGATTCTAGCAGGAAAGTTTTGATCATAAAGTTATTGCTTCTTCAAACTTTTGTTTGAAAAAGCCTAATTAGGAAAGAGACATTCCAGCCCTTTTCTGTACCCTATGCTACAGAATGAACCCCAAAGAATGCAACCTAAAATCATATAGAAACCATAAATATAATTTAATCCAGAGTCTCTTCACCTCAAAATTACAGGCATTGGAAACTGGGTAATTGTGTAGGGCTGTCCTCTGTAGTGTAGAACTTTTAGCAGTATCCTTGGCACCTATCTACTAAAGGTATCTCCACCCTGCTCCTGGCCCTTTATTATACCAAATATGTCCTTGGACATTGCCAAGTGTTCTATAGGGGAAAAATTTTTCAGAAGAAGACCAATAATATAAAACAAGCTCCTTATTGTCCAAGAGGTAGGACTGTAATGCAGAGACACAGAGTTACCTCAGTTCACACAGCTAATAGAGGCTGAGTAGTGAGCAGAGATGACTGGGATTCCTCCTTTGTTGTTCTTTTCTCTATTTGGGGCAGATGGCTGAAATATAGCTCCTACTCACCTTTCATACAAATGCAGGAAAAGGTTTCTGTCCTCATTTCTCCTTTCTTTGGTCTGAAATTATACTTTTTATTAGATATTAACAATCTATCAAAATTCCCTTTTTTGTAAAACATGAAACCAAACATCATATTGCCTACTTATGTGGCTGACTATAAATAGAAGTCCACTTGTATTTATAGGTAACTCAGTTATTTAAAGAGAAAAATATTAAGTCCAGTTGCACGAATTTCATCATTAATGCAGTGACCACTTAATGCCACTACAGTAGTGAATTCATGGTATTAATAAATTAGTGGTTGATTTGTTAGCAGTTGAGGCTTTCTACATTTTTTGCGTGTGGTTATTCATCTTAAATTATACAGATATTAATGCAAATGGGATTCCAAAGCTACTCCCATGAAATGACAGAATTAAAGGTACTTTGCAGCTGAACAATCGATCAGGCTTACCTTTTTCTTTTTGATTTTCGCACCCTTAGGTGACTGTGACACAACAAATGCTGACCATTTAGTAACAAACAATTCATGCTGGAGAAGTGCAGTGGTTGCCTTATTGAAAACATAACGTAAATACATCGTTAATGCAAATCATTCTTTGAAATTTTGTACATAATACCCCTTTATAGAATTGCTCTTATGACAGGTTAGGAGAAGCAATGTTAAAATAAATGGACTTTAATCTCTACATATAGAGTATTTCCATCTAGATTTTCCTCTGGAGAAGCAGGAGAAAAGGAATGAGAATTGTGAGGAAGTAGAACATAACAATGAAAGCAACCCTCTTTGATTTAGAAGCCTTATATTCAAATCTCTTTTCTGTCACTTAAAAGCTATGTAAAGTCAGTTCCCCTTATTTATTTTTTAAACGCTAGCATAGGGATCAATAATACAGTCATCTACCTGTCATTATATTTACAGGACATAGTACATTATTGTCATATTAGCTATTATTAATTAAACTATTGTTGGAGATTCCAAGTTAAATGATTAATATTTTTATGGAATAGCATCTTTCAAAAAAGTAAGAAATGTTATCCATGAAATAAAACAAAACATTTCCTAGACTCTTTCTCAGAAAGACGTCTTTCTCCTACATTTATTCCAGATGTCATAACTTTTCTTTGCATAGAGTCTTCCAAACTTTGGTTGTAATATTCTAAGTCTGTAAAAATCACTCTATTAGGAATAGCCTAAATGGAATTCCTTCATTCTACAGAATCATGAAGATTGTATTGATGATGTTGGGAGAATGTGTTTGCATTTTTTGAGGGAGGGGAAAGATCTTATTATTATTACTCTTTTAAACAATAGGGATGCATCTCTTAGCTCTTTCAATTAAAAGTGAAATATTCCGTGGTAGAAGTTGGTGTACAAAAATAAATACAAATAACATGAGGCGTAGATTTTATTCTTTGAAATCTAAGCTCACTAAGCCTTCATAAACAATTAAAGGATAAGTCAAAAATTCGCAGGACAATCTTACAATTGAGTTTCTATATATTAAGTTCCCTGTGCGGATTACAAACGACAATGGTAATATCTTCATATGGAATAACATAACATCTATAAGATAAAAAATAGTATTTATAGAAATAAATTGAATTCATAGTTTTGCTAGTTTTTCAGTTGCTGAGTTATGCCCAGCTCTCTACAACCCTATGGACTGCAGTACAACAGGCTCCACTGTGCTTCACAATCTCTTGTCGTTGGCTCAAATTCCAACTCCAGGTTGGAGTTGGTGATGCTAACTCTCTCATTTTCTGACATCTCTTTCTCCTTTTGCCTTAAATCTTAATCAGCAGCAGGGTTTTTGCCAATGAGTTAGCTCTTTGTATCAGATGTCAAAGTATTGGACTGATTGGATCTCCTTGCTATCCAAGGGGCTCTTAAGATTCTTCTCCAAACCACAGTTCAAAAGCATCAGTTCTTCAGTGCTCAGCTTTCTTTAGAGTCCAACTCTCACATGTATATTGGTCCTGTTTTTTGTATCATTCAGCCAGTCTGTGTCTTTTGGCTGGAGTGTTATTTATTTAGATTTAATGTAATTGTTGATCTATATATATATATATATATATATATATATATTTCTATTGATATTTTCTAAATTGCTTTTGATTTGTGTTTGTAGTACTTTTTCTTGTCTTGTGTGATCTTCCTATAAAAGTCTCTTTAGCATTTATTATAAAGTTAAATTAGTGGTGTTTTATTCTCTTAACATTTGCTTGTCAATAAAACTTCAGATTTATCCATCCATTTTGGATGAAATCTTTCCTAGGTAAAGTAATCTTGGTTTGAACTTTCCCAATCACTTAAAATATATCCTGCCACTCCTTTCTGGCCTTCAGCATTTCTACTGAAAGATCAGTTGTTAACCTTATACACTTTCCTTTGTACATTATGTTGCTTTATTTCTATTTAATTTTTGTTGGTTNTTTTTTTAGCTACTTGTTTTTTAAAGTAAGTAAGGTTATAATCTCAGAAAACAATTTCAGAGGTTAGAAAATTATTTGAAGAATCAGAAAAGAGAATGTAAGTAAGGTTATAATCTCAGAAAACAATTTCAGAGGTTAGAAAAGTATTTGAAGAATCAGAAAAGAGAAAAAACAAAAGTTTTCTTCCTCATTTTAACTTTGTTGTTCAGTCACTAAGTCGTGACTGACTCTTTGCAATTCCATGGACTGCAACATGATGAGCTTTCCTGTCCTTCACTGTCTCCTCACTTTGTTCACACTCAGGTCCATTGAGTCAGTGATGCCACCCAACCACGTCAATTCTCTCCCGCCCCCTTCTCCTCCTGCCCTCAATCTTTCCCAGTATCAGGGTCTTTTCCAATGAGTTGGCTCTTAGCATCAGGTAGCCAAAGTATTACAGCTTCACCGTCATTCCTTCCAATGAATATTCAGGACTGATTTCCTTTAGGATTGACTGGTTGGATTTCCTTCAGGTCCAAAGGACTGTCAGGAGTCTTCTCCATTACCACAGTTTGAAAGCATCTTTTCTTTGGCACTCAGCTATCTTTGTGGTCCAACTCTTATCATACATGACTGCTGGAAAACCATAGCTTTCAGTATACTGCCCTTGTTGGCAAAGTGATGTCTCTGCTTTTTAATATTCTATATAGGTTTGTCATAGCTTTTCTTCCAAGAAACAAGTCTCTTTTAATTTCATGGCTAAAGTCACCGTCCACAGTGATTTTGGAATTCCATTTTGGAGCCCAAGAAAATAAAATCTGTCACTGTTTCCACTTTTTCCCCTTCTATTTGCCATGAAGTGATGGGATCGGATGCCTTGATGATCTTTGTTTTTTGAATGTTAAGTTTTAAACCACCTTTTTCACTCTCCTCTTCTACCNGAGCCCAAGAAAATAAAATCTGTCACTGTTTCCACTTTTTCCCCTTCTATTTGCCATGAAGTGATGGGATCGGATGCCTTGATGATCTTTGTTTTTTGAATGTTAAGTTTTAAACCACCTTTTTCACTCTCCTCTTCTACCTGCATCAAGAGGCTCTTTAGTTCCTCTTTGCTTTCTGCCATTAGAGTGGTATCATCTGCGTATGTAAGATTGTTGATATTTCTCATAACAATCCAGCTTGTGAGTCACATGATGTATTCTGTGTGTAAGTTAAATAAGCGGGGTGACAGTATACAGCTTTGACATACCTCTTTCCCTATTTTGAACCCAAGTAAAGTCTTCATTCTTCTTAGGAGGACTCTTGTGTTAATATCAGCATTTCTCCATTAGTCTGTCTTTGAATGTAATTCTCAGGCTCAGACGTGGCACCTTACTTTCTGTATGACAACCAACACTCCTCCTCCATTTTAACGTAATGAAATACATTTAAATCTATTTTTGTTGGTTTTTTCAGAGAAAAAGTACTGCAATTGAATGTATTGTAATGATTTCTCATAAAGAAAACCCATTCCTTTTTTCAGTATTTATTTATTTATTTGACTGTGTGTGGTCTTAGTTGTGGCATGCAGGATCTTTTGTTGCAGCGCACAAACTCTCTAGTTGTGAAGTGTGGGCTTACTTGCTCTGTGGCATGTGGGATTTTACTTCCGCAACCAGGGATTGAACCCACGTCCACTGCATTAAGGCAGATTCTTAATTACTGGACCACTAGGAAAGTCCCAAGAAACCCATTATTGATCCTGCAATTTAATGATCTGTTAGCCTTTTATATGCTGGGAATATGATAAGACACACTATTAACTATAATAAAGAATTATGTAGAACACTGTATCTAGTTTCAGGGCTAATCTTGTTTTTATTTGTGATGTCTAGATCTGTTTTGTTCTTTTATGTCAACTTTATTCCTGTAGCTTGTTGGGAAACAATTCAGAATCTGATAGTCCCAGCAGAGAATTAATATGGGAATGATAAAAAAAAAAATTTAATGTGGGAATTATAGCTTATGACATTGAGAATTTTTCAATATTGATAACACCTGAAAGGAAACCAGTAATACAGTAGGAGAATTAATTACATTTTCTATTTTGGGGTAAAAAAAATGATAGAATGACATCTTGATTTTTATAGCCCTTATGGGTAGGAGGTATCTCCTTTCATACTGAGACACTAGAGAAAGCAAATCTCCAAATCTTCCTATAGTCAGCATTCTAAAAACATTTAACTCTTAAACCCATAACCTGTATTATCTTGAACTTTTTGAAAGTTTTGAATCACTGAAAATATTAGGTCAAGAAACTCCTCATCATTGGTTCATAGCTGTAAGTATACCTAGTAATTGCAGCCTGTCTTCAAGTGACAGACTACTGTATTTTCAAATTATGCAGTCATCTCTCTGTGGGAAGATAAATGTCACAGTTCTTTGTTGACTGTTAAGAATGTCACGTTAATGAAAAATCTTTTTACTTCTTAGACCTTAATACATTTATCTTAACAGAAGTACTTTATCCTCATTAATAAACTGTCATCCTCTTTAGAAACTTGAGATAACTTGACATTTTGTGAAATTTCTCATCCTTTTCCAAAATAAAAGCAGCAATTTTTTTCAGTCATGTGAAATGTTAAAACATTTTGACGATATACAATACTTTTGCTTTAAGAAAGATTGAAAATTTCATTAGATGCATATCAGTTTTTTAAGCTGCTTGTTTTCTATAAATTTGCCTTTATAGTTAAGCTATATTTTTCCTTTTTCCTTGGCAAACTATGCTTTCTTTGAATACATAGAGAATGTTTGGGATGTTCTATGTACTAAACACTTTTCAAGAATTCACTTTTTATGTAGTTTGGCTTGGAGCCACGTATATGAGCCACCTGCTTACAAGGAAAAAAAATATCTGTGGACAGGCTTGACCTCCTGTCATTTCAAGCCAGCTGCACCTACTTCTATTTAGACATCTTTAGGTTATGTGCCAGTATCTATGCTCTTGCTATTTGTGGACACATCTCTAATTTTCATGTATTGATTTCCAGTCTTCAGATTTTTAGTTTACATTAGGTTGTTAAAAGTAAAGATTTGGGCATTCAGAAGAGAACAGGCTTTACCAAAGCTCATTTTGAAATGAGCCTATTCCCTGTTTTTTCTTCATTATAATCAGTAGAGAAATAAAAAATTTATGTAAAATGTAGCTTCCAGCTGTTTTGGCAACAAAGCTCATTCTCCTGGGCTGGGACAGCTTGTCAGGGCTAGTATTGTTTGGAAAGCCTCAGAGCTGCTTGTTTCTGAGTATGGTGACTAAAGTCATCATCATGTATAATAGGCAGAGCAGAAGAACACGGGAGACTGTCATGTTCTAATTTTCTTCCTAAACTGGTCCTTCCAAAGGACATCAGTATTAGATATTACAATTTTTAAAATATTCATTTATGTTTATACTTTCACTCAACACATATTCTGTTTATTCATTTGTTTAATTTTATCTTTTTTTCTTAGCTGCATTGGGTCTCCGTTGCTACACACAGGCTTTCTTTTTTTCTTTTTTTTTTACTTTGTTTTACTTTACAATAGTCTATTGGCTTTGCCATATTTGCAGAAAACTGGGCCTACTTCTCTAGTTGTGGCACATGGGCTTCTTATTGTGTTGGCTTCTCTTGTTGCAGAGCACAGGTTCTAGAGCATACAGGCTCAGTGGTTGTGGCTGACAGGCTTAGTTCCCCTGCAGCATGTGGGATCTTTCCAGACCAGGGATTAAACCAGTGTCCCTGCATTGCAGGGTGGATTATTAACCACCAGGGAAGTCCCCAACACACATTTTTAAATGGACAGTTCAACTAAATGTTTGATAACATCAGTTCAATCCTAAGATTCCATATTCTGTGAAAAACTTTTTAAGGTTCTATATGCTAGTTCAAGGAAAGATGACTACTGATAAATTTTAAGGTAGACTTATTTTTTTAGAGTGTCAGTTACCTATTTATCAAAGTAAATTATAATACTCTGCCATTTTGCAGAGATACAACTTAAGAAAGATGATACATATCCTGAGAAGTTTTTGTGGATCATTTGTTTTACAAATGGTGATTTTTTTTTTTTTCTAAAATGACTATAAAATCTAATTTTTTTTCTCTTAATCCACAGTGGATTCCTGTCCTACAGGATTTTAGCAGTAAGGGTACACTCTGGGGCTTTGTGCCATTTGTGCATGAACAGCAACCAACTGAAATACCAATTCCAATTACCCTTCATATTGGAGATTACAACATGGATGGCTATCCAGATGCTCTTGCCATACTGAAGAATACATCTGGAAGGTATGGAAATTAAGTCAAAAGGAGAAATATATATAAAATATCTTCACTATGACACATTATACCTGAATAGCACCTAAATAAGGTACAGTCCCTTAAATAAGGAACATGATGAGTTGTTTCTATTTTTTACATGGTCCCTGAACTTCTCCCAACTGCTTAGAATACCTGTTCTTGTTCTATTTTATAGAACAGTGAAAGGCATATTTTCACTCAACAAGCTTGGTCTTTAAAAGGTCAAAATTTTTATAAGCAAATAACTCAGTTACATCTTGAGTCTAAAGACTATGGATGTCAAGAGTTCAGCCTAGGCTTAACTCAGTCCAGCCATAAGCACCTGTGTGACTTGGGCAGCTTACCTAAACCCTTCATTGAGAGTAATAATTGTACCTCTGTCACAGAGTTGTGGTGGAAAAAGATGAGTTAAAAATACATGAAGCAATTAACAAGATACTTACCATATGCTGACTTGTACTATCAGTGACTGTTGCCTTACTGTTCCTTGTTTTATAATGGTATCAAGAATTTAGACATGACTGTTGATAATATTTGTAAATACACAATTTGTTTAGTACATTTATTGCATTATCAGTAATTTTGAATGTTGTTGCTACTTTTTTACCTTAAATAGAAGTACCAGTAGCTAAACCAATGTAGTTAAATTCACATTCTATTCTTGGCAGATTCCATTACTATGACTCTTCTAAAATTTTAATGCTTTATTGTATTTTTCGTATTACAATTAGTTGTGTTTCTTACTCCTTATTCTTTCTTGCCTCTTAAATCATATCTATCAGTAATTTTCTTTCTGAGCATTAATTCATTTTTTGACTCTGGAATTTATGATGATTCAGCTCACATTTACTACCAGGCTCATAATGTAATACAACTGTCCTGGGGAAAAAAAACAGACTATTGTTAATTTCAACATAAAACAATTTTATCTAGAAATGTGATTTTTAGGAAACCATTCATTATTTGTGATTATCTCTAAATATTTAAAAAAATTATGAAGTATCTGTACTTAAACTTTTCTGAGGACCTTGATTTGAATTATAGTCACTCTGAGTTGTATTTACAGAATTTCCCACAGATATGAGCATCATGCTCTGTAATGCAGAGTAGTATATACCACTCATCACCTATGTGTGAAGCACATCTGATAGAATCAAAAGAAATCTGAGTTGAATGTGATTTTTCTTCCTTTTAAATATATAGTACCCTATAAAAGCAAAGAAATGTAAAAATTGCTTTAATTTGAACATTTACCCTATTCAAAAGAATAAGAAATTACATCTCAAATTCATTTAAGTCCGTGATTACTTATTCTTAGAAAAACATGCAAGCAATCTATATTTTGTGATAAAAGTTTTTTTAATTGACAGTTTCTCCTTCAAGCCATCAAATATTTAACTTACCTTTACCATTCAATAATAAATACAGTGAATTGAATTTGCATGCGTTGTGTCCAACTCTTTGGGACCCCATGGACTGTAGCCCACCAGCCTCCTCTCTCCATGATATTCCCAGGCAAGAATACTGGAGTAGGTTATCATTTCCTTCTCCAGGGGATCTTCTGACCCAGGGATCAAACCCACATCTCATGTGTCTCCTGCATTAGCAGGTAGATTCTTTACCATTGAGCCACCAGGGAAGCCCATAAATAATAATGATGATATCAGCAGCTAATTCAGTCATGAACAGTATGGCTCTATAGGAAACATTAAGTATAAGGCAGTCATAGATTCTTGGAGCTTTTATAAAAGCAGCTGTTTAAAGCCCAGGGTTTCTTTTTTATTCTTTTGGGATAGATGAGAATTGAAGGATAGATTTCCGTGCAGCTCAGTGTTCACTAAATCACTAGATGAGAAAGAGTCCTATACTTGAGAGATGCGTGTCTAGGAGAAGTCAGCATAATACATTCTTTGAAACATAAAAGAAGGAAAATAAGACATAAGGTGCATTATAATCCTTTTCTACTATTCAAATTTTGTTGAGAAAGCATTTTATAACTTTTAACTGATTCAGTTGCAGTTTATATTTTCAAGGGCTGCTACCTGGAGAATTCTTTTTTTCTGCAGATTTTGAAAATTAGGTAGAGATTAACTATACAGATGAGACTAAAAATCCACAGTATGTGTTTCATGAAAAGAAGTTCTAAAACTGTGGCTTGTAAACTTGTATTTTTTTGTTTTCAGAGGAGAGTTGGTGTTTGGGCCTATGTTTGTTTTTTATTTTTTATTAAATGTCTTAATTATTTAAAGTTAACTTTAAAATCATGTTACATGAAAAATCTCTATTAATGGTTCCCTGGTGGCTCAGATGGTCAATGCAGGAGACCTAGGTTCGATCCCTGGGTCGGGAAGATCTCCTGGAGAAGGAAATGACAACCCACTCCAGTACTCTTGCCTGGAAAATTCCATGGACGGAGGAGCCTGGTAGGCTACAGTCCATGGGGTCGCAAAGAGTTGGACACGACTGAGTGACTTCAATGTCAGTGTCAATAAAGGCAGCAAGTGACTCTAAACAAAACAACATGGTCTGAGATAAGCCACTTTTACATCTGTGACACCACTGACTGAAAACCATGGTTTTTCCCCTGGATGCCCTACCGCCACTCAGTTGCCCTGTGTTTATTGTAATCTTCTGTGTGTAGTCATCTTATCTTACTTGTCTGAATTTTTTTTTTTTTTTTTTGAAAGAAGAAGAGCAAAGTTAGAATGAGATTATTCCATAGTGTGCTGTTAAGCTAATAATAATTCTGTTTTTATAATTTTTTAATTTCGTGTATAAGGTAAATCAATAAATGCAATATATTCCTTGTCAGTTAATGCCAGGAATAAAGAAAAGGGCTTTAGTTTATAAAGTGTTTTTCATGCATATTAGTTCACAGTAATTTCTATAGGATGGTATTATCTGTATTTTGTAAATACTGGAGTAGGTAGCTGTTCCCTTCTCCAGGGAATCTTCCCAACCCAGGGATCATACCCAGGTCTCCCACATTGAAGACAGATTCTTTACCAGATGAGCCACCAGGGAAGCTCAAATATGGAAATAGTCTCGCAGAAGTCAGACTACTTGTCCAAGATCACACATTCGCAGTCAGGACTCTAAAGCTTACAGAGTCTAAATCATTTTCCTTTCCCTGTAAGAAAAAAATTTAGAAGGAAGTACTGGAGAATCCCAGGGACAGGGGAGCCTGGTGGAATGCCATCTATGGGGTCGCACAGAGTCGGACACGACTGAAGCGACTTAGCAGCAGCAGCAGTAGATAATCAAAATAATACATTTTTAGCAGAGGTTGAAGATGATGATTTGGGCAGAAAGTAAAGGTCAGTCTGACAAGAGAAGAAAGAAGCAAGCTAAGGACAAATAAATAAAACCCATAAGCTTTCTGAGAGTTGCTGTCAGAAGGGCTTCCCAGGTGACTCAGGGGTAAAGAATCAGCCTAACAATGAAGGAGACACAGGTTCAGTACCCAGTTTGGGAAGATTCCCTGGAGAAGGAAACATCAACCCTGTCTATTATTCTTGCCCGGGAAATCCCATGGACAGGAGAGCCTGGCAGGCTGCACTCCATGGGATCATGAAAGAGCTGGACACGACTTAGCAACTAAGCAGCTGGTTAGAGAAGATTGACCATGTACAAGCATGTGTTCTCTTTTGCTAGTTAATTTGTGTTTTGTTAATTCAGAAACCAGAGGTATAATTTGGGTATGTTGGTGGTACACATTCAAGCTACCCTTACGAAAGACAAAGATAACCTGTTTCTGGAACAGGTTTCTGGAACCTGATCTGGAACTCTGTCAAAAAGAATTACTGGGCACTTTTGCAGATATTAGCTAATTACCCATTCAGTATAATCTGCATTTTCATCTTGACCCTAGCTTTTTAGAATAATTTCATTTAAAAAAAAAGGCTCTACTTTGTTTCAGATGTTTCTACTTTAGTAGGTAAGGAGATTGGTGGTACAGATGCCTGAATCCACTTCTCCATTTTTAGCCACTTCTGTTTTTCATTTTTATTATGAAATATGACAGGATTTATCGTGGTTTTTAATTAAATCCAATATGTTACTAATTTTATGTTTTACACTTCAAATGCTTTACCATAATCTTTTTTAAATGAAGTTAATCACAGTCTTTTCCATGAATGTGAAGATGTAACAGACTTTCTAATATACAATAAAAGAAAAAACATTCACAGAATAAATCTTGGTAGGCTAAGTCACATGATTTCCACTCTTCAAATGATTACTTCAAATTGGAGGACAGCCTGTTTCTAATATTACAACCTAGGATTACTAAGTCTTAGGATCTAAATCAGTAACCCTTAGTTAATGAATACCACTGGGTAGGGAAGTTATCTGCATTCACAGCTTATTGAAGACTGAAGAATATTTTAATAAATTTGCTTAGGGTATTTTATGGAATCATACAAAGGGGTATAGCAGGTTGTTTTTGTAAAATGTTTCCTTTTAAAAATTAATAAAGATACTGAATACAAGAATCATATTCACATACTTTGGACTTAATAAAATGTATTACTTTCTCCTAAGCAAATTATTATAAAGCTTCCAGAAACATTCAATATGTGATTTTTTAAAATCAGTTTTTAAAATATAGAATATCTTATCAGGCTTAAGTTTACTTTCATTTTTACACTATTTCTGATTGCACTGTCTTATTCAGTAGCTTCTATACATTAAATGAAGGAGAATACTAAATTAGCCCAAAATGATATGGCAGAATAAAAAATTTACAATGTGTTTGAAATCGTATCCTGGATACTTCATCACTGAAGAACTCATACTACTATGTTAACTAACCTTTACTCACAAACCGATTTTAGCTTCAGTAGTTGAAATTTGTAAAGATAAAATTTTTCTACAATAAGGTTGCCTATTCTTCTGCCCTAGTGAATTTCATATTACAATTTTTCATCACATATTAAAATGAAACAGGATCCACTAATTAATTATTAGCGAAAAAATTATGTAGATGATAAAGCACTGGCAGTCTCTTTTAATTCCTAAAAGAATATATATTAAATATTATTTATTGGCAATCAGTTTTAATCAATCTCTCAATAATTACACCTGCATATTGAGTTTATTGTCATGATGTTGCATTCTTCTATAATTTTTACATTTCTTTGAATCCATAGGTGTAGGCCCTTTGTGTTTGTAATGTTATTTACCTGTTATATTTTATTCATCAGAATTAAGGCTATTCTATTTTATTATTTCATTAATATCTGTGGTTTTGTTGTTACTATAGTTGCTTTTAAAATTACTCCTATTTTCAATGATAACATGGGTTTTTTCCTAAATATTTTATTTCTGGTTCTATATTTAATTCCTCCCCTTTTTTGCTTTCTTTAGATTTATTTTTGTTTTTCTTTTAGTTTATTTCATTGAATACTTAATAGAATTTCTCCCATTTTCTTATTTTTTAATAAATGATTTTAAGACTATTTTCTATGTACTTGGCCTCAAACCATGTATTTTGATAATTAATGATTTTATTGTTATCTTCTTATGTATTTGAAATTTCTCTTAACCTACACATTATTTTGGAAGGTTTTTGAAATGTTCATGTAAATATGTTTAGGGAGTTGTTGTTGTTTTTTCTTACTATTTGAGTCTATTTTTTTATTGTTCATTAAGGTTATTGCATTGCAAACATTGAACTGTCTTTGCAATACTTTTCAAAACTTGTTGGATTTTTAAATGTATGTTAATCCTCTGCTATAGAAGTATACAGTTGTCAGGTTCTTTATCAATTCTTAATTTATGGACTTGCAACCTTAATTACTAGGTGCATAAGGGTTTTTCCTCTGACTTCTTTTTTTAATTGTGAACTATCCATTTTTTTTCTTTCCTTTTTTCTTTTTAATGCTTTTTGCTTTGAATTCTTTCTTGTTGTTGTTGTTTTGTCATACTATAATCTCTGGGCTTCCCTGGTAGCTCAGCTGGTAGATAATCCACCTGCAATGCAGGAGACCCTGTTCAATTCCTGGGTCTGAAAGATAGCCTGGACAAGGAATAGGCTACCCATTTCAGTATTCTTGGGCATCCCTCATGGCTTAGATGGTAAAAAAAATCCAGCTGTCAAAGTCACTCAGTCATGTCTGACTCTTGGCGACCCATGGAAGAGCCTGCCAAGCTCTTCTATCCCTGGAATTCTCCAGGAAAGAATACTGGAGTGGATTGCCGTTTCCTTCTCCAGGGGATCTTCCCAACCCAGGGATCAAACCCAGGTTGCAGTGCAGCGGATCTGGGTCCATGGGATTGCAAAGAGTCGGATATGACTGAGCGACTAACCGTAGCACAGCACATGATCTCTATCCTGTTTCCTTTTCTTAGCGTTTACTCTGCATACCTTTCTACCCATTTTAGCTTTTATATGGCATTTTATTTTGGAAAATTTTGCACTCAATAAAATGCAAAAATGTTAAATGTACAATTTGATAAGTTTTGCTAATGTTTACACCTGTGTACCCAGTACTCCAGCAAAATGTAAAACATTTCTATGACCCTAGTTAATACCCAGCCTCATCGTACCCAGTGTTTTGATTTCTATCAACAAAATTCAGTTGTACCTGTTTTTGAATCCCAGAATATTACTGAGAGTAATTTTAAAAGCCCCCCCACCAAGAAAAGGGAAATATCATATTTATACATCAGTATAGAGNTAATTGCAAATGAAGCAGCTGGCAAAGATTAATCTCCAAAATATACAACAGTTCATGCTGTTCAAAATCAGAAAAGCAAACAACTCAACCAAAAAAAAAAAAAAGGACAAAAGACCTGAACAGACATTTCTCCAAAAGATGACATACAGATGGCCAACAAACCCATGAAAAGATGCTCAGCATCACTTACTGTTAGATAAATGCAAATTAAAACTACAACGTAGTGTCACCTCACACAAGTCCAAATGGCTATCATCTAGAAAATCCACAAATAATAAATGAAGCAAGTATGTGGAGAAAAGGGAACCATCCTGAACTGTTAGTGGGAATGTAAACTGACACAGCCANTATATTTTATTTATCCAATCTGATCTATAAATTGAACACAATTTCAATCAAATTCTCCATTCATTTCTGAAGAAATTTATATTCTCATTCTGATATTTATATGTGAAAAACTAGATTAGCTCGATTTTGTTGTTTAGTTTCCAGATCATTCATGTCTGATTCTTTCATGACCTCATGGACTCTAGCCCACCAGGCTCCTCTGTCCGTGGGATTTCCCAGGCAATAATACTGGATTGGGTTGTCATTTCCTTCTCCTGGGGATCTTCCCGACCCAAGGACCAAACCTGCATCTCCTACTTGGCAGGCAAGTTCTTCACCACTGAGCCACCAGGGAAGTCCATTAGCTCAGTTAAAACTTGAGTTAGTCAGAATGCTTGAAGAAACAACCAGATGGAGGAATCATTTCTGCCAGACTTCCTGTGAAACTGCAGTAATGAAAACACTGTGGTATGTATGTAAGAATACATACAGAGATCAATGTCTGAGTCCAGAAATACAGCTGTACATATTATGATCAACTGATTCTTTTTTTATGCATAGACACTTAAGGCAGTTCAGTGGAACAGGTATACAGATGGCCAGTAAACATATGAAAAGATATCCAATGTCACTGATAATTAAGGAAATGCAGTGAAACCCATATGATACACTCGATAATACCTCCTAGAATGGTTTCAGTTAAACAAGGCAATAACACAAATGTTGGTAAGGATGTAGAACAAATGGAACTCTTACACATTTTTTATTAAGAATGTAAAATTGCACATCATTTTGGAAAACTTGGAGTTTCTTATGAGGTTAAACATGTACCTTTCCTGTGATCGAGCAATTTCATTTCTAGGTTCTTTTGCGAAAGAAATTAAAACTTGAGTTCACAAAAAGATTCTGAAAGAATGTGCACAGTATCTTTATTCACAGTTCAGTTCAATTCAGTTGCTCAGTCGTGTCCAACTCTTTGCGACCCCATGAATTGTAGCATACCAGGCCTCCCTGTTCATCACCATCTCTTGGAGTTCACGCAGACTCACATCCATCGAGTCCGTGATGCTATCCAGCCATCTCATCCTCTGTCGTCCCCTTCACCTCCTGCCCCCAATCCCTCCCAGCATCAGAGTCTTTTTCCAATGAGTCAACTCTTCTCATGAGGTGGCCAAAGTACTGGAGTTTCAGCTTTAGCATCATTCCTTCCAAAGAAATCCCAGGGTTGATCTCCTTTGGNTTTCTCTTACCTTGGGTGTGGGGTATCTCTTTACGGCTGCTCCAGCAAAGCACAGCCACTGCTCCTTACGTTGGACGAGTGGTATCTCCCTACCGCCACCATTCCTGACCTTCAATGTGGGATAGCTCCTCTAGGCCCTCTGAAGCCACCTCTCTTCGGGTTGCTTCTCCCCGCTATTGGCCTCGGGCGTGGGTGGCTCCTCCCAGCTGCCTCCCCTGGCCGGGGGGGCTCAGGGTGGCTCCTCAGGGTCTCTTCCCCTGGCCTCGGGCGTGAGGTGGCTCCTACTAGGTGCTGCCCCTGACCTCGGGCTCAGGGTGGCTCCTCAGGGTCACCACCCCTGGCCGTTAAGCACGAGGTGGCTTCTTCCGGCCGACCCTGACCTCGGACGCGGGGTGTCTCCTCCGGCACCCACTGGCCTCGAATGCAGGGTAGCTCCAGCCCGCCGCCGCCCTGTCCTTGGACGCGGGGTTCTCCTCCCGGCGCCACTGGCCTCCAACGCGGGGTAGCTCCTCCTGGCTGCCACTGACCTTGGATGCAGGGTAGCTCCTCCCGGCTGCCACTGACCTCGGACCCGGGGTACCTCCTCTCGGTCGCTGCCCCAACGTCAGACACAGGGTAGCTCCTCTCGGCCATTCCTGCGCCGCAGCAAGCTGGCACTGTAGGCCGCTGCCCCTGACCTTGGACATGGGGTAGTTCCTCTCGCAGCCGCCCGCGCTTAGTGTGCCGGCCCGGCTCTCGCAGCCTCCCGCGCTTAGTGCTCCGGCCCGGCTCACAGCCACCTGATTGGAAGCAGAACAAAGGTCCATAACAAGAGAATAAATAAACAAGTCATGGTATATTTATATAATTTAATTAAGCTTGGCAATAAGAAAAAATAATAAATTACTGAAGAAGGATAGTTAGCAGCATGGATGAATCTTCAAAACTGTAGGTTATGTGAAGAAAGGACTATATGATGGGAATTTTTAAAAACTGAATGTATGAATTTCTGTCTCTTAATAGTAGGATATAACCCATTCAAAAAAGTAGTATAATTTAGGGGATAAAAAGCATGTACTGTGGAGCCTAGATTCAAATTCTGTCTCTGTTATTACCTGTGTGATCATGGCAAATAACATGTCTATCTCACTTTTAATATCTGTTAATGAGAATAACAGTAATACCTACCTTGTGAGGTTATTGTGAGAATCAAATGAGAACTTGCATCACACATGGCATAGCATAGCATAAGTTCTATGTAATGTCTGCTATTATTGTAATTATTAGTATATTATCATGTGGTCAAATATGCCTTGATTTATCCTTGCCATTTTATCATTGTATTCATCTTTTTCCTTATTTTTCTTCTTTTGGATCATTCAAATTTCTATTCCTTTTCTAGTTCCTAAGATGATTTGTATAAATCTTATTTCTATTATAGTTGTTACATTTTTTAGTGAACTATTACAGACAAACTGTCCTTAAGATTTTTAGCATACATTCAGTTCTTTCCCCTACCTTTTCTCTCATTCAGTGATGTCATCACCATGTTGATATCATTTAGGACTCATCTATTTATATGCGTGTTTATTTTCACATTTTTTTGTTGCCATTATTTACAATTGGCTACAAAGTTTACTAGTTTGTTTGATCACCACTGAACACATCTATCTTCCATTCTTTCTTTGATTCATCTATTATTTTTCTGGGTATATTAGCAAGCAAGTTTATCAAGGAGAGTCTGTAGATTTTTCTGAGACCTTGCAGATCTGAAATTTTCTTTATTTTCCACCAGCCTCCCTGCTAATCTGAAGAGTATAGGACTCTAATTTTTTTGAGTGTATGCTATGTTGATAAATTTCATTACTTTTATTACACTGTTGCTACCAAGATAAATTCCAATAAGCATTTCCTATATAATTGATCAGTACATTGCTAACTTTGATTTTATATAAAATTATACTATTGTGAGTGTGAGATTGGAACCTATTAGTATGATATGAGACCTATAAGACCTTCTAGAACTAACATCAAAAAAAAAGATATCCTTTTCATCATAGGGGACTGGAATGGAAAAGTAGGAAGTCAAGAGATAGCTGGTATAACAGACAGGTTTGGCCTTGGAGTACAAAATGAAGCAGGGCAGAGGCTAACAGAGTTTTGCCAAGAGAACACACTGGTTGTAGCAAACACCTTCTTCCAACAATATAAGGAACGACTCTACACATGGACATCACCAGATGGTCAATACTGAAATCAGATTGATTATATTCTTTGCAGCCGAAGATGGAGCAGCTCTATACAGTCAGCACAAACAAGCTCAGCTGACTGTGGCTCAGATCATGAACTCCTTATTGCAAAATTCAAATTTAAGTTGAGGAAAATAGGGAATACCACTAGACCATTCCATTATGGCGTAAATCTAACCCCTTATGATTATACAGTGGAAGTGACAAAAAATTCAAGGGATTAGATCTGATAGGTAGAGGACCTGAAGAACTATGGATGAGGTTAATAACATTGTACAGAAGGCAGTGATCCAAAACATCCCCAAGAAGAAGAAATACAAAAAGGCAAAATGGCTGTCTGAGGAGGCCTTACAAATAGCTGAGAAAAGAAGAGAAGCAAAAGGCAAAGGATAAAAGGAAAGATCCTCCTCAGCATCCCAGTCATGTCCGACTCTTTGCAACCCCATGGGCTGTAGCCTAACCAGGTTCCTCCATCCATGGTATTTTCCAGGCAACGATACTAGAGTGGGTTGCCATTTCCTTTTCCAGGAGATCTTCCCAACCCAAGGATTGAACCCAGGTCTCCCACATTGTAGGCAGTTGCTTTACCGTCTGAGCCACCAGGGAAGATCCAAAAGGAAAGATATATCCATCTTAATGCAGAATTCCAAAGAATAGCAAAGAGAGATAAGAAAGTCTTAAGTGAGCAATGCAAAGAAACACAGGAAAGCAATAGAATGAGAAAGACTAGAGAGATCTCTTCAAGAAAATTAGAGATACCAAGGGAACATTTCATGCAAAGACTGGCACAATTAAGAACAGAAACAGCATGGACCTAACAGAAACAGAAGATATTAAAAAGATATGGCAACGATATACAGAAGAACTATACGAAAATGATCTTTATGACACAGAAAACCACGATGGTGTCATCATTCACCTACAGCCAGACATCCTAGAGTGTGAAGTCAAGTGGGCCTTAGAAAGCATCACTACAAACAAAGCTAGTGGTGATTGAATTCCAGCTGAGCTGTTTGAAATCCTAAAAGATGATGCTGTTAAAGTGCTACACTCAGTATGGCAGCAGATTTGGAAAATTCAGCAATAGCCACAGGACTGGAAAATGTCACGTTTTCATTCCAATCCCAAAAAAAAGGCAATGCCAAAGAATGTTCCAACTACCACACAATTGCACTGACCTCACATGCTTAGCCAAGTAATGCTCAAAATTCTCCAAGCCAGGCTTCAACCGTACATGAACCATGAACTTCAAGATGTTCAAGCTGGATTTCAAAAAGGCAGAGGAACCAGAGATCAAATTGCCAACATCCACTGGATCATCAAAAAAAGCAAGAGAATTCCAGAAAAACATCTACTTTTGCTTTATTGACTACACTAAAGCCTTTGACTGTGTAGATCACAACAAACCGCAGAAAATTCTTCAAGAGATGGGAATACCAGACCACCTTACCTGCCTCCTGAGAAATCTGTATGCAGGTCAGGAAGCAACAGTTAGAACTAGACATGGAACAACACTGGTTCCAAATTGGGAAAGGAGTATGTCAAGGCTGTTTATTGTCGCCATGTTTATTTTACTTATATGCAGAGCAAAGCATGCAAAATGCTGGGCTGGATGAAGCACAAGCTGGAATCAAGATTGCAGGGAGAAATATCAATAACCTCAGATATGTAGATGATACCAAACTAATGGCATAAAGCAAAGAGGAACTGAAGAGCCTCTTGATGAAAGTGAAATAGGACAGCAAAAAAACTGGCTTAAAAACCCAACATTCAAAAAATGAAGATCATGCCATCCGGCTCCATCACTTCATGGCAAATAGATGAATAACAGTGGAAACAATGACAGACTTATTTTCTTGGGCTCCAAAACCACTTCAGATGGTGACTGCAGCCATGAAATTAAGACACTTGCTCCTTGGGAAAAAAGCTATGACCAACCTAGACAGCATATTAAAAAGCAGACATTACTTTGCCAACAAAGTCAAAGGTATGGTTTTTCCAGTAGTCATGTATGGATATGAGAGCTGGACCAAAAAGAAAGCTGAGCACTGAAGAATTGATGCTTTTGAACTGTCGTGTTGGAGAAGACTCTTGAGAGTCCCTTGGACTGCAAGGAGATCAAACCAGTCCATCCTAAAGGAAATCAGTCCTGAATATTCATTGAAAGGACTGATGCTGAAGCTCAAGCTCCAGTACTTTGGCCAACTGACAGGAAGAACTGACTCATTGGAAAAGACCCTGATGCTGGGAAAGATTGAAGGCAGGAGAAAGGGATTACAGAAGACAAGATGGTTGTATGGCATCACCAACTTGATGGTCGTGAGTTTGAACAAGCTCCGAGCTGGTGATGGACAGGGAAGCCTGGCATGCTGCATAAGTCCATGGAGTCGCAAAGCATCAGACACAACTGAGCAGCTAAAATGAACTGATACTTTTATAAAGCAGAGTAAGCTTCTTAACTTTTAAATCATCAGCATATACAGTTACCTCTTATAATTTGGGGGTAGATACTAGAAAAAGAAAAGCATTCTGGAATATATACTTCCATTCTGTGACATTTTAATCAGCTTCCTTCCTAGAATAACACCCACAAAGTTTCATCACCTCTCAGTAGCAATAACAGAGTTCCTTTACAAGAGCATGGAAGATTTTGAACTTCTGTTTGTAATTCTTACCAGCTGTGTAAATTAGACTAATGGTGGTAGAAACTGATAGTATGGAATCAGTTTCCCAACCTGACAGAATTGAAAATGTCTCTTCATAAATAGGATAAAACTTTACTTCAGACCTCTCTGTTAAGTTATATACTTGCAGTCAGGTATATTAATTAAACATAAGTGAATTTTCCTTTTCAAAAAAATTTTTATTGAGGTACCATTGGTTTATAACATTGTACAGAGTTCTTGTGTTCAACATTATATTTCTGTTTCTGTGTACACTACAGTATACTCCTCACCAAAACTTTAGTTTCCATTTGTTACCCACCATCGAATTGATACCCTTCGGCTATATTACCTTCCGCCTTCCCTGCTCCTTCCTCTTTTGTAACCACTACTCTATTCTTTGTAGCTACATTTTTGTTTAATTTGGTTTGACCACTTATCTCGGTCTTTTGTTTGTTTGTATATTCCATACGTGGTGGGTGCTTTTGTGCCTTTCCCATGTCTGTGATCTCCTGAGTCACAAGCTTCATCACCACAGAGAGAGGGAAAGGCTTAAAGGGAGCCAAGGTCGTGGGCATCCATTCTTTGTCCTTTGTTTTCTGGTTCCTGGGCAACACCCTTGTCCAGGGAGATGGGCTAGAGTCCTGGGTGCCTCCACAGCTAAAGGGGTGGGATTCTAGGCCTTTTGCCACTGCTGCCCAGACCACCACAGCAGCCAGGAAGCCAGAGTCATATGTGCCGCTTCCCCCGCCGCTGCTGGGTTCCCTGGTGCTGTGATCTCCACTTCATTTTTCGCCCTTATTCACTTCCTCTGTGTGTTCCAGTTCACCCACCTTTACATCTACAGATGTGTGAAATTCTCTGGAGTCCTGGTGTGTTGGGCAGAGGCACCTTTGTTAAATTGTGGACGTTTTCTTGGTTTTTGGTCCAAGGGTAGAAATAAGGAAACATTTCAATCCATCATAATGCTGATATCCTTTTTTTCCAATTTTTGACAGCATTTATCCCAAACAGAATTTGAGTTAGGGTGCATTACAAAACACGTTTCTTTCATGCATTGTATATCACATGAGGTTGAAAGAAAAGTTTATTTCTAAATGCAGCTTAGCATGGGGATAAAAATAGAGCATGGCCTTTAATCTTCATTTTAAATGCCAGTGCTCAGGAGCTCTGTTTCCTTCAGCAATGTATTTAGCCTGTCTGTATATCTGTACATCTATAAAATAAGAATTAATATACCTACCTGCAAGTGTCTTGTGTGATTAAATGAAATACTCTTCCTTCCCCTTCCCTTCAAAGCTTACCTTATTAAGAACATGTTTAAATTAGAATGTCAACAACATGAATATCAGCTTTAATTCCAAAAGATCTATGACAGCTAAGTGACTTCTTACCACTAAGAGAACACAGATTGTCAGAGAAAGGACTGATGGATATTTTATTCCTGTTAATTTTATACCACAGCAGCTTTCGAAGGAAACTTAAAAGATATCAGCAAAAAGTTTTCTTGTATTGATTTTAGGAAATAAAATAGCCCAGGTCTTTTCTGATACTCATTTTGCAGCCTTTGTCCCTAAAGCTGAGAGATTAAATGCTACTATTTTCAGTGTTGTGTTACACATGAATTAAAAGAAACAAAAAACATAATAGGTCTCTGGCATAATAAGACCTATCTTTTTATAGATAAATGGATTCATGTATTTTGGTCTTCACTGACTTCTTTTACTTATTATAGTGTTTTCAAAGTTTACCTTTTTTGTAGCTTGTATAAATACCTCTTTCCAGGTATGGATATACCACATTTTATTTACTCAAGCTTCAAGTGATGACTGAAATAGTGTTGTAGAAGAGTATCGAGACCAACAGTGGATTGCATATTCGTGTATTACCACAGACATAGTATCACATAAAAACAGAAATTCATTCTGTCTCAATTCTGGAGGTCAGAAGTCTGAAATCAGTTTCACAGGCTAGAGTCAAAGTACTAGGAGTGCTGGTTCTGCTGTAGCTAAAGTTTCTTCCTTTGTCTTTTCTAACTGCTCAAGGCTGCCAGCTTCCCCTGACTCATGGCCCTTTCCTTCATCTCCATTGTCACAGCCAACTGTGTAGCATCACTGTGTTATTCAGAATTCTCCAGAGAAACAAAATCAACAAGAAATAGATAGAAATTGGGGGAGGGGAGAAGGAGAGATTGAGTTTTTTGTTTGTTTGTTTGAGGAATTGACTCACATGATTATGGAGACTAAGAAGTTCTGTGATTGGCAGTTAGCTGGCTGAAGACCCAGGAGAGCCAATATGCAGTTCCAGTTGATATCTAAACCAGGAAAGTTGATAGTTTAAGTTCCAGTCCAAATCCCAGCAGGCTCAAAACCCAAAAAAGTCAGTTTTTCAGTCTGAGTCCACAAAAGCCAGAAATAAACCAATGTTCTAACTCAACAATGGCACGAAAAGTTTCACTCTTACTCAGCTTTTTTGTTCTATTTGTGTTTTTAATTGATGGGATCAGACACATCTACATTAGAGAAGGTGATCTGTTGTAGGAAGCCTACCAATCTGTATGTTAGTCTTACCCAGAAACACCCTTAAGGACATGCCCAGAATAATGTTTAACCAAATATCTGAGCATGGCCCAATCAAGCTGATACATAAAATTAACCATCAAAATCTTTCCCCTTTTCTGAGCTCTGCTTCCATTCTTCTACACCCTTTTATAAGAAATATTGTGGTCTCTGTGGAGTGATTAACATGGCTTCTCAGGTGGCTCCAGTGGTAAAGAAACTGCCTGCCAATACAAGAAACAAGGGTTCGATCCCTGGGTCAAAATATCCCCTGGAGGAGGGCATGACAACCCACTCCAGTATTGTGTGGAAAGTCCCATGGACAGAGGAGCCTGGTGGGCTACAGTTCATGGGGTTGCAAAAAGTCAGGCATGACCAAAGCAACTGAGCATACACCTACCATGATCTGAGACCCTCTGCATCCCTAGATTAAGTCTCATACTGCATGCAAACTACACTCCATCTCATCATCCCCCAAAGTCTCAATCCATTAGTGTATCAACTCAAGTCCAGAATGTTTTTTAAGCTTATCAGCTCAAAAGTCACAGTTCTCATCATGTAAATTATTTAAATCAGGCACAGAAAATGGCAACCCACTCCAGTATTCTCACCTGGAAAATCCCATGGACAGAGGAGCCTGGCACAGGAGCCTGGGAGGAACTCCAGGAGTCTTAAGAGCTGACTCATTGGAAAAGATCCTGATGCTGAGAAAGATTGAGGGTAGTAGGAGAAGCAGGGGACAGGATGAATGGTTGAATGGCATCACCCACTCAATCAAAGGACATGAGTTTGAGCAAACTCCAGGAGATGGTGAAGGACAGGGAAGCCTGGTGTGCTGCAGTTCATGGGATCACAGGGAGTTGGACACGAGTTAGCAACTAAACAGCAGCAACAAGGCTCCTGGGGTAATTAATATTACAGCAGAATTACTCTTCATTTAGGGATCTTTGAAACTAGTAAACAAGTTATTTGCTTCTGGAATACAGTGGTGAGNATCACAGGGAGTTGGACACGAGTTAGCAACTAAACAGCAGCAACAAGGCTCCTGGGGTAATTAATATTACAGCAGAATTACTCTTCATTTAGGGATCTTTGAAACTAGTAAACAAGTTATTTGCTTCTGGAATACAGTGGTGAGACAAGTAATAATTACAGGTATTGCCATTCAAAAAGGGAGAAAACTAAGGAACAAAGGAGTTAATGGTCTCAAGCAATTACAGAACCCAACCACACATAACTGCTTTTGGTTTTAAGGCCTGAGTCTAATCCTCTATGGCACTCAGCTCCAACCAAGGGCCTATGGCTCATCTTCTCTTCCCAAAGGGTAGTTCATGTTTTCAACTGAGTAATTGACCAGCCTCTTTCCTGCCTGTAGAATTTGTAGACTCTCAACAGCCTTCTTTCATTCTCTCTCTGTTCCTTTCTGTGCAAGCTGGCAGTATTTCTGTTAGTATAGCATTCTGAAAATCTTGGTGAGTCTTCTGCATGGGTCTAAGTAATTCTGTCCATCAGACAAGAGCCTTCTCTCCAAATCTTTCTTAGATAAACTCATTCCCACTTTTGGCTTCTGAGGTGGCTGACAGATCCATGAGTTACAAACCTAATCTCTTCAGAGAGCACTGTTTGTAATTGAGTTCTTTGATTTTTTGATCCTTCCAAGACATTAACAAAATTTTATTCATATATGTCCTTGACACTTTCTCCTGAACATGTTTTCCTGACTGAATTTCTTAATTTTTATATATTTTCAACCTGCATAGGCTGATGATTTCCCAAATCATCAAGTTCTGGTTTCTTTTTGATTAACAGTCCTCCCCTCAATGTTTTTCCTACCTGTCACATTCTTTTTACAAACAGTGAAACCAAGTTTTTCCTTCAAAAGTTTTCTTCAAAATCTTTTTAGTTAAGTGTCTACATTCATCACTTACAATTCTACTTTCCATATAATTGTTGGACACAAGTCAGCTAAAGCTTTCTGTTTCTTTATAACAAGCATCATCTTTCCTCCACTGTCCAACAGTAAGTGCCTCCTCTTTTTGAGCCCTTATCAACAGAACTTTTACTATCTTTTTCTACCAACAATCCATTTATGATGATTTAGGTGTACTCTGTTAAGGTATAGTGTGTTTTTTTATTTTTTATTCTTAGCCTTCACCATCAGTCTTTAACATCCATATTTGTACAAACCGCAGTCTCCTCAAAGCAGTTTAGTCTTTTTCTATCGTGTTCCTCAAAATTGTTCCAGCCTCCACTGGTTACCTAATTTCAGAGTCACTTCCATATTCTTAGACATTTGTTACAGTACTACACCACTTCCTGCACCAAAATATGTATTAGTTTCCTATTGCTATTGTAACAGACTATCACAAATATAATGGTTTAACAATGCAAATTTTGCAGCAGAGCTAGAGGTCAGAATTTCTGTATAAATCTTATAAAACTAAAACCAAACTGTTAGTAGGGTTACTACTTTCAGCTTCTAGAAGCTGTCTTTGTTCTACAGAGACCCACATCAGCTGTTCTGTTGGTGCCACACACATCACCTTTTTTCCCCCTCTGCTTCTGTCATCACATCACCTCTGACTATCTTTGCCTTCTTCCTCTCACTCATAAGAACCCTTGTGATTACATTGGGCCCACCTAGATAATCATATAAAACACAGGATAATCTCCATACTTCAAGATCCTTAATTTGACCTCTTCAGAAAAGTTGCTTTTGCTATGTAAGCTAAGATATTCAGAAGTCCTAGGGATTAGGATCTGAGCATCCTTGGGTGGCCATTATTCTGCCACAGGTTGTATTGGTACATTTTTCTGAGGATACCTGCTAATGCTTATTGAGCATTACTAATGTATGCTGGTATTTTTCTCAGTTTTAAATATGATATTTCATATTTGATCCTCACCACTATCCCAGGAAGCTGTTCCTAGTATTATGCCATTTTGCAGATGAACTGACGTTACTATAGAATGAACTAAACACACAAGATGACATATTAGAGATGACAGATGTTCTCTAAGTGCTATATTTTCAAAACCTAGTAGAATAGCCAAAACAATCTTGAAAAAGTAATGGTGGCAGTCTCAGACTTCTTGATTTCAAAATTTACTAAACTATAGTAATCAAAACAGCTTGCAACTGGTATAAAGATAGACAATACAATAGAATAAAAAACTTAGAAATAAACCCTCACACATATGGTCACATGATTTTTGACTGAGGTGCCAGACTATTCAATAAGAAAAGGACACTTTTTTCAATAAATGGTGTTGGCAAAACTGAATATCTATATACAAAAAAGGGAAACTGACCCTTTACGATATATATAAAAATTAACTCAAAGTCTATCAAAGGCTTAAATGTAAGTGCTAAAACTATAAAACACTTAGAAGAAAATCTGAGATATCTTCACAGCTAGATATTTGGCAGTGGTTTCTTGGTTATGACATCAAAAGCAAAAATAGACAAATAGAACTACATCAAGATGAAAATTTCTTGTGCTTTAAGGGATACTGTCAACAGAATGAGAGAAAAATTTACAAGTCATATATCTGTTAAGGGGTTATAGAATTCCTACAAGTCAGCTACAAACCACCACCATTACCCTCCCTGCAAAAGACAATTATAAACTAGGACTTGGATCCATATTCCTCCAAAGAAGATATACAGATGGTCAATAAACACATGAAACAGTGTGGTAGGGAAATGCAAATCAGAACCATAGAAAGATATCTCTTCTCATCAGTTAGAATAACTTTTTTAATAAAATAAATTGACAAATTTAGGTAAGGATGTAAAGAAATTGAAACTATTGTGTGCTTCTAGTGGAAATGTAAAATGGTGCAACTGCTACAGAAAATATGGTGGTTACTCAGTTAAAAATAGAGTTGCCATATGATCCAACAATTCCCCATCTGAGTGTATAACCAAAAATTTGAAAGCATGGACTTTGTTCACCATGTTCATAGAAGCTTTGTGCACAATAGCCAAGATGGAAGCAGCCCATGTGCTCATCAGCAGATTAATGGATTTTAAAATATGATTTATACATATGTTGGAATATTATTCAACCTTTGGAAGGAAATGTTGACACATGTTGCAATCTGAGTGAACCCTGAAAATATTATTCTAAGGGAAATAAGCCAGTCACAAATGGAAAAGTACTATATGATTCCACTTATATGAAGCACCTAGAGTAGTCAAATTCATAAAGATGGAAACTAGAACAGTCATCATCAGGTTGGGAGGAAGAGGGAAAGGAGGAGATAGTTTAATGAGTACAGAGTTTTAGTTTCTGAAGATAAGTTTTCTGGAACTAGACAGTGGTGATCATTGTACAACAATATACATAATGCCACTGAACTGTACACTTTTAAGTTGTTAAAAGGTAAATTAGGTATATTTTCCACAGTAAAAAAAAAATCATCAAAAGTTAAGAGGGTTTCCTTCATCTGCAAAAGTGGAGGCAATAAAATATGTTATCTAAGAGAAAAAAAAAAACTGTCTTACCATGTGGTGGTTTCTTGCCATAATAACCTTGAAATACCTAAAATATTCTTTGAAGCAACTAAACTATTTGTCTGTTTTCATTTTCTTATATCCTAATCTTCCTTTTATATCAGTTTGTCAAGTATTTTTTTTTCTTTTAAGCAAGTTTTACTTATTCATGTATTTATTCACCCGGAAACTAACTAGTGCTGGACACTTTCTTCAGATGCTAGAGATACAACAGAAGCAAGAAAAGATAAAGCCCTTGCTTCTCACTGACCTTTATATTCAGTGTTTAGAACTGAGGCCAAGATGTTTACTTTAACATGTTTGTCAAATAAGGCATTGCCAAAGTAATAACATTTGAGATTAAGCTAAAATGATGAGGAGATAGCCACATAAGAACTACTGACTGCATCATAAAACTTGGTCATTAATTTACTCATAGAACAAATTTTATTAGGGTTATAACATGTTCGTGGCCCAGTTTGGAAATAATATCAGCCTAGAGCTGATATTGTAATGGAAAAAAATACTACAGACAAATACATGTAGATATAAGCTGTAAGAAATAAGTGCCATGAAAACAAAATTATGCAAGCAATTGTGTAACCAAATAGGAGTGGAGGTGGTAGATAATATGGGATAATAGAAATCAGATGAGACTTTTCTATAGCCATATTTAGCTGCTCACTGAATGCAGTGGTCAAGAAGTCTTGGGAATATCTAAGAACATTCTAAGTAGAGGGAAAAGGTCCTGAAAGATCATGTTCAAGTGTTCAGGGGAGTGACTGGCTAGAGTGAGTGATTCAGAAAATAGTAGGAAGTGAGTCCAGAGAAGTAGCCTGGGGGCAAGCCATTTACCGTTTATGGGCCATGGTAAAAGGCTTTGGATTTTACTTGCTGTATCATTGGAAAACACTAGAAGATTTGGACAGAAGCAGCATTTGAATTTTTAAAAATCATTCCTAATTATTCTTGTTGCTGTTTGGAGAATGCATTTGAGGTGAATTTGCTGAAGATTTGAAAAGGGGAAACCAGTTAAGAAGCTGCTGCAGAATTCTAGACAAGAGATAATGGTGGATTAAGATCATGGCATCTGGTCCCATCCCTTCATAGGAAATAGATGGGGAAATAGTGTCAGACTATTTTGGGGGGCTCCAAAATCTCTGCAGATGGTGATTGCAGCCATGAAATTAAAAGATGTTTACTCCTTGGAAGGAAAGTTATGACCAACCTAGATAGCATATTGAAAAGCAGACACATTACTTTGCCAACAAAGGTCCGTCTAGTCAAGGCTATGGTTTTTCCAGTGGTTGTGAATGGATGTGAAAATTAGACTGTGAAGAAAGCTGAGCACCGAAGAATTGATGCTTTTGAACTGTGGTGTTGGAGAAGACTCTTGAGAGTCCCTTGGACTGCAAGGAGATCCAACCAGTCCATTCTAAAGATCAGTCCTGGGTGTTCTTTGGGAGGAGTGATGCTACAGCTGAAACTCCAGTACTTTGGCCACCTCATGCAAAGAGCTGACTCATTGGAAAAGACTCTGATGCTGGGAGGGATTGAGGGCAGGAGGAGAAGGGGATGACAGAGGATGAGATGGCTGGATGGCATCACTGACTCAATGGACGTGAGTCTGCATGAACTCCGGGAATTGGTGATGGACTGGGAGGCCTGGCGTGCTGCAATTCATGGGGTTGCAAAGAGTCGGACACGACTGAGTGACTGAATTGAACCATAAGTTTGTTTTCTAAGTCTATAAGTCTGTTTCTGTTTTGTAAATATGTTCCTTTGTATCATTTTTTTAGATTCCACATAAAGTGATATCATATTATATATGTCTTTCTCTGACTTACTTCATGTAGTATGATAATCTCTAGATCCATCCATGTTCGTGCAGATGCCATTATTTCATTGTTTTCATGATCAGTATTCCATTATATTACATGTACCATGTCTTCTTTATCCATTCATCTGTCAATGGACATTTTGGTTGTTTCCATGTTTGGTTGTAGTTAATTGTGCTGTGGTGAACATTGGGGAACATTATCTTTTTGAAGTATGGTTTTCCCCTGATAAATGCCCAGGGATTTGGATCATATGGTAGCTCTATTTCTACTCTTTTAAGAAACCTCCATGCTATTCTCCTTAATGACTGTACCAATTTCCATTCTCACTGGCAGAGTAGGAGGGTCACCTTTTCTCCACATTCTTTCCAGCATTTATCATTGGTAGTCTTTTTGTGAGGATGGCCATTCTGACTGGTATGAGGAAATACCTCATTGTAGTTTTGATTTGTATTTCCCTAATGCTTAGCCCGGAGAAGGCAATGGCACCCCACTCCATTACTCTTGCCTGGAAAATCCCATGGACGGAGGAGCCTGGTAGGCTGCAGTCCATGGGGTCGCAAAGAGTTGGACACGACTGAGCGACTTCACTTTCACTTTTCACTTTCATGCATCGGAGCAGAAAATGGCAACCCACTCCAGTGTTCTGGCCTGGAGAATCCCAGGGACGGGGGAGCCAGGTGGGCTGCCGTCTATGGAGTCGCACAGAGTCAGGCACGACTGAAGTGACTTAGCAGCAGCAGCAATGCTTAGCCAGGTGACTAATGCTTAGACAACTGGGCTTCCCTGGTGCTGCTAGTGGTAAAGTAGCCACCTGCCAATGCAGGAGATGCAAGAGATGTGGGTTTGATCCTTGGATTGGGAAGGTCCCCTGGAGGAGGAAACGGCAACCCACTCCAGTATTCTTGCCTGAAAAATCCCATGGACAAAGAAGCCTGATGGGCTATAGTCCATGGCGTAGCAAAAATTTGGACACGACTAAGTGACTAACACAATGCTTAGCCATGTTGAGCACCTTTTCATGCGCTTTTTGGCCTTGTGTATGTCTTTGGAGAAATGTCTACTTAGATCTCTTACCCATTTTTTGATTGGGTGATTTTTTTTTAATTGAGCTGCATGATCTGTCTGTATATTTGGAGATTAATCCTTTGTCAGTCACTTCATTTGCAAATATTTTCTCCCATTCTGTGGGTTGTCTTTTCATTTCCTCTATGGTTTTCTTTGCTGTTGAAAAATATTTAAGTTTAATTGGTTCCCATTTTATTTTTATTTTCATTATTCTAGGAGGTGGATTAAAAAAGATATTGCTGCATTCTGCCTATGTTTTCCTCTAATAAAAGTTTTAGAGTATCTGGTCTTATGTTTACATTTAGGTCTTTTAATTCATTTTGAGTTTATTTCTGTGTATGGTATTAGAGAATGTTCTAATTTCATTCTTGTACATGCAGGTATCCAGTTCATCCAGCACTGCGTACTGAAAAGACTGTCTTTTGTCCGTTGTGTATGCTTACCTCCTTTGTTGGCTGCTGCTGCTGCTGCTAGGTCACTTCAGTCGTGTCTGACTCTGTGCGACCCCATAGCCGGCAGCCCACCAGGCTCCCCTGTCCCTGGGATTCTCCAGGCAAGAACACTGGAGTGGGTTGCCATTTCCTTCTCTAATGCATGAAAGTGAAGAGCGAAAGTGAAGTCGCTCAGTCGTGTCTGACTCTTAGCGACCCCATGGACTGCAGCCTACCAGGCTCCTCTGTCCATGGGATTTTCCAGGCAAGAGTGCTGGAGTGGGGTGCCACTGCCTTCTCCACCTTTGTTTTATATTGATTGACTGTAGGTGCATAAGTTAATTTCTGGGCTTTCTATCCTGACCCATTGATCTATAAGTCTGTCTTTATGCCAGTATAATATTGTTTTGATTATTGTAGCTTTATAGTATTGTCTGAAGTCAGGGAATCTGATTCTTCCAGCTCCGTTTTTCTTAAGATTGTTTTGGCTATTTGGGGTCTTGTGTTTCCATACAAATCTTAAGGATTTTTTTGTTCTATATCTGCAAATAATGCCATTGGTAATTTGACTGATATTGCTTTGAGTCAGGAGATTACCTCAAGTAGTGTAGTCTGTTTTTTCTTTTTTTTTTCTAACTTTGCATATAGTCTTTTGACAGTATTGATTCTTCCAATCCAAAAACATGATATGTCTTTCCATCTATGTTATTGTTGATTTATTTCATCACCATCTTACAGTTTTTAGAGCACAACTCTTTTGCTTCCTTAGCAGGATTGTTTCCTTAATTTCTCTTTCTGATCTTTCATTGTTAGTGTATGGAAATGCAATGGATTTCTGTGCATTGATTTTAACATACTGTAACTTTATCAGATTCATTCAGGAGCTCTAATAGTTTTCTGGTAGCATCTTTAGGATTTTATACATAAAATATTATGTTATCTGCAATTAGTGACAGTTTTAATTCTGTTGATTTTCTAATCATTATTGGTATGTGAGCAAACTGCTGAATTTGCTACATGGATCTTGTATTCACCAATCTTATTTTATTCTCTTATTTTTATGATTTGTATATTATCTTGGGCTTCCCATGTATATTTTCATTTCATTTGAAAATATAGATAGTCAAGGCTCATAGTATACAGTTGTTTTTTCTCTTCTTTCTTTTTCTGGTCTTCTTGCATTGGCCAGCTTTCACTATAGTGCTGAGTACTAGTGGTGTCATCTGGAATCATTGCCTTGTTCATGATCAAACATCATGTTTTATCCAGAAGAGTTTATTTTATAATATGTAACAGAAGCCACAGGGCTTCCCTGGTGGCTCAGACGGTAAAGCGTCTGCCTGCAGTGTGGGAGACCCAGGTTCGATTCCTGGGTTGGGAAGATCCCCTGGAGAAGGAAATGGCAATCCACTCCACCACTCTTACCTGAAAAATCCCATGGACGGAGGAGCCTGATAGGCTACAGTCCATGGGGTCGCAAAGAGTTGGACACGACTGAGCGACTTCATTCATTCATTCATTCATACACCAGAAGCTAGCATGATTTACTGGAAGGCTAATATGGCATTCTCTGATTTAATAGAATGTATGTTTTCCTAATAAACATAAATTATAGATATTTAGAAAATAAAATTTTTTAATCATCCATAATCACTTTTCCCAGAGATGATCACCATCTGCATCCTGAAAATGGCAAAATCCCTTAAATCATATGGAAGTTAGAAGAGTTATGTGAAAGTCGCTCAGTCGTGTCCGACTCTTTGCAACCACATGGACTGTACAGTCCATGGAATTCTCTACCCACTGGAGTGGGTAGCCTTTCCCTTCTTTAGGGGATTTTCCCAACCCAGGGATTGAACCCAGGTCTCCCACATCGCAGGCAGATTGTTTACCAGCTTAGCCATAAGGGAAGCCCAAGAATAGTAAAGTGGGTAACCTATCCCTTCTCCAGAGGATCTTCCGGACCCAGGAATGGAACCGAGGTCTCCTGCATTGCAAGAAGATTCTTTACCAGCTGAGCTACTAGGGAAGAGAAGTAAATGGATCTGGACAGTTCTCTCTGTACATTCATACTGTGAAATGAAATATAGAAGAATACATATGAAAATATAATTCTTTAGCCTGTTTTCTATACTTTCATTGTTGTTACTGAACAGCAGATTATATAGCATTCTCTCTCATTGCACCAAGCATTACACATATAGGTGACCTCAGAATGTTAAATGCATGTGCATCAGTTGCAGCATTTACGTGATTTGCTGACTTGAGCACCTGTGCTTCTAGAAGACTCAACTCCTTCATATAAAATGTACCATAGTTTATAAATACCTACTACTGTGTGTTCACTTAATAGCATTTTTGTTTATATCCATATTTAGCATTTCAAAAATGGTACACTTTGTAATAACAAAAATTAAAGACATACAATAGCAAGGGAGAGACCTAGGATTCTCATGTTCCAAGAAGATATATTGTCTATTCTAAATCTTTTCAGAAGATGGACAACCAATGTCAGCTAAACAGTAGAATAATAAATTGATACATGCTCAATTACATGTGGGAAATTTAGCAAAAAATTTTTGAACATGAATCTAATCAAGGGGCACAAATATGATATATAAAATCTATGTCAGTCAAGCTTTTAAAATGCTGTCATTCTTAGGTCTTAGAAACTCCTTCCTCCTTTCCACATAAGTGAACCTCAGAAACCAAGTAAAATATAAAATGAGAGTGATACATAATGATCATTTTTCATATACTGTAGAGTTTGATATAGTTCTAAAGAGTGAAAGAGAATCATGGATTGCCTCAATTCAAATTCCTTTTGCATTGTAGCCATTATAGTTAGGATATTTAAACAGACTTACTCGGGTTTTTTTCCCACAGTACATAAGCTGAACTCATGGCCTTTCCCACAGTTGACATAGTCTCTCTACATCTTCAGCAACTTATTGTTTGTTAGCATGAGTATCCTAACATGAGAATCACAGTTTATTGGTGATATTTTCTATAAATTTTCATTATCATAGATATGCTATTACTCCAATGTTTTAAATCCACCATTATCCCCAAAAGAAAATTTTGTCTCACACTCAAGTAATGGTAAAGTAAATTTGAATAATGAGCTTAAATCTTAAATTGGGTCACTTCGGGTCACTCAAAGCCAAGAAAGACCTGACATGAGAAAAGATTTTAGCTTTATAGAAGCACTAACTGTGTTACATCTGTTTTTTCTTTCAGAGTTTTAGTTAATTATCTTTATTTTTTGTCCTCTGCTTAATAAAAGGTTTAATAGGTGATTGAGTATACATTCCTGGTTTAATCTTATTTTAATTATTTTTACTGATGGGATAATTCCCTTTTTTTAAGGTATGTAATTATCTTAACACAGCATGTTGTCAGGCTTTTCCTAAAAAGGAAAATGTAGTTGGTTCTTCTCTTTCACAGGTATTACAAGTACAGAGGTTTTCTTACCTTTCATGAACCAATGAATACTTCATAGGTTTTAGAATATGGTATAAACATGAAATATAGCTGGTGACAGGACAGTTTGTTTTCCTTGATTGAATTTTATTAGTATCCCCAATTCTAAATGAATCTGACTGATATTTATCGAAAATACCAATGACGCAAGTTGTCCAAAGGAGTCACCTTGTTAGAAGAAATGTTTCTTTTTTTTTTTAATTGAAGGATAGTTGCTTTACAGAATTTTGCTGTTTTCTGTCAAACTGTACCATGTATCAGCCATAGGTATACATATATCCCCTCCTTTTTTAATCTCCCTCCCCATCCCACCCCTCTAGGTTAATACAGAGCCCCTGTTTGAGTTTCCTGAGCCATACAGCAAATTCCCGTTGGCTATCTATTTTGTATATGGTAATGTAAGTTTCCATGTTACTCTTTCCATACATTTCACCCTCTCCTCCCCTCTCCCCATGTTCATAAGTCTGTTCTCTATGTCTGTTTCTCCATTGTTGCCCTGTAAATAAATTCTTCAGTACCATTTTTCTAGATTCTATATATGTGTGTTAGAATACAGTGTTCATCTTTCCCTTTCTGACTCACTTTACTTTGTGTAATAAGTTCTAGGTTCATCCAACCCCATCAGAACTGACTCAAATGTGTTTCTTTTTATGGCTGAGTAATATTCCATTGTGTATATATACCACAATCTGTTTATCTATTCATCTGTTGATGGACATCTAGGTTGCTTCCATGTTCTAGCTATTGTAAATAGTGCTGCAATGAACAGTGGGATACATGTTTCTCTCTCATTTTGGTTTCCTCAGGGTATATACCTGGGAGTGTGATTGCTGGGTCATATGGTGGTTTTAGTCCTAGTTTTTTAAGGAATCTCCATACCATCTTCCATAGTAGCTGTATCAATTTACATTCCCACCAACAGTGTAAGAATGTTCCCTTTTCTCCATGAAAAGATACTCAACATCGCTCATTATTAGAGAAATGCAAATCAAAACTACAATGAGATATCACCTCACACCAGTGAGAATGGCCCTCATCAAAAAACAATAAATGCTGGAAAGGGTGTGGAGAAACATTTCTTTAATAATGTTTAAAGCACTTTAGAGGATGATCCAGAGAGACATTGTGTGGTGGGAGGTGGGAGGGGGATTCAGGATTGGGAGCTCGTGTACACCTGTGGTGGATTCATGTCGATGTATGGCAAAGCCAATAGAGTATTGCAAAGTAAAATAAAGTAAAAAAATAAATAAATAAAGCACCTGAGAAGTTCTTCTGTAGGAATTGGCTACATGGAGAGTGGTTGCTAATAGGGATGGGATTCTGTATGAGGATGATTGGAATTTAGTAGGGGTGATGATTGTACAGCTCTGTAAATGTACCAAAGACTGCTAAAATGAACAGTTTAAAATGATGAATTTTGGGGTAAATTAATTGTCTCCATTAAAAATAAGTCAATTAAAGAACCAGACTCAGAAAAGTCTCACTATTTTATATATACCTTGATTTTGTATAAATATTTCACTCGGTTCAGTTCAGTCACTCAATCATGTCTGACCCTTTGCAACCTGATGGACTGTAGCATGCCAGGCTCCCCTGTCCATCACCAACTCCCGGAGCTTGCTCAAACTCTTGTCCATATAGTCAGTGATCCCATCCAACCATCTCATCCTCTGTTGTCCCCTTCTCCTGCCTTCAGTCTTTCCCAGCATCAGGGTCTTTTCCAATGAGTCGCATTGATTCTTCGCATTAGGTTGCCAAGTATTGGAGTTTCAGCTTCAGCATCAATCCTTTCAATGAATATTCAGGACTGATTTTCTTTAGGATTGACCGTTTTTTTCTCCTCAATCAAACCAGATCAAATGAGATCAAATATCTCACTAACCAACATATTTACTGACCTTAACCATAATTCTAGGGCTTCCCAGGTGGCACTTCAGTTCAGTTCAGTCGCTCAGTTGTGTCCGACTCTTTGCGACCCCCTGAATTGCAGCACGCCAGGCCTCCCTGTTCATCACCATCTCTCGGAGTTGACTCAGACTCGCGTCCATCGAGTCCGTGATGCCATCCAACCATCTCATCCTCGGTCGTCCCCTTCTCCTCCTGCCCCCAATCCCTCCCAGAATCAGAGTCTTTTCCAGTGAGTCAACTCTTCGCATGAGGTGGCCAAAGTACTGGAGTTTCAGCTTCAGCGTCATTCCTTCCAAAGAAATCCCAGGGTTAATCTCCTTCAGTGGTAAAGAATCCCCCTGCCAATGCAAGAGACATAAGAGTCATGGATTCTATCCCTGGGTCGGGAAGATCCGCTGGAAGAGGAAATGGCAACCCACTCCAGTATTCTTGCCTGGAGAATCTCATCGATAAAGGAGCATGGTGGGCTACGGTCTGTAGGGTTGAAAAGAGTCGGACACAACTGAGCATCTGAGTACAATAGCACAGAACTGTAACACTAAAGTTTACACTTACTGCTCACACTGAAGACTCACCATCACTGGGAATGTCAGAAGATTCAACATCTTCTGAAGGCAACCTCAAAGAGAATCACAAAACTGTCCTCAACAGTGACACTGAAGTAAGTATAGAGCATCACGAGGAGCTTGCTTGGAGGACACAAGATTTGTGTGTGCTGTGAGATTATCCTTTTATAAAAATCAGTCGTAGTAACTTATTACATTCAGTTTTTCTTGTGCGGCAATCCCAGGCTACTCTGGGCCTTGTGAGGTATCTCTTGAGGCAGCCCAGAAAAGTATTTGGCCCTCCTCAGAGTCAGATTCTATACAAGGGTGCAGGTAAACTGCATCTCCGTTTTCCTTTGCTTCTAACACATTTGATTACTTCAAAAATAGAGGACCTGAGGAGAAAGATGACCGTGCTTAATGATAAATTAAGCTTTTAGTGTTTATTTTCTTGTTAAAAAACATTACCTGTTATTTTTTACTTTAAAAATATTTATTGAGGGCCCATTCTACTGAAGCAGATTCTAAGTGCTAAGGATACAAGAGTGAATGAGAGAAATAAATTTAGGAAGAGTAGACAGTAAACAAGCAAATCATAAATAAAAATATAAAGTATTGCTAAATCTGCACAGTGAATTGAAGTAGGTGATGTAGAGTGACTGGTAACTACAAGAAAATGTTGTTTCCTGCCTACTTCAAAAATCTTCATATAAATCAAACTACTTAAAACCCTGCTCACCAAGAGATAACCACTGTTAGCCTTGGCTGCATATCCTTCCAAACCCTGCTCTGCATGCTCAGGAGTATGTATAAAGATGTATGTGACATTTTGTATATATTGATTGTAAAACAAGATCATACTGCTTTTTTCATTTAACATATCATGAACTATTTTGCATGTCAGTAATACTACTTTTATAATGCTGTTTTAACAATTATAAAATATTCCATTTGGTTGATTTAATCAGTTTTCAGTTATTGGATGCTTGGAGTGTATTGCATAACTCAAAAAATCACATGAAAGGATGTCATATTTAGCTGATGCACACATAATTAAAAGTATTATTCATTTATAATGTTGAATGATACAGGTTTCTCTCCATCACTGTTAAGATACATACTTTTCATTCTTCTGGCTTGGTTTGATGTTTAGGATTTGTTTGGGTTTTGTTTGTTTTATTGTTGTTTTGACTGCATTGCAAGGCATGTAGGATCTTTAATACTCAAGCAGAAGTGCAGAGTCTTAACCCCTGGACCACCAGTGAAGTCCTGGGTGTTTTTTTTTTAATCTTCTATCTACCCCCTGGGTACATACCGCATGGCAGAATCTTCAGCTGTTGACTTTTTTCCCCTGTATTTCTTTCCTCAGCTATTGCACTCATATTTACAGCACAGTTTCTTAAATTCTATTTGATAACCCCCTAGATCTTTATCTCAAACCTTGTCATCTCTGCCACATCGCTGTCTGACCATCTTGTCAGGAACCAAACTTAATCATACCTGCTCGACTCTTCAAATCCAACTCTTCCTCATAATTTTGCTGTTTATTACAAAGATATCATCATGGCCCCAATCATTTTAGCCTAGAAAAGTTCAATTACCTTTGACCCCACGAAGCAGGTACAGTCTTCTTTCATAATGTAATTTTCAGGCATCTTTTCCATCAACACTGCCACCTCCCTAGTTCAAGACACTTTCTGCTTAGCCTGAATTATTATTTTAACAGTTTCCTTCTTGATTTTTTTTTTAATTTGGTATCCCCTTCCTTTCAATTCTGCCTATATCCTCTGAATCTTACTCCATCGATTATCCCTCCTTTGTCTTCAGAATCTTCTCATACTACCCTCTTTTTTCCTCCAGTCTTTATTTAAATATGTACAAGTCTCCCTAAACTGAAAGATGTTTTTGTGACTCTGGACAGCTGTCTCTACTCTATTACCTGAAATTTACCCTTAATCTGCCACAGTCTGGCTTCAAGCCATCCTACTCTATTAAACTTCTCATTCAGTCCCTCTAATTGATAAATCCAGGAGATACTTAACAGTCTTTATGTCACCAAGTTTTTGTCCACGTTTGCTGTTGATAACTTACTCCTAAAACTTTGCTGGTTCTCTCTATATTCTAACTATTCCTGTACCATCTCTTCTGAGAACTCTTCTTCACCTTGGCCACTTTAAATGCTGATATTTCTTAGGGTTCCATTCTTAGCCCTTGTTCTCACTCTGCATATTCTTCATCTACTTTGGCTACTTCAGTTACCATTTAGAAGCTGAGGACTTCTAAATCCTCGGATCTGGGACTCACACTTGTGTGTGTAACTGCCTAGTGCATCTTCCCCTGGGTACTCTACCAGTGGCACCACAAACCTGAAACTATCTTCTCTTCCCTAAAACTGTTCTTAGTTTTCTGTTTATCTCAGATGGTGTTACCATCATTCACCCAGTCATTCAGATCAGAAATGTTGGAAGCCATTTTTCATTTCCCTTTCATTTCATCCTTCCCTTTCCCCTCATCCAGCTCATCACTGCATTGTACAGTATTCACAACTAAACAAGAACTAGTGTAATTTCCTAACCAATCTTTGTTCCTCTGTGTGTATACCTCATAAGTTGTGGTATGTCCATGAATTCCTTACACTGAAAGTCTCAATATTCTGTTTATATCATTACTCAACTAAAAAAATGACCACTGTATTTCACTTTACATAATTTAAAACACAAATATAATACACAGAAAAGAAAAATGTTGCAGTGGCCACCAAATTAGCTCATGTAAGGAATGCCTGACTAAAGATAAAGTAAAACATGACAGGATCTTTTCTAACCACTTATTTGACAGGAGCTTACCAGTCAGTCTTTCATCGTATTAAGTTTGGCCTTCTCAGTTGGCCTTGCTCTGCTGAAGATGCTTGCTTCCTCTTTTAATTCAAGAAATGTTTACTTTTTGCCTACTGACTCTCATAGCTTAGCTGCTATTAGGGGAATAAAAGTGTTGCTTTGCCCAGAGCTCAAGTGAACCTTACTCTGGACATTATCATCTCTTTTCATATATGTATACACATACACCTATACCTGTATACACATATTACCTTAGCTTAAGATTCTGCATTTAGCAATAGCTGGGCAGCATGGATTTCAGAGCAACAACTCAAAAAAAGAAATATTTCATTCTTTTCAGAGAACTCTTAATTGACTTATTTGTATCTCTTCTTAATTTGTTTTTCTTCTGTGTGTAGAACTGCCTTTCTTACACAGAAAGACAGACATATCCCCAAATTGAAGCTCCTTCCTTCCTTGTGAGCCTAGGCTGATAATGAAATTAGGGAATTAAGAGAAAAGAGAGTTACGGACCATCTAGAAGAGCAGAATTCACTGGATATAGAAATGACTAAAGTAGACCCACAAGCTCTTAGAGCAGCCAGGAAGAAAATCAAGCTTAAAAGTTAAATGGTCCATCAGCTACCATTCTTAATGAGAAAGAAGACAGATGCACACAACATATTAACAATAACAGCTTAAAATAACCCAGTTTTTCAAGTGGTAGCCAGTTTTATAGCCATGAAGAGAAATTTAAACCAACCTCAAGTCTGCACACTGAAGTGTAAATACTGGCCTGTTCAGAGAAGAGGCATCTGATACTGTGCGGTTTGCATATTATGTCACTTAAACATTTCCTATGAATATTTTTTGTGGTTTAAAATTTTCTGCACACATTGTGTGAAATGGAGAAGACAAGTGTCAAAACCATTGAATTTGTACTTTTTTGCGGGGGATGGGGTGAGGTGGTTTGTTTTTTGCCGTGCCACGCAGCATGCAGAATCTCAATTTCTGACCATGGCTCCCTGTAATGGAAGCACAAAGTCCTAACTACTGGACTGCCAAAAAATACCTTATTTTTTATTAACAGCTTTACTAAGCAGTAATTAACTTACTATGTACAGTTCAGTGCCTTTTAGTGCACTCACAGAGTTGTGTATGTATCACCACAATTTTAGAACATTTTCTTTGTCCTAAAAAGAAGCAACCTGCCTTAGCCACAACTCTCCAGTCTCACTAGCCCTAAGAAATGATTCATTTTATCTCACGTTTGCCTATTCTTAGCATTTCATATAAATGCAGTCATATAATATTATTACATACTAGTCTATGACTGGCTTGTTTGACTTGGCTTGTGTTTTCAGGGTTCAAGTATATGGTAGAATCTATCGATACTTCATTTGTTGTTGAATAATACTTCATTGTAGTCATTTCATTTACTCATCAGTTGGTATACATTCAGGTTGTTTCTCCTTTGGGGCTATTTTGAATAACAATGCTGTGAACGTTCATATACAAGTTATTGTGTGGACATGTTTTTGTCCTATTAAAATATACCTAGAAGTGGAATATACTTAGAAATAGAACTCTTTGTTGACCCACTTGAGGAACAACCAGACTGTTTTCTAAAGCATCTGCACTATTTTACATTCCCATCAGCTATGTGTGAGTTCCAATCTTTGCATAAACTCACCAGTATTTGTTATTACCTGTCCTTTCTGTTGTTGCTATCCTAATAGGTATGAAGTGTTACCACACTGTGGTTTGCAGTTTCCTGATGCGTGATGAGGCTGAGCTTCTTTTTGTGTGCTTACTGGCCATATATGTATCTTGCTTGGATATTTATCCACCTTGATCCTTTACCCATTTTCAAAATTGAGTTACTTGTCTTTTTATTGTTGAGTTATAATAATTCCCAACAATATGTGTGTTGGTGAGTATATTTCTCCTCTGTCTATTCTGTTCCAATGATCTGTTTCCCACCTTTGTGGCAGTACTACATGTTTTAATTACTGTTGGTTTATAATGAATAGTGAATTAGTGTAGTATAAATCCTCAAACTTTATTCTTCTTTACCAACATCATTTTGGCCATTCTAGGTCCTTAACATTATCTGTAAATTTCAGGATCAGATTTTCAATTTCTCAGGGAAAAAGTCTCCTGAGATTTTGATTGACATTACATTGAATCTGTAAATCAATATGGGGATAATTAACATCTTAATATCAGATTTCTGCCCAATATCAAGTCTTCTGCCCATAACTGCTATGTGTGTGTATGTGTCCCTTTATTTTTTTAATTTAGGTCTTTCATTTTCTCAGCAGTATATTATAGTGTTCAGTTTACAGGTCTTGTGCATCACTTTCCTAAGTATTGCATTTTTTATTGCATTCATACATTTGTCCTGAAACTGATGATTGTTGTTTGCTAGTGTGTAGAAATACAGTTGACCTTTGTATATTGATCTTGTATTCTGCCACCTAGTTAGCCCTAAGTGCTTATTATTTCTAGTAGGTTTTTTGTAGCTATTAATAGGATGTTCTAAATAGGTGGTGAGAAAATTTATGAACAAAGACAGTTTTTTTTCTTTCTTTCCAATCTTGTTGCTTTTTTTTCATTTTTCTCATCATTTGCAATAGCTAGAATGTAATACAATGTTGAATGGATGTGGTAAGGGTAGATATCTTTGTCTTGGAGGAACAATGCTGCTAGGAGAACAGCATTCAGTCTTGAACTGTTAGTATGATGCTCATTGTACCTTTTCCGTGGATGCCTTTTATCACATTGAGAAAGTTCCTTCTGTACCTAGTTTGCATTGGGAATGGATATTGGATTTTGTTAAATATTTTTCTACCTTTATTGAGATGATCATGTGGTTTTCCTTTGTTTGTCTATTAACCTGCTGAATTAAACTGATTTATTTTAAAATATTAAAGCCACTTTGTATTCCTGCAATATATCCTACTTGATCATGATTTTTTTTATCTTTTTACTCTATCTGTAGTCCTCACTTTGAGAGATACTCAGTTCACTGAGACATGTCCATGTCAGAATCACCTCGTATCTTTTCATGGTTCCTTGGATATTATGAAGCAGAAACATGATTTCAGAATGCATGGATTTGAGTGAACTCTGTATCAGGCAAATCTGAATCTACTGTTGAATTTGATTTTCTAGAATTTTGTTAAAATTTTTTATATCTGTGTTCATGAAGAATATTAGTCTGTAGTTCTCTTACAATATCTTGGTCTAATCTGATGTATATAATGTGGCTTCATGGACTATTTTCTCAAGAGCTTGTGTAGAACTGTTATTATTTATTCTCTAAATTTTTGGTAGAATTCATCATTCAAACCATTTTTACCTGAAGTTTTTCAGGGTTTTTTAGAAGGCTTAAAATTACAATTCAGATTTCCTTATCTTCTGAATTAGCATTGGTTGCTTGTGGCTTCCAAGGAATTTGTTCATTTCATCTAACTTATCTATTCTATTGGCATGAAATTTTCATAGCATTCCTTTATTATCCCTTTAATATCAGTAAAATCTGTTGTGATGTTACCTGTCTCATTTTTGTTATTGGTAATTCCTGTCTTCTCTCTTTTTTAAAAAAATAACCATTCTCATTGGAAGTTTATCAGTTATAAAACTGTTCTTCCGAAAGAAACTGACTTTTAGTTTGTTGATTTTTACTGTTTTTCTGTTCTTTACTTCATTGCTTTCCTCTTTGTTACTGTTTCCTTTCTTCTACTTGTTTTAAATTTTATTTGCTCTTATATGTCCAGTTTCTTAGGATCATTGATTTGAAATCTGTGTTCTTTTCTAATAAAGTGTTTAGCGCTGTAAATTTCCCATTAATACTGCTTTAATGACATACTACAGAGCTTGCTGTGCTATCTTTATTTTCATTCACTTCAAAGTACTTTGTGATTTCTCTTCTGCTTTCTTCTGTTGCTCATAGTTATTTAGTGGTGTTAAATTCCCAAATATTTGGAGATTTTCCAGATATCTTTTATTGATTTCTTTTTTTTCTACTCTTCCAGTTTTATGAGACATAACTGACATATACTGACATTATGTAAGTTTAAGGTTTATGGTATTATTTGATAAGTGTATATGTTGGAAAATGTTTACTACATTGAGGTAGTTCAGTTCAGTCACTCAGTCGTGTCCAACTATGCCAACTCCATGGACTGCAGCACGCCAGGCTTCCTTGTCCATCACCTATTTCCGGAGCTTAATCAAACTCATGTCCATCAAGTCAGTGATGCCAAACAACCATCTCATCCTCTGTTCTCCCCTTCTCCTCCCTCCATCAGTCTTTCAAAACATCAGGGTTTTTTCCAGTGAATCAGTTCTTCATATCAGGTGGCCAAAGTATTGAAGTTTCAGCTTCAACATCAGTCCTTCCAGTGAATATTCAGGACTGATTTCCTTGAAGATGGACTGGTTTGATCTCCTTGCAGTCCAAGGGACTCTTAAGAGTCTTCAACCACAGTTCAAAAGCAATTCAATTCTTCAGTGCTCAGCTATCTTTATATATAGCACAACTCTCACATCCATACATAACCACTGGAAAAACCAAAGCTTTGACTAGATGGACCTTTGTGGACAAAGTAATGTCTCTGCTTTTTAATATGCTGTCTAAGTTGGTCATAAATTTCCTTCCAAGGAGTAAGCGTCTTTTAATTTCGTGGCTGCAATCACAATCTACAGTGATTTTGGAGCCCAAAAAAATATTCTCACTATTTCCATTGTTTCCCCATCTATTTGCCATGAAGTGATGGGACCAGATGCCATGATCTTAGTTTTCTGAATGTTGAGTTTCAAGCCAACTTTTTCACTCTCCTCTTTCACTTTCATCAAGAAGCTCGTTAGTTCTTCACTTTGTGCCATAAGCGTAGCGTCATCTGCATGTCTGAAGTTACTGATATTTCTCCCACAAGTCTTGATTCCAGCTTCTGCTTCATCCAGCCTGGCATTTCGCATGATGTACTCTGCATGTAAGTTAAATAAGCAGGGTGACAATATACAGCCTTGACATACTCCTTTTCCGATTTGGAACCAGTCTGTTGTTCCATGTCCAGTTCTGTTTCTTCTTGATCTACATACAGATTTCTCAAGAGTCAGGGAAGGTGGTCTGTTGTTCCCATCCCTTGAAAGATTTTCCGCAGTTTGTTGTGATCCACACAAAGGCTTTGGCATCAGCAATAAAGCAGTAGTACATTTTTTTCTGGAACTTTTTTTTTTTTGATGATTCAAAGGATGTTGGCAATTTGTTCTCTGGTTCCTCTGCCTTTTCTGAATCCAGCTTGACATCTGAAAGTTCACATACTATTGAAACCTGGCTTGGAGAATTTTGAGCATTACTTTGCTAGTGAGAGATGAGTGTAATTGTGCAATAGTTGGAACATTCTTTGGCATTGCCATTCTTTGGGCTTGGAATAAAAACTAACCTTTTCCAGTCCTGTGGCCACTGCTGAGTTTTCCAAATTTCCAAATATCCTGGCATATCAAGTGCAGCACTTTCACAGCATCATCTTTTAGGATTTGAAATACTTCAGCTGGAATTCCTTCAGCTCCACTAGCTTTGTTTGTAGTGATGCTTCCTCAGGTGCGTTTGACTTGGCATTCCAGGATGTCTGGCCCTAGTTGAAGGATCACACAATTGTGGTTATCTGGGTCATGAAGATCTTTTTTGTACAGTTCTTCTGTGTATTCTTGCCACCTCTAATATCTTCTGCTTCTGTTAGGTCCATACCATTTCTGTCTGTTATTGTGCCTATCTTTGCATGAAATGTTCCCTTGGTATCTAATTTTCTTGAAGAGATCTCTAGTCTTTCCCCTTCTGTTGTTTTCCTCTATTTCTTTACATTGATCACTTTAGAAAGCTTTCTTATCTGTCCTTGCTATTCTTTGGAATTCTGCATCCAAATGAGTGTATCTTTCCTTTTCTCCTTTGCCTTCTACTTTTCTTCTTTTCACAGCTATTTGTAAGGTCTCCTCAGACAACCATTTTGCCTTTTTGCATTTCTTTTTCTTGGGGATGGTCTTGATCACGCCTTCCTGTACAGTATCACAAACTTCCATCTGTAGTTCTTCAGGCTCTGTCAGATCTAATCCTGTGAATCTATTTGTCACTTCCACTGTATAATCATAAGGGATTTGATTTAGGTCAAACCTGAATGATGTAGTGATTTTCCCTACTTTCTTCAATTTAAGTCTGAATTTTGCAATAATATTTTATCTCACATAATTGCCATTTTCGTCTTAATATGGTTAGAACATTAACTCATAGCAGCTTTCCTGATGGCTCAGATAGCAAAGAATCTACCTGCAATCTTTGATCCCAGGTTGGGAAGATCTCCTGGAGCAGGGGCAATCCACTCCAGTATTCTTGCCTGGCGAATCCCCATGGACAGAGGAGCATGGCAGGCTACAGTCCATGGGGTCTCAAAGAGTTGGACATGACTGAGCAACTAAGCACAGCACAGCACATAGCATTATTAACTGTAGTCACCATGCTATACGTTGGATCCCCTGAACTTAATCATCTTATAACTGAAAGTTGGTGCCCTTTGACCAACATCTCCCCGTTTCCCCTACCCTTCAGCCACTGGCGACCACCATTCCACTGTCTGTTTCTGTAAGTTCATACCACATGTAAGCAATATCATACAGTATTTGTCCTTCTGCATCTGATTTATTTCACTTAGCATAGTGTCCGCTAGGTTCACCCATGTTGTCACAATGGCAGAATTTTCTTCTGTTCGTCAAGGCTTAATATTACAGTATATGTGTATACCACATTTTCTTTATTCATTCCTCCGTTAATGGACACTTAGATTGTTTTCTTATCTTGACTGTTTTTGCTACAACAAACATGTGAGTTCAGCTCTCTTTGAGTTCTTGATTTCAATTATTTTCAATATATATCCAGAAGTGGGATTACTATATGGTAGTTTAGTTTTTAGTTTTTTGAGGAAACTTTTTATTTTACATCTACTTATGTCATTAACAGCATATTGAAAAGCAGAGACATTGCTTTGCCAACAAAGGTCCATACAGTCAAAGCTATAGACATGACTGTTTTTCCAGTAGTCATGTATGTATATGAGAGTTGGACCATATGGAAGGCTGAGTGCTAAAGAACTGATGCTTTTGAACTGTGGAGTTGGAGAAGACTCTTGAGAGTCCCTTGGACTTCAAGGAGATCAAACCAATCAATCCTAAAGGAAGTCAGTCCTGAATATTCATTGGAGGGACTGATGCTGAAGCTGAAGCTCTAATGCTTTGGGCACCTGATGTGAAGACCTGACCATTAAAAGAGACCCTGAGGCTGGGAAAGATTGAAGGCAGGAGGAGAAGGGGATGACAGGACAAAATGGTTGCATGGCATCACCAACTCAATGGACAGGAGTTTGAGCAAGCTCCAGGAGATGGTGAAGGACAGGGAAGCCTGGCATGCTGCAGACCATGAGGTTGAAAAGAATAGGACACAACTGAGCAACTGAACAACAAAATATCATTAACAGGCCTTCAAGGTGGCTCACTGATAAAGAATCCACCTACCAATACAAAAAACACAGGAGATGACGGTTCGTTCCCTGGGTTGGAAAGATCCCCTGGACAAGGAAATGATCACTCACTCCAATATTCTTGCCTGGGAAATTTCATGGGTAGTGGAGCCTGGCAGGCTACAGTCCATAGGGTTGCAAAGAGTCAGATGTGACTTAGTGACTAAACAACAATGTCTTAACACTACACTGTGTTGTTTAATTATCAGTTATCTTTAAAGAGACTTAAATAACAGGAAAATCTTTTCTATTTGCCTGCATATTTCACATTTTCACTGCTCTTCATTCATTTTTGTAAATGCACATACTCCTCTGGTGTTTTTTTTTTCTATCTCCCTGATAGATTTTCTTTAACATTTATTATAGTACATAAGAAAAATATTGGCATAAATGAATATATATGTATTATTATAGGGCTTCCCTGGTAGCTTAGACAGTAAAGAATTTGCCTGCAATGCAGGAGACCCGGTTTTGATCCCTGAGTTGGGAAGATCCCCTGGAGAAGATGATGGCAATCCATTCCAGTAGTCTTACCTAAAGAATTCCATGGACAGAGGAGCCTGTTAAGCTATAGTCCACGGTGTAACAAAGAGTCGGGCACAACTAAGTGACTAACACTTTCGCTTTCGTGTATTATTAATCATTTAGTTAAAGAAACCATGCATTAAAAAGCAAAATAAAAGGCTGGGGTGGCATGTTTGGAACATATCAGAGTAATAACATCACATATAATATTAACAGCAGATATTGAAAGTGTTCTTTGCTATGTTCTGGGCACTGTATTAAGCCATAAACCATTTATCATTTATTTTCTGCTTTAATCCTTACAACAGCCATTTTAGGTAATGTACTGTTTTTACCCACATTTTACAAGTAAAAATATGAGAATCCCAGGTAGGGGCTAAAGCTCTTAACAATCAGAGATCTAAATACCAATAATTTTAAAAAGTGCCAGTTCTTGAAATGTGAATAGATAATAAACATAAAGGTAATACTCAGCATCTCTCACAGGAAAGTGAGATAATTTTTCAGTTACCCAATTGGCAAAAATAAGCAGTGTTACTAATATTATTAGGATAAGAAAGATATACTTGTATACTACTAGAAGTATAAATTGGTTCATTTTTTAGAAGACCATTTAACTTTACCCGTTGATACTTAAAATATGCATATCCTTTGACTAGATGACTTTATTTGAAAACTCGTATACAAATTCTCAATGAAAAATAATGTGTGTGTGTGTGTGTGTGTGTGTGTGTGTGTGTGTGTGTGTGTGTGTGTGTGTGTGTGTGTGTGTGTGTGTGTGTGTGTGTGTGTGTGTGTGGGGGGGAAGAGGA
>SJYV01006925.1:87316-126863 GCA_006410875.1 Neotragus pygmaeus
ATTGTGTGTGTGTGTGTGTGTGTGTGGGGGTGTGTGTGTGTGTGTGTGTGTGTGTGTGTGTGTGTGTGTGTGTGTGTGTGTGTGTGTGTGTGTGTGTGTGTGTGTGTGTGTGTGTGTGTAATGGGGAACAGTTGAAAACAACCTGATTATCAGTAGCAGGGTGTTAAAACCGAATGATAACTTAGCTATATAATGGAGTAAGCATTGAAAAGGACACGCATGTGGGGAAACAGGCATTTAGATGCGCTGCTGCTGAGGAATATAAATTGGTACAACTTCTCTGGGGAGAATTTTCAAAATAGACATCAAAAGTCCTCATTCAGATTGTATCCCTTTTCCCCATGTGTATGCTATATTATTGAGTAGAAAGAAAAATATTGCAGAATCATACGTATAGTAGAACTCAATTGGGGTTGGTTGTTGTTGCTGAAGGATATATGTACTTAAATTTTCTATGTTCCCAGAAGAAGGTTTGGAAAGATGCTCACTAAATTGTCAACAGTGATTATCCCTGGAAAGAACCGATCTCAACTTTTTTAATGTCCCTATTGCTTGAATTTTATAATAACTTTTAAAATAGTTTTTTTTTAAGTTATATTGGTTGTAATTGTGTAATTGCCAAAAAACATAGAGCAATTGACTCAAAGAAGCAAGACCATTTCCCCCTAAGGGTTTCCAAACCTAATGAATCAGTATTGTGTCTTCCAGGGCTTAAATGGAATTTTATTTTTATAGATGTGGGGCTCTACCTATAGGGCTCAGTAGAGCTTAAAAGAACTGAAATTTTTCAGACTGCATGTTGCTGAATACAAGACAAACCTGTTTAGTGAGCATTTAACCAAGAACTGTGATATGTAGCATTTGTAATCTTTGCAAATTCATATCAGAAGTTAAAATGACATATTAAATTATTCAACTGCAATTAGAGTTTTTGTTCCAGGTTACATTGTGTATTTGAAACTATGGCTAGAGTTGTAATACAATAATGAAATCCTTGCATCCCCATTTTGAAAAGGGAACCCAGAGGCAAGTGCTCACTCAGAATGTTGCCAGTGTGATGCACTGGTCACAGAAGACTGTAGAGAGGCTGCGCTGGCTCTCCAGTGGTTAAGACTCAGTGCTTTCACTGCCATGGGCCTAGGTTCAATCCCTGGTCAGAAATCTAAGATCTGACAAGCTGCATGGTGTATCCAAAAAGAGAAAAGAAAAGGCACCTTTATCACTAGTTCTCAGGTTTTAATATTATTTAATAACAAAATAGAGTAGTCTTCATTTCTGTGAAATATATAGTAAAATTGTTTAGCTAGAAAGGTAGGACGGGTAAATACTTGTAAAAAGGTTATTAGGCTGGTGCAAAAGTAATTGCAGTTTTGCATTGTTGAACTTTGCCATTTGATGGTGGAATATATTCTTAAATGTGGTTATGTTATACATCATTCTAATGTGCATTTCTTGCTTTATGTATTTTGCTAATGAAACATTGCTGTTTATTTTATATGTATTTTAGGCTAGGGAAATGATGTTAGACAAAAAGCAAATTGGAGCAATTTTCTTATTCGAGTTCAAAATGGGTCGTAAAACAGCAGAGACAACGCGCAACATCAACAATGCATTTGGCCCAGGAACTGCTGATGAACACACAATGCAGTGGTGGTTCAAGAAGTGTTGCACAGGAGATGAGGAGTGCAGTGCCTGGCCATTGGAAGTTGACAGTGACCAACTGAGAGGATCATCAAAGTTGATCCTCTTTCAACTACACAAGAAGTTGCTGAAGGACTCAACACTGACCATTCTGTGATCATTTGGCATTTGAAGCAAATTGAAAAGGTGAAAAAGCTTGATAAGTGGGTGCCTCATGAGCTGGCCACAAACCAAAAAATTGGTTTGCAGTGTCATCTTCTCTTATTCTAGGGAACAGCAACAAACTATTTCTCAATCAGATTATGAAGTGTGATCAGAAGCAGATTTTATACACCAACCCATGTCCACCAGCTCAATAGCTAGACTGAGAAGAAGCTCCAAAGCACATCTCAAAGCCAAACTTGCACTGAAAAGAGGGTCATGGTCACTGTTGGGTGGTCTGCTGCCAATCTGATCCACTACAGCTTTCTGAATTTCAGTGAAATCATTACACCTGAGAAGTATGCTCAGCAAATTGATGAGATGCACCAGAAAATGCAACACTCCAGCCAGCATTGCTCAACAGAAAGGGCTCAATTCTCCACGACAATGACTGACCACACGTCGCACAACCAACACTTCAAAAGTTGAACTAATCTGAAGTTTTGCCTCATTTGCCATATTCACTTGACCTCTCGCCAATCGACTACCACTTCTTCAAGCATCTCGACAAACTTTTGCAGGGAAAAATGCTTCCACAAGCAGCACGAGGCAGAAAAGGCTTTCCAAGGATTTGTCAAATCCCAAAGCACAGATTTTTTTTTTTAATATATTTATTTTAATTGGAGGTTAATTACTTTACAATATTGTATTGGTTTTGCTACACATCAACATGAATCTGCCACAGCTATACACGTGTTTCCCATCCTGACCCCTGCTCCCTCCTCCCTCCCCGTACCATCCCTCTGGGTTGTTCCAGTGCCCCAGCCCCAAGCACCCGGTATCCTGCATCAAACCTGGACTGGTGATTCATTTCATATATGATATTATACATGTTTCAATGCCATTCTCCCAAATCATCCCACCCTCACCCTCTCCTACAGAGTCCAAATGACTGTTCTATACATCTGTGTCTCTTTTGCTGTCTTGCATACAGGGTTATCGTTACCCTCTTTCTAAATCCCATATATATGCGTTAGTATACTGTATTCGTGTTTTTCTTTCTGGCTTACTTCACTCTGTATAATAGGCTCCAGTTTCATCCACCTCATTAGAACTGATTCCAATGTATACTTTTTAATGGCTGAGTAATACTCCATTGTGTATATGTACCACAGCCTTTCTTACCCATTCATCTGCTGATGGACATCTAGGTTGGTTCCATGTCCTGGCTGTTATAAACAGCAAAGCACAGATTTTTATGCTAGAGGAATAAGCAAACTTACTTCTTGTTGGCAAAAATGTTTTAATTGAAATGGCTCCTGTTTTTATTAATAAAGATGTGTTTGAGCCTAATTATAATGATTTAAAATCCAGAGTCCAAAACTACTGTTTCTTTTGCACCTAACTGACCATTGCAAAATAGAATTTTAAAATCAGTTATTAGACAGGAAACAAAGTAGAAATTATTTTTCCTTCTAGTGGAAGAGCATTATTATATGTCAGGTCTTGATCAAAGTCACCTCAAAACTTTCCATGTAAATGTTATAATCTGTAAGTTTAAACTATTTGTGTTAAAATTTTTGACTAGGAAAATAATGTGAAGCTAATCATATATTAAGTACATCAGATGAATATTTTGGTTGTATTTCATTACTCTCTTGAATACTAAAAAAGTTACCTTTCTTACAATAGAACTTTCTTTTCTAAAATGCCCAAACCCAAAGTAATACCCAAAATAATATTTGCACATGAAAAAAGAAATCTGTCTTGATAGTTTTATTTAAAATAATTATTAGAGAAAATTGAACAGTAATATAATTTAAACCTTTTAGCTTATTATTTTCTATGTAACATAAAGGGACATGAAGGAATGTAAATATTAGAAAATGCCTAATACAGGAGTATAATCTCACTATTTACAAAGTTACTTCTGTATTTAAAGAAAATATTTTTACATGGCAAGGTGTTGCACTACATAAATAAGAGTGATGATAGTATAAACACTTTTACTAAGATTGAACTGGATGGCAGGAATTGTTCTAAGTGCTTTGCAGTCAGTATTTCATTTATTTTTTATAACAATTTTATAAGTACTTATCACTCAGCTTACAAATAAGGATCTGACTCGTCAAGAGGTGAAATTACTTTTTTTAAGGTCACATAACTGCTAAATGACAGAAACATAATTTGAATCCAGGTAGTCTGATTCCAAAATCTAAATTCATAAGCACATTGCCTATAGAGTAAGATTTTCAAAAGGGAGGACTTCATAGCTATGCAAAATACAATACTTTTTTTTCCCTACCTTTTATCTGAGAGGTGCTCAGCCTACCATCCTTCTGGGAAGCTGAAATTCTATCGTTGTAGACTTACTGCTTTGGGTTTGTAAGACTTAGGGATGTCAGGAATATCCATTTAAAATGCAAATATTCAACTGAGAAATTATACACATCTAAAGGGATTATGGTGACTGCAGCCATGAAATTAAAAGACGCTTACTCCTTGGAAGAAAAGTTCTGACCAACCTAGATAGCATATTGAAAAGCAGAGACATTACTTTACCAACAAAGGTCTGTCTAGTCAAGTCTATGGTTTTTCCACTGGTCATGTATGGATGTGAGAGTTGGACTATGAAGAAAGCTGAGTGCCGAAGAATCGATGCTTTTGAACTGTGGTGTTGGAGAAGACTCTTGAGAGTCCCTTGGACTGCAAGGAGATCCAACCAGTCCATTCTAAAGGAGATCAGTCCTGGGTGTTCTTTGGAAGGAATGATGCTAAAGCTGAAACTCCAATACTTTGGCCACCTTATGCGAAGAGTTGACTCATTGGAAAAGACTGATGCTGGGAGGGATTGTGGGTGGGAAGAAAAGGGGACGACAGAGGATGAGATGGCTCGATGGCATCACCAACTCAATAGACGTGAGTTTGAGTGAACTCTGGGAGATGGTGATGGACAGGGAGGCCTGGTGTGCTGCGATTCATGGGGTCGCAAAGAGTCGGACACGACTGAATGACTGAACTACTACTAAAGGGGTTATGACAGTGTCCAGGAACTCAGAAATGAAACATGGGTTCACTGGCTGTGGAGCCGCAAAGGAAAGCAGAGAGATAGACTTGGGAACCAAAAAGAAGAGAGAAAGGCCAACAACTGACTAACCTGAGGATTTTTGCCAAAGGCTGAAAAAGGATAGCCAACAATTTAAGCTTTTTATGGCTCGGGACAGCAATTATTAAGACATTGAGATTTTTTTCATATTTCTTCAGTATAGACCATTTATCTCTTTGATTCTAGGAAATACAGCACAGCTGATGCTAGTCAACATCGGTATGTTTTATTATTCACTAAATACTTCTCCTTTGTCTCACAGCAATCAGCAGGCCTTTTTACTGGAGAATGTCCCTTGTACTAATGCAAGCTGCGAGGGGGCGCACCGTATGTTTAAAGTCTACTGGGAGCTGATGGACCTGAACCAAATCAGAGATGCAGTGGTGGCCACCTTCTTTGACATTTACGAAGATGTGAGTTCAGAGCTCTCTTCTATGTGTTTGGAATCTAATAGCCTTCTACTTTGTCTCACTTTCACATCACCCTATTTAACCAGACAATAGATGAGATAATGAAAGCAAACGAGTTAATTAAAGAAAACCCCTTTTAATGTTAAATGACAGAAAGAACAAATTAATTGATACCACTGGCTGATCAAAACAGTGAAATATGAAAGAGTCTTTATCTCATTTTGTGCCTGTTTAGATGAAACCACTAGAGAATTATGCTCATGGCAATTGTGCATGTGCCCAAGTAGAGAGAACAACAGCCGACAGATGACAGACCCTTAAACCTGAGCAGGATCACAGAAGAATGAGTTCAGTGTGTACTCTCTCTTAACCTTGTGAGCTAGAGGTGGCATCTATTGCCCCAGATTCTTGTGACTGTCCTCAGCTCCAGGTGGCCTGGTAAAGGCACACAGGGTCCTGGTTTTCTTCTTTCTAATGTCAAAAGCCAGTTTTGAGGGAAAAAGTAAATTCTGATAAAAATGCATTAAATTCCAGAGTTAATATGTCACAATATACCCTTATAAAATAACTTGATTATTTTAAAAAGTTAAATCTCCATCAGGACAAATATGTCCAACACTAACCAAGTTAGTTTTGTTTGACCTTTTGTAGGAGGCTGATCTTCAGTTACAAGTATCTTCCAGGTCCTTGTTTTCCTCTGTCTCTCTGCTACCAACTCTTGTATTGATTCACTTTTTATAAGCAATTTCCAAGCATAAAAGTAATTGGGTAAAAATATAACAAGAGGAAAAATCAATAGAATTAAATGTAAATCAGCTTTTAATTTCTGTACATTAAAAAACCATAAATGAAATTTAAAATTGCATCTAAACCTAGGAGATAAATTATCTATGAAAGAGTTAAATGATTAACATTCTTAACGTGTGCGTATGCGTGCTAAGTGGCTTCAGTCGTGTCCAACTCTTTGTAACCCTATGGACTGTAGCCCGCCAGGTTCCTCTGTCCATTGGATTCTCCAGACAAGAATACTGGAGTGGGTGGCCATGGCTGCTTCCAGGGGATCTTCCCAACCCAGGGATCAAACCCATGTCTCTTACATCTCCTTCAATGGCAGACAGATTCTTTACTACTAGCATCGCCTGGGAAGCTCACATTCATAACAGTGCTTTGTTGCTCAGTCGTGTCCGATTCTTGGCAACCCCATGGACCGTAGTCCGCGAGGCTCTTGTATCCTTAGGGAGTCTTCAGGCAAGAAGACTGGAGTGGGTTGCCGTGCCCTCCTCCAGGGTATCTTCCCAACCCAGGAATCGAACCCTGGTCTCCAGCATTGTAGGTGGATTCTTTATCATCTGAGCCACCAGGAAGCCCACATTCATAACGCAAAACGGGGTTTATTCAAACTGATACAAATCACCAGAAACTCCCACTGGACAAACAACATGATTAAGTCAATTTACAGAAGAAAAAAAAAGATGTGAGTAAAAAAAAAGCCAACATGTGAAATATGGATCCTCCCTGTAGCTCAGACAGTAAAGAATCTGCTTCTAAAGAATTCTATTTAGAAAAGTAGAATCTATTTTCTAAATCCTTAACAATTGCGATGCAAGAGCCCTACGTTCAATCCCCAGGTTGGGAAGATCCCCTGGAGAAGGAAATGGCACTCTACTCCAGTATTTTTGCCTGGAAAATCCCATGGATAGAGGAGCTTGGCAGGCTGCAGTTCATGGGGTCGCAAAGAGTCAGACACAACGGGGTAACTAACACTAACTAACGTGAAAAGATAGGATAAATGATTGAACTCATTAAGAGTTAGCAGAATGAAAGTTTAAATGAGCACCTTTTTTACCCCCAATAGAATTAGCAAAGCTTTCCACTTGTTTAGGAAAAAAGATAAGAAGCAGCACAAATAAAAAGTTACCTTCTTTCTCTGATGATTGGAAACACTTCGGTAGTCCATGTGAAAGCCCTTTAAAAAATTAATGCATGGGGCCTCCATAGTAGATTAATGGTAAAGAATCCTCTTGTCAATGCAGGAGACATAGTTTCTACCCCTGATCTGGGAAGATCCAACATGCTGTGGAGCAACTAATCCCAAGTGCCACAACTACTGAGCCTGTGCTCTAGAGCCTGGGAGCCACAACTGCTGAAACCCACACAACCTGGAACTTGTGCTCAACAAGAGAAGCTACCACAATGAGAAGCCTGTACACCGCATGCAACTGGAGAGTAGTTGTGGTGTGCAGGCTGTCTGCAGTGAGAGAAAAGCCCACACAGCAACAGAGACCCAGCACCATGAATAATAGATAAATAAGTTTTACTCTTTTTAATTCATGCAGATATGCCTGGAAGGAAATACAGAAGAGTAACATTTATCTTCAGAGATTTAAATTATAGGTGGTTTTTTTTATCTTTAATATTCTAGGTTTTATATTTTAAATATCAAGTTAAATAAGTAAGATCTGTATTTACATGATAAACATGTCATACATTTTCATCATTTTTTTCAGTCAGACCAGTAGTTTGTTCTTACCATTTTTATATTTTTTCCAGGGAATCTTGGACATTGTAGTACTAAGCAAAGGGTATACAAAGAGTGATTTTGCCATCCATACCCTAAAAAATAACTTTGAAGCAGATGCTTATTTTGTTAAAGTCATTGGTGAGTATTTGTTTTATATGTTTTATTATTTTATTAAGTATTAACATCTGATTTTATATTCTGTCAGTGCACATTTTCCAAAGAGCAAAACATGCTTCTGTGTAACAGCTCTCCAAAGCAGACAGATCAACTTCAGTACAACATGACCACCCTGTTCAGATTTTGCCAGCTGTCTCACCAGTGGCTTTTTCCTTTCTGATCCAGTGTCTGCTCAGGAATACTACTGTCACATCTACTCCAGTCTGGAACAGTTTCTTTTCATGCCCTTAGCAGTTTTAAAGAATACAGGCCTACACATTCTTTGCAAAAATGTCACTACATGGAATTTGGTGGGACCTATGCTGTGGCCTTTCAATGCATCATATCAAGAAACACAGTTGACCTGTCCCACCACCATGATGATACCCTTGATCATCTGGTCATCTTGAAGACAGATAGTTTTCCCACCTTAAATTAACTTTTCCCCCTTTATAATTGATCAGTGTTTTGTGGAGAGGTATTCCGATACTTAATATACTTTCTGCATATCAAATTTTTTACCAGTTTTAGAATCCATTGACAACTCCTGCCTAAATCCACCTTGTATATGATTATGTCAATGAGTGCTCCTGCATTTTTTAGTTGGCATTCTACTCTACATCTGCCATCTCCTCCACTTAACACTTATGTTCATCATAGAGATCCTGAACATGTTGTGTTAAGTGTGCGCCTATGTATTTTATTTTCTTTGACATGATTATAAATGTCACTGTGTTTTAAGTTTAGTTTCCACATACTTGTTTTTAGTGTATAGAAACACAGTTGATTTTTGTATATTGATCTTATATACTACAGCCTTGCTCAACTCACTTATTAGTTCCAGGGGGATTTTTTAATTTTTATTCTGTGTAACTTTATTTTTTTCTGAACTTTTTATTTTGTATGGGGTATAGCTGATTAACAATGTTGTCATAGTTTCAAGTGAACAGCCATGGGACTCAGCCATACATACACAAGTATCCATTCTCCTCCAAACTCCCCTCCTATCCAGGTTGCCTTATAACATTGAACAGAGTTCCCTATGCTATACAATAGGTCCTTGTTGGTTATCCATTTTGAATATAGCAGTGTGTACATGTCCATCCCAAACTCCCTGACTATCCCTTCCCCCACATCCTTCCCCCTGGCAACCATAAGTTCATTCCCTAAGTCTGTGAGTCTCTTTCTGTTTTGTAAGTAAGCTCATTTGTATCCTTTATTTTTAGAGTCCACATATAAAGAATGTCATATAATATTTCTCCTTCTCTGTCTGACTTACTTCACTTAGCATGATAATCTCTGCGTCCCTCAATGTTGCTGCAGATGGCATTATTTCATTCTTTTTAATGGCCAAGGAATACTCCATTGTATATGTCTACCACATCTTCTTTATCCATTCTTCTGTGATGGACATTTAGGTTGCTTCCATATCTTGGTTACTGTAAAGTGTTGCAATGAACATTGGGGTATATATATATCTTTTCAAATCATGTTTTTCTTCAGATAAGATATATCCCCAGGAGTGGGATTGCAGGGTCATATGGTAACTCTGTTTTTAGTTTTTTAAGGAACTTCTGTACGGTTCTCCATAGTAGCTGTACCAATTTACAGTCCCACCAACAGTGTAGGAGGGTTCCCTTCTCTCCATACCCTCTCCACCATTTATTGTTTGTGGGTTTTTTGATGATAATCATTCTGGTAGGTGTGGGGTGATACCTCATTATAGTTTTGATTTGCATTTATCTAATAATCAGAAATGTTGAACATCTTCTCATGTGCCTCTTGGCCATCTCTATGTCTTGTTGGGAGAAATGTCTATTTAGGGCTTCTGCACAGGCAGAAGGATAAAATCATCCTTCTTTATCCTCCTTTATCACAACATATCAAACTATCCTCCTTTACCACAACATAAAATTATCCTTCTGCCTGTGCCCTTACTGATTCCTACAACAGCACAGATCAATAGAATGCTCTTCAGGCAGGAGACTTTCTGTACTACAGAATTGGAGGGGTTCCCTAGCTCCCCTGAATCAGAACTAGCTCCTAGCTCTAATTTTTTTCCTTTTATTCCTGTCAGCTTTTAGAGCTTCTCATTCTGATTCTACTAATACTTAACACAAATTTCTAACAAACATATGTGAACCTATATTTGCTTGGATAGTTAAAATTTTAACAGTATCTTCACCTTTCACTTCCCAAATAAGATGAGACCTTTCAAAAGCTTTTGTCCCCTGCCTGGTTCCAGATTTTGTTGAAATAATGTGGAAATTTATTTCTGGATGATTGACTTAGTTTTACCTTTTTTTTTTTTAAGGATAATTGCTTTACAGAATTTTGTTGTTTTCTGTCAAATATCAACATGAATCAGCCATAGATGTACATATGCCCCCTTCCTTTTGAACCTCCCTCCCATCTCACTCCCCATCCCACCCCTCTAGGTTGATACAGAGCCCCTGTTTGAGTTCCCTGAGACTTACAGCAAATTCCCATTGGCTATCTATTTAACATATGCTAATGTAAGTTTCCATGTTATTCTCTCCATACATCTCACCCTCTCCTCCCCTCTCCCCATGTCCATAGTCTTTCTCTATGTCTGTTTCTACACTGCTGCCTTGCAAATAAATTCATCAGTACCTTCTTTCTAGATTCCATACATATATGTGTTAGTATGCAATATTTATCTTTCTCTTTCTGACTTACTTCACCCTGTATAATAGGCTCTACGTTCATCCACCTCATTAGAACTGACTCAAATGTGTTCCTTTTTTCAGGCTGAGTAATATTCCATTGTGTATATGTACCACAACTTCTTTATCCATTCATCTGTCAGTGGACATCTAAGTTGCTTCCATGTTCTAGCTATTGTAAATAATGCTGTAATGAATATTGAGGTACATGTGTCTTTATCAACTTTGGTTTCCTCAGGGTATATGCCTAGGAGTGGAATTGCTGGGTGATATGGTGGTTTTATTCCTAGTTTTTTAAGGAATCTCCAAACCGTCTTCCATAGTGGCAGTATCAATTTACATTCCCACCAACAATGCAGGAGTGTTCCCTTCACACCCTCTCCAACATTTATTGTTTGTAGGCTTTTTGATGATGGCCATTCTAACTGGTATGAGATGATACCTCATTATAGTTTTGATTTGCATTTCTCTAATAATAAGTGATATTGAGCATCTTTTCATGTGTTTGTTAGCTATCTGTTTGACAAAATTCAGCACCCATTTATGATTAAAACTCTTCAAAATATGGACATAGAAGGAACCTACCTCAACATAGTAAAGGCCATATATAATAAGCCCACAGGAAACATTATTCTCAATGGTGAAAAACTTAAAAGCATTCCTCCTAAGATCAGGAACAAGACAAGGGTGTCCATTCTCACCACTGTTTTTCAACAAGTTTTGGAAATCCTGGCTACAGCAATCAGAGAAGAAAAAAATAGAAAAAGAATCCAGATTGGAAAAGAAGAAGTAAAGCTCTCACTGTTTGCAGATGACATGATACTAAACATAGAAGACCCTAAAGATAACTATTAGAAAATTACTAGAGCTAATCAGTGAATTTAACAAAGTCACAGGATACAGAATCAATACACAAAAATCACTTGCAGTCCTATATACTAACAATGAAAAATCAGAAAGAGAAATTAAGGACTCAATCCCATTCACAACAGAAAGAATAAAATATCTAGGAATAAACGTACCTAAGAAGACAAAAGAATGTATATAGAAAATTTTAAGACACTGATGAAAGAAATCAAAGACAACATAAACAAATGGAGAGATATTCCATGTTCCTGGGTAGGAAGAATCAGTATTTTGAATATGACTATGCTGCCAAATGCAGTCGATTCAATGCTATCCCTGTCAAATTACCAATGGCATTTTTCATAGAACGAGAACAAAATATGTCACAATTCATATGGTTTTACCTTTTGTACCTTCTATTTTCTAAATCCTTAACAATTTATAGCCATGTTACCCATGATCATTTAAACTTAACAAGTTTTACTAGCTATACTGCCACCATATACTTATATACCATGTTTACCCTTTCTTCATTCAAATTCTGGAGTGTTTCTTCAAGAGATTTTCAGAAAGGTGTACATAGGTTAATATATTTTCTGAGTACTGGTATGTTTTAAAATATCTTTTATGAAGCACAGTTCAGTTTAGTTCAGTTTAGTCGCTCAGTCGTTTCTGACTCTTTGCGACCCCATGAATTGCAGCACGCCAGGCCTCCCTGTTCATCACCATCTCTCGGAGTTCACTCAGACTCATGTCCATCGAGTCAGTGATGCCATCCAGCCATCTCATCCTCGGTCGTCCCCTTCTCCTCCTGCCCCCAATCCCNCCAGGCTCCTCTGTCCATGGGATTTTCCAGGCAAGAGTACTAGAGTGGGGTGCCATTGCCTTCTCCATATACACACTATACTACCCCAGTTTTCTATATATCAAATGTATGCCCACTTTGAAATTATTTATTTCATGATAAAGTGGGCCGCCTTCATATTGCTTTGATATCAGATCCACTTGATCATACTGGAAAATGTTATGTATGACCCAGTATGACACTAAGAGAAAAAGGTGCATACCATATGATATTCTTACCACTTGAGTTAAATCATGAATTGAATAAGTACTGTTCTGCTGCCTATATATTCCTACCTGCTACCGGCAACCTGTCTGATATACAGAAAGAGGAGAGAATATTTAAGTCAGCAGTTAGTCTCACCCAAATGTCTTCATTTCCAGATTCCTTCATTTTCATTTACCTTTAGCTACTCACTCCCATGTCCATGTGACAGACCTTGTGCTTTGTCTGCTCCGTGTCCAGTCACTCAGTCATGTCTAACTCTTTGCGACCCTGTGCNATACTGTTCTGCTGCCTATATATTCCTACCTGCTACCGGCAACCTGTCTGATATACAGAGAGAGGAGAGAATATTTAAGTCAGCAGTTAGTCTCACCCAAATGTCTTCATTTCCAGATTCCTTCATTGTCATTCACCTTTAGCTACTCACTCCCATGTCCATGTGACAGACCTTGTGCTTTGTCTGCTCTGTGTCCAGTCACTCAGTCATGTCTAACTCTTTGCGACCCTGTGCTCTGTGGCCCACCTGGCTCCTCTGTCCATGGGATTTTCCTAGCAGGAATACTGGAGTGGGTTGCCATTTCCTCCTCTATCTTCCCAACCCAGGATCAAGCCCATGGCTACCTGCTTCTCCTGACTTGCAGGTGGACTCTTTACTGCTATAATGACAGGCCTTATCTACCAGAAGTGTTTTACTTTGGAAATCTCAGTGCCAGACATCAACCCTAATCCAAAGCTATTTTTTCCAGTCCTCTCAGTCTTGTTATTATAACTATACCTATTCAGTTTTAAATCTGTTAGTTTTTTGAACTATATCAACCTGTTTTCTATACCTTCCTCCTTATTTAGCTACCATATATCAACCGTCACTTTTGCCACTATGTTTAAGTCCCATAAAGCACTATGCTTTACTACCTGCCTGGCAAAGTTACACCCCTGGGTTAATCCAACTGTCTCTCCTGTTCACTCCCAGCTCTAGGCTATTAAGCATTTCTAAAGAAAAATATACAGCCCTGAATGTTGTCACCACCACTGATTCATTGTCATCAACCTCAAATGTGTATTTCTAATTGTATCATAGTGTTACATGGATTTCTGGATACCTTTTCTTAGGGTACTTTCAGGATTTTCTCTTTGTCTTTGATATTCTACTGATTTGAGTGTGATATGTATAGATACAGGTTTTTAGGTGTTTTTCCTCTTTGGTATTCTCTAAACTTCCTGGATCTGTGGTTTGGTGTCTGCCACTAATTTTGGAAAATTCTTATATTATTTCCTCAAATATTTCTTCTGTTCTTTTTTCCCTTTTGGTAGTCCCACAATACATATGTTATACCTTTGATAACTGTCCCACAGTTCTTAGATAGTCTTTTCCAAATTTTCATTAGTCTTTCTCTTTGCAGTTCAGTTTTGGAAGTTTCTATTGATATATCTTCAGATTTATTGATCCTTTCCTCATCTGTACACAGTCTACTGATGGGCTCATCAAATGCATTTTTCATTTCTATTGCAGTTATTTTTTATTTCTGCCATTTCCTTTAGATTCTTTCTTGGCATTTCCATTTCTCTGCCTATATAAACAATCTTTTATTGCATATTGTCTACTTTTTTCCATTAGAGGTGTTATCATATTAATCAGTTAATTTCTGGTCTGATAATTCCAGCATCCCTGCCATATCTGAGTCTGGTACTGATTGATGCTTGCTTTGTCTGTTCACACTTTGTTTTCTGCCTTTTAGCATGCTTTGAAATTTTTGTTGAGAGCCAGACATGAGGTATTGGGTGAAAGGAACTGTGGTAGATAAGCCTTCCTGATGAGGACTTATGTTTATCTGCCAGGAGTTAAGACTGTGTTACTGTTTGCAGTAGCTATGCTGTCAAGAGACAGAAGTTTCCTCTAGCGTCTTTGTTTTTGTCTCTATTGTCTTTGTGTCACCCTACAGACTTCTCTTAAATGGATCAGAGGTCTTCAGGTCTTTTAACTGTAATCTCATTATTAGGAACCCAGTTGATGTGGTGGTGAAGTATAAAACTGTGGAGGAGAAGCATCCTATAACCCTCTGACTAAATCTCAGACTTTAGTGAGCCTGTGTCCCTAAGCTGTGACCTGCCCAAGTGCTCCTCAGCTTGCCCTCCTCTGCAGGTTAAACAGGAACTCTCAAACCAGTTCACACCAATTCTCCAGCAATTTTTCAGTCACAGTTTAGGTGTTCCTCCCAGTACTGGCTCTAATTTCAGTCTTCTGCTTCTGGGCTTCTGCTCCCGATAAGCTGTGATTCCTAAAATGTGTTAAATGCTATAATATAAGGGGTAAGAGTGGTAAAGAATCCTCCTGCCAATGCAGGAGATGCAGGTTCAGTCCCTGAGTCAGGAAGATCCCTTGGAGGAGGAAATGGCAGCCGACTCCCGTATTTAAGCCAGGAAAATCCCACGGACAGAGGAGCCTGGTGGGCTGCATTCCATGGGATGGCGGAGAGTCAGACACAACTGAGCAGCTGAGCATGCCTGCCTCCCAAGGGGTAAGAAACCGAACACATAGGCTCAGGTATCAGTCATATCATATCCATTGGGAATGCAGAGTAAAGATTGAATTATTCATTATGTACATGGTACAGAACAGCAGTTCTCAAAACTTCTTATTCTGAAGACTCCAAATAGGTGTTCTTATGTGAGTTTTATCAGTATTTCTATTTGAAATTAAAACTGGAACAATTTTAAATATTTCTATTAAATCATTTTAAAACAATAAAACTATTACGTGTTAACCTATTACATGTTTTATTAAATAATAATTTCCTGAAATTCAACAGTGGCAGTTACTTAAGTTAGTTGTAATGTGGAATTTGAAGCTATATCAGTGAATTTTTCCAACTCTGTCATATAACTTACTGGTTATTTAGAAGTCTGTTGTGTAATTTCCACTCATTTATTAATTTCTCTTGTTTCTTTCTGTGGTTGTTTTTGTTTGTTTGGTATTGGGTTTTTTGGCTGCACTGCGTCTTCATTGCAGTGCAAAAGCTCCTCATTGTTGTGTGTGGGCTCTGTTACTGATTTCCAGTTTAATTCTGTTGTGGTGAGAGAACAAACTTTGTAAAAATTTCAGTACTTTCACATTGACTGGAACTTGTTTTGTGGTCTAGTATATATTTCCGCTTAGGGAATGTTCCTTGTATGTTTGAGAAGAGTATGTATTCTGCTCAAGTTGGGTAGTGATCTAGTCTACAAAATCTATTCTAGTGTTGTCCAAGTCTTCCGTTTCCTTGTAGATCTTATGCTTCATTGGTCTATCCATTAATGACACTAGTGTATTAGTAGTATTTCTTTTTTCTTTTTTCTTTTTTTTTTTACTTTATTTTACTTTACAATATTCTGTTGGCTTTGCCATACATCGACATGAATCCACCATCAATACCTCATATATTTGAGAACTCAATTAGGCACATTTATGTTTATAATTTTGTCTTCTTGATGGAGTGACTCTTTAGCCGTTATAAACTCCCATTTTCTGTCTCCAGTAACATTTTTATGTTAAAGTCTGTTTTGTCTGATATTAATATGGCTACTCCAGGTCTTATTTGGTTACTGTTTCCATGGTATGTCTTTTCCATGCTTTTATTTTCAACCTATTTGTTGTAAAAACATTTGTTTTTAAAGTGTATCTTTTATAGACAGCATATACTTGGATATTGATGTTCTATCCTGCTCATCTCTGCCTTTTGATAGCAGTGTTTAATCTATTTACATTTAATATAATTACTAGTAAGGTAGATTTATGTCTGCCATTTTGCTATTTTGTTCCTTAGTGTTACTGCTAATTACCCACACTTTTTATCAATGGGGTTTTTGGACTCCAGGGGTCCTTGCACCACACTTTGAGAACCGTTGTATGGAGGAATCACGTCTGGATTTCTGGATTCTTGTTTTTCAATGTCAGAGTGACTGGTGCATGGTGGGAAGTTAATTTCAGCTTTAGGACTCATAACAGAGATTTGCTTATATGATTTTTTTCAATTGACTGTAGGAAAAAAGAAAAAACTTATAAAATCTCTAAAATAGATATAGATAGGAATATGAAATTTTCCAAATGTGGATTCGAAAAAAATATTCAAGAATTTAATTGGGAAGGTTCACAAAATACAGTACTTATAGCCTAAGATACTGGTCTTCCAGTACATAAACTAGACCATGGGTAATAAAATGAATCTGAGGTTACAACACTGTGATAAATATAATCTCACAAGTATTATCTCCAAGCCTCACTGCAATGAGACAGGTTTAAAATATTAAAGGGCTTTCACCATTCCAAATAAACAAACCCATAAGAGATGAAATATTTTGTGTTAAGAAGTATATATCACATTAGTGATGTTTGTTACTAAGCATGTGAAGTAATTTACAGCTAGTAGAAGTGATGTTTGCATTTATGCATTGGGTGACATATATAAGAATGCCATGTTTATCATGGGAAAAAAATGGAAATGAGTGTTGATCAACAAAAGAATGAAAAAAAATTTGTGCTATAATCATGCAGTAGAGTACAACCTTGAACTATAGTACATGCTTAATCATGGATGAGTCTCATGTTAATATATTTTTTAAACAGTCACAGAAGGATACATAAAGTATGGTTCTATTTACATAGAAATTTAAAAGAGGCATAACCAAATACATTTTAACATTTATATACATGGTAAAACTTACATTTTCCTTAACTGGAAAAGAATGTATTCTCTAAGTCTAGTGCAGGATATAAAATGTTTTAGAACAACTCATCAGTGTTTTTTATTCTATTAGGATTTCAATGGATGGGTTTTATTTATATTTACTGGGAAAATATAAACTATTCCAGTTGATTCCCAAAGGGAAAAGCAATGCTATAGTCAACAGAAATGTCATAATAAAACTACTTAAGGTGGGACCAAAAGTAGTAAAGAAAATTCTTCCTAAAATATTCATCTTTATGTAATAAGGAAGAGACATTATTAGATTTTAGAACTATCCAATAAAATTAGTGAACTATATAAATAAAATTATCAAATCATTTAAAGTTAAGCATTTTCTACTAATACAAAGTTTTTTAATAGATAACACTGGTTATCTATTTATGAATATGTTCTCTATAACTGCTATCTAATATGTAAGAATTTTATATAGAAGTATTTACTTTTTGTAATAGATTGCCTGAAACTTCTGATGATGCACTTACGTTCCAAGACTTAACTATTTCTTTTTTATTGTAGCCTTTTGGAGTAAATCAACCGGGACCTTACATCATGTATACAACTGTAGACGCAAATGGATATCTCAAAAATGGTTCAGGTAAGACTAGATATGCATAACAGTACATTTAATCAATATATTGGGTTGGCCAAAAATTTTGTAACATCTTCCAGAAAAACCCAAACAAACTTTTTGGCCAACCAAATATTAACAAAGTAAACTGAATGGCAAAAATTACTGTGTTTTCATACTCTTTATAAAATCTTCACTTTTTATATTATACTTTGTCTTTCTGTATACTTACATCAGTAGATTACCAAAAGTCCTCATGAAAAATATATTAACACTAAATTCTTTATATATTCCTATTGTATGGAGCCAAATCATTGTCCTTATTTTTAAGTTGAAGTAACAGAGATCAGGAATGATTACTTGAGATATCTTGATCAAAGTATGAAGTGGTGAATTTGTTAACAGAGCTCATCTTAAAAGAAGTAAAAATTAGGAATTCAGTCTACTAGATTAATCCTAGTTTTTTTCATATGTCAAATAGAAACTGAAATATTATACATATTTATATAATATGTAAATTGTTTTGATATGTGACTATAAAGAAAAATCTTGTTTTACATTTGAATAAAGGGAAATGCAATCAAAGCAAATGGGAAATAATACAAGCAAAGGATGTCTGATCTTAACAGATGGCTTAGCTGACTGAGATAAGGTCCAACATTTCAATTCTCTAAGAAGGAAAAGGAATCCTAACATACACATATGCTTCTTTGAGACTGCTAAAGTCCTAACCATGAAGAAGTACATGTAAACAGAGTTATTGTTACTCCTCCACTTTTAAATGAACTAAATTAAAAAAGAACTCATTAATATGGCAATTTTCATTTTATATAATTTTATTAAATATGCCAGAGTGCACTTCCTTTTAAGCTGATTGTACACATTTAACACTGTCATCATGCTACTTCATCAGCACAGAAACATTCCATAAAACAAAAACTGAAAAATTCAAGGAGAAACTGACAAACTCAATTACAGTTTACCCTTGAATAACACTGGAGGTTAGGTGTGCCAACCCTCTGTGCAGTTGAAAATCTGCCTATAATCTATAGTTGGGCCTAATTCCTCCATATCCTTCAATTCAGCCAAATGTGAATTATGTAGTACTGTAGTATTTACTATTGAGAAAAATCTGCATATGAGCAGACCTGAGCAGTTCAAACTTGCGTTATTCAGGAGTCAATTGTATAGTCAAATATGTTGATATACCACTGTCAAAGAAACTTAAAATAAATCTGGATATAGATGATTGAAATTAATTATTTACACTTTAAAACATACCTACAGTAAACTGTATAATAGGTTCCAAGACAAAATGGTTTTATTTTTTATCAGTGAACTCTTTTAGACTTTCTTTTTTAAAAAATATTTATTTTACTTTTGCCTGCATTGGGCCTTGGTTGCAGGCACTGTGGTGCACATGCTCCAGAGAGCATGGGCTCTGTGATTGTGTCACAACTGCCCCACAGCATGTGGGGTCCTGGTTCCATGATCAGGGATTGAACCCATGTCCCCTGCACCAGAAGGCAGATTCTCAACCACTGCACCACCAGGGAAGTCCCTCTTTTAGACTTTCAAGATGCTGATAATTTCAGTTCTAGATTAAATGTTTCAGAATGCAGAAAAAGATGAAGTTATTCATTCATGTTATGAAGCTAATATAACTTCATAAAGCTGATATAATTTTTTAGCTAGTTTACAAAGCCACTCCTGTATGGATCACAGCCTTGTCATGGCAAAGGGGCTGGCATAACTCAATGAAACTATGACCCATGCTGTGCAGGGCCACACAAGACGGATGGGTCACAGTGAAGAGTTCTGACAAAACATGCTTCACTGGAGGAGGAAATCGCAATCCACTCCAGTAGTCTTGCCGTGAGAACCCCATGAACAATATCAAAAAGCAAAAAGATACGACACTGGAAGATGAGGCCCCCAGGTCAGAAGGTGTACAGTATGCTACTAGGGAAGAGCATAGGGCAATTACTAATAGTTCCAGAAAGAATGAAACGACTGGGCCAAAGCAGAAAGAATGTCAGTTGTGGATGTGAAAATGATGGTGGTGAAAATACAGTCCAATGCTGTAAAAATAATACTGCATTAGAACCTGGAACATTAGGTCCATTAAACAAGGTAAGTGAGATGTGGTCACGCAAGAGATGGCAAGAGGGAATGTCAGCATCTTAAAATCAATGAACTAAAATGGATGAAAACGGATGAATTTAATTCAGGGGACCATTGTATCTACTACTGTGGGCAAGAATCCCTTAGAAGAAATGAAGTAGGCCTCTGAGTCAACAAAAGAGTCCTAAACATAGTATTTGGATACAGTCTCAAAAACAACAGAATGATCTCGGTTTCATTTCCAAGGCAAACCATTCAGCATCACAGTCAGCATTACAAGTCTATGCCTCAACCATTAATGCCAAAGAAACTGAAGCTGACCAGTTCTCTGAAGACCTACATCAGTTTCTAGAACTAACACTAAATGTCCTTTGGTGTCCTTTTCATCATAAGGGATTGGAATGCAAAAGTAGTAAGTCAAGAGATACCCAGAATAACAAGCAAATTTGGCCATGGAGCACAAAATGAAGCAGGGCAAAGAGAGTTTTGTCAAGAGAACATGCTGATCATAGCAAATACCCTTTTCCTATAAGCCAAAAGATGCCTCTACACATGTATATCACCAGGTGGGCAATACAGAAATCAGACTGATTATGTTATTTGCAGCTGAAGATGGAGAAGCTTTATATAAAGTCAGCAAAATCAAGACCGTGAGCTGATTGGGGCTCAGATCATGAGCTCCTTAATACAAAATTCAGCATTAAATTGAAAAAAGTGAGGAAGAGCACTAAGCCATTCAGATATGACCTAAATTAAGTCCCTTTCGTTTATATAGTGGAGGTGATGAATAGATTCAAGGGATTAGATCTGATAGACAAGAGTGCCTGAAGAACCATGGATGGAGCTATGTAACATTATATAGGAGGCACTGGCCAAAGCCATCCCAAAGGAAAAGAAATGCAAGAAGGCAAAGTGGTTGTTTGAGGAGGCTTTACCAATAGCTCAGGAAAGAAGAGAAGCTAAAAGCAAGGGAGAAGAAAGATATACCCAACTGAATGCAGAGTTCCAGAGAATAGCAAGGAGAAATAAACAGGCCTCCTTAAAGAACAATGCAAAGAAATAGAGGAAAACAATAGAATGGGGAAGACTAGAGATCTCTCTCAGTCCCTTGTGGCTCAGATCATAAAGCATCTGTCTACATTGTGGGAGACATGGGTTCAATCCCTGGGTCAGGAAGATTCCCTGGAGAAGGAAATGGCAACCCACTCCAGTATCTTGCCTAGAAAATGCCTAGGCAAGAGTCTCTGTCTACCTAGAGATCTCTTCAAGAAAATTGGAGATACCAAGGGAACAGTTCATGCCAAGATGGGCACAATAAAGGACAGAAACAGCAAGGACCTAACAGAAGCAGAAGAGCACTGAAGGCTGAGCACTGAAGAATTAATGCTTCCCATTTGTGGTGCTGGAGAAGGCTCTTGAGAGTCTCTTGAACTGCAAGGAGATCAAACCGTCAGTCATAAAGGAAATCAACCCTGAATATTCATTGAAGGACTGATGCTGAAGCTGAAACTCCAATACTCTGGCCACCTGATGTGAAGAGCCAACTCATTGGAAAAGACCGTGATGCTGAGAAAGATTGAAGGAAAGAAGGGGGCAGCAGAGGAAGAGGTGGTTAGAGAGCAACACCAATTCAGTGGGCATGAATTTGAACAAACTCCAGGAGACAGTGGAGGGCAGAGGAGCCTGGCGTTCTGCAGACCATGGGGTCAGAAGGACTCAGACATGACTTAGAGACTGAGCAACAACAATGATACAAAATCAGCATATCTAAAACGGAAAATTTAGCCCACTTGCAAACTATCAGTCAAAAATGCTATCAAAAATACTATTCATTTAATCACATTTGTATTTTGAAAGAATTTCTTAAGACCATCAATCAGGTGATTATCACAGGAATGTACTGATGGTTTAAAATGGGGGAAATCTCTTTATTTTCATAACGGTAGATCAGTTTTTTAAAGACTTGTCTTCTTTTTTATTCATATAATAATATATTATTTAAATCTTTCCATGTCCATATAGCTTAGTCCTAATTTTTTAAATTGAGGTATAGTTGACTTAGTGTTATATTAATTTCAGGAGTACAGTATAGTTATTCAGTATTTTTATACATTATATTTTTTTAAAGTTGTTATAAAATATTGGTTATATTTCCTGTGCTGAACATTATATCCGTGTATCTTATTTATTTTATACCTAGTTGTTCTTAACTCTTAATCCCATCCCCTCTATTGCCTGTCACCTCACTGCTCTTCCCTCTGGTGGTGATAGTGGTTTAGTTGCTAAGTTGTATCTGACTCTTGTGACCCCATGAACTGTAGCCCACCAGGCTCCTCTGTCCGTGGGATTCTCCATGCAAGAATCCTGGAGTGGGTTGCCTTTCCTTCCCCATGTCCCTGTGGTAACCACGAGTTTGTACGCTGTATCTATAAGTCTGTTTCTCTTCTGTTGTATTTGTTTGTTCTGTTTTTTAGACTCCATATAAGTAAAAACACAGCATTTGTCTTTCTGTGACTTACTTCAGTAAGCATAATACCCTCTAAGTCCATCCTTGTTGTTGGAAATGGCAAAATTTCATTCTTTTTAGTTCTAGTTTCCTGTGAAATTGTTTTACATATGGATACAGTAACTGGATAATTTGCTCCTTTTTTCCCAACTGTAAAGATAACAGTAAAGATATATTTGATATATTTTTGTGTGCTTAAATGAATAATACTTCATAGAAAAAAAAATCTAGAAAAGTACTCATCAAATTGTTAACATTTATCTTGGGAGAGCAAGATTTCAAGAAATTCACGTCCTATTTGTTACATTTTCATAACTATTTACTACTTTTAGTGCTTTTTTTTTTTTAAGGTAAATTTTATGCAAATTTAAACCTACCAAAATACTACTCTGAAAATTAGATACAGAAAAAAAATTTTAATAAGGATTGTTGTTCACAGTATATATTTATTGAACTTCTATTACAAGCCAGGCATTGACACCTGGTAATATATCTAATTAGATGTTAAAAACCCATTCAATGATATTTACTACCCACTGCTGTTTTTTTAAGTGAATAGAACAGTATTTCCTAATGTGAGTGCCCAAAACAAAAATGGAACTTGGGGTTTATTCTCACTCAGTTAAATATTTACTTCTTCCCTAGACTGGGAAGGAATCTGTAAGCATAAAAACAAAGGAGAAAATATCTATAGAAAAATAAATCCAACTGAATGAATAAGTCAAATAAATGCATACATTTTCATAGCCAAAAATAAAAGGCTGTAGCAAACTGGGAAAATCTAAATGTCCAAAAATAGAGAAATAATAAATTATGACATTTTATTATGGTTTCCAGAAGAACAGATGTTTAGGGTCTAACACTTGGGGAGGAGGCACATCTGTGTGCATAATCTAAACTGTATGAGTGTAGATGTTTTTAGTATACCCATGTGTAGGGAAAATATAAAAATAAAATGACATACAGAGATGTTACTAGGATTATCTTTTGGTTGTGGGATTTTCTTTATATAGTTTTTCCATTTTAGTTTAGTACACTGATCATATGTTGCTATGAGAAATATATTTAATTTGAGAAATATGTTAATAATCATAAATATTTTTAAATATTTTAACCATATGCTATATTTCATGCATAAATATACATTCTAAACAGGGAAGTAGCAGTTAATTAAGGAAGTACTGTTGTGAAAACCTATGCCAAATTTTAAAGGATGAAATTTCTACTTTAAATGTTAATTAAGCATGTTGATGGGCTTCCCTGGTGGCTCAGATGGTAAAGAATCTGCCTGCAATGTGAGAGACCTGGGTTTGATCCCTGGGTTGCAAAGACCACCTGAAGAAGGAAATGGTAACCCTCTCCAGTATTCTGGCCTAGAGAATTCCACAGACAGAGGAACCTGGCAGGCTACAGTCCATGGGGTCACAGAATCAGACACAACCGAGCAACTTTCACTTTCACTTTTCAAGCATGTTGGAATCTAAGAAATCGGTTAAGCCATACCTTCTAACCCATCCAGCCCCACTTGTAGAGTACTTTCTACTCTAGGAAGAGAATGACCACATAAATAGCCCTGGTTTTCTTACAGAGCAGCTAAGGTCACTATTCATTAGTGGGTCATGAAATGATTTTAATGACTTCTGATAAGGACTTTATATTTAATAGAATAAAAGGTAAAAAATATCAAAAGTATCCCACATTTAGTGTTGTTTCATGAAAGTTTTAGTATGTGTTTGTGTTAACTGGGTGATGACATAAAATTTAGTTTTTATTGTGGACTGTGGTCAAAAATGTTTGAAAGCCACTGTCAGAGACAATAACTTGCCTTAGTGTTATTCAGAAAAGGCCTGGCCTAATTATCCTTTTTGCTTATAGACAGATTTTATCATTATTACCAAATACTCTGTGGTCCTACTCCACTCCTGGCAAAGCCAATAGCTAAATGTTATTAGACAGTTATATTACAGAGGAGTTATTAATTTTCTAAATAACTGTTACTACTTTTATAAATTAGCCAGAAATCTACAATAAGGACTCAAATTTCCTAAATAACATTAAATAAGAACTTAGTAGATAGGAGCATGTAGGCCAGACTGTGTGCATTAGTGAGTTGTTGGTCATTTCTAAATAATAACATTATTAGACCAACAAGTATTTTTCTACTACTTAAATTGCTTATTTAGCCCTGCTGTTATAAAATTATTTCCCCTTAGTCCTCTAAAGTTACTATTTGTTAACATATCTGAGAAAAGCATTAGTAACCTTTACCTACTATACACCCTTCATCATAAGCCTCAAATATAAGAGCAGTTAAAATATATGGCAGACTGATGTAAAAGCACTGAGAAGAAATGATTTGTTGTAACACATAATAAGCACATTGTCTTTCTAAAATTTTAACCTTTCGGGTTTCTCCATTTTAATAAATAGCTGTCAATTAATTACATCTTCCAGTGTCCCAAAAAATGTATTATTCTTTATGTTCATTTCTCACCTACATATTTTCTGAAATTATCTCCAGAGTATAGTCATGTTCCATTTATCCACATGTAATTATCCATAAAAGAATTTTTTAGTCCTAGGTCATTTTATTTTAATCACTTATCATATTTTAAATTGTCATACCTAGAAATTTTAGCTTGAGTAATACTTAATCAGGCATATTTTTGTGTCAAAAACTGTAATTCATAACAAAAGAGAATGGAGTTGTTATGCCCTGCTGGATTATCCATGACATTCTTTTTATCTTAAAGAATGAATTCTTCTTACAAGAAGAATCATTCCCTTTCCTTAATCTTATACCAACTAAGGGCTTCCCTGGTGGCTCAGAGGTTAAAGCATCTGCCTGGAATGAGGGAGACCTGGGTTCAATCCCTAGGTTGGGAAGATCCCCTGGTAGAAGGAAGTGGCAACCCACTCCAGTACTCTTGCCTGGAGAACCCATGGAGGAAGGAGCCTGGTAGGCTACAGTCCATGGGGTCACAAAGAGTCGGACACAACTGAGTCACTTTACTTCACATACCAACTAAAGATCTGATAGGGATTGTCAAATCCACAGAGATTAAGATGAGAGCATGGCTAATAATGATTTTTTTTCCAGTGGAATGAAAGAGAGAAAGGGAGGGAGGGAAATATGAAATAGCTCATAAGCAGTACTAATATATCCTCTTCATTTAATTGTAAGTTGAGTTTATAAATTAATTATAAGAAATGCAGAAAGTCTGAGAAACTGCAAGAGAAGTTTACAAATTATTCAGCTGTTGAGCAGTTAAAAATCCCATCTGCACAGTACAAGGGAGTCAAAGTCATATTCTGGGAAACCAAAAGAAATAAAGAAAGAAATTATAGTGTCAGTGAAACCAAAAATTTTGGTTCATGAAATTCTGTTATGAACTGAGTTCTAATATTATAGATACTAGACTGTAATACTAATACTGAAGGGAAAACTACCACATAACAGCTTTGAGAACAGAAAGTGGGGGAAAGAATATAATTTGTCTATTCTGTGGTTTCTGCTAGCAAATATTTTGTCATCCTACAATGTGTAAATTACTTAGCAAACTCTGTCTACATGTAAGTATATTTGGTAAAGGAATTTAATTAAAATCTCACTCATTACTCAATAATACTATTCTTTCTCATTCCTAAGTCTTACTTAAGGACTATTGTCATTAGCCATGTTTTCCTCTAACTTCAAGTTATGCACAACAGGAACCATAGAAAGCTGCTAAGTGCTACAGTGAAGATTTAAATTCACAAATATATTATGCATACAATGCCTGTTACATCAGAACCACTCAGTATATCCTGAAGAAATGCAAGAATGAAATAAAATTCTGGAGATGAAATAGAATGGCATTTGGAAAAACGAAAATAAAAAAGAAGGTATTTGAAAAAAAAACTAGATTTTGCATCTCCTTAATTAATTTTCCACCACTCCCTATCTTAAATTCATTAGACATACAGTATAAGGTAAAGTCAAATAAATAAATTTAAAGAAAGTACTAATTTAATCACAAATTATATTTTTAACAACTTCCTCATAAGTATTTCCCTTTTTAAACTAGCCCTACCCTAAAACAAATTCTAAATTTTTATCCTCTCATGTTTTTTCCATTATTGATCTGGACTTTTTAGACCACATAAAAACAAATGTATGTTACAGATCCATAATGATAATGTGCATACTCAACATAATGCCTCATAGGTCCCGACACTACTCCCACAAAGACCTAAATCATGGATCAATATTTTCTCATCTTCCCATAATCTCTTGATTGCCTGAACAGTTGTGCTCAGTAACATAGAGATTAGCTTCTAGAATGTTGAGATCTCTTAGAAATCTAGTTTCTTGCTTTTATATCCCAAAGTAGATTCCTACTGCCTAAGAATCAAGGGTTTTCATAATAACCTACCAGCCTTATCTTTTCTTATTCCCTTTTTGCATCTGATACATATCCAGCTTGGTTTCCCATTTATCCAGTTTCAAAGACCTTCCAAGATAAAGGCCTTTGTTCATGTTTTCAATCTCTAACTCTCCGCCATTCTTATATCTCAGAACTTCAAATGTGACAATATCAGCACCATCCCATTTGCTCTCAAAACTGGAAATAAACTCTCTTTCCACCAAGTGTCAATAGATTATCTTGTACTTATCCTTACAACACCTACCACACTCTTCCTTGTATCGTTAGTTTTATCTCCCACATACTGTAGGTGCATTGAGGAGTGTATTTTGTATTTTTGTGTGTTGCCCATTCTAGGACATCCAAATAGTTGTTGAATGAATGATTACATGAAATTAGTACTAAGACTTCCATTTCTTTAGAATAAGATTTAAGGCAGAAAACTTTACCAAAATCGATCATAGTGACAGTTCTTAACTGATTATAGGCAAATTTTTAAAAATCTAACATAAATGGCAAACCCAATAGAGTATTGTAAAGTTAAATTTAAAAATAAATAGCAGAGTAATACTCCATTGTGTATATATGCCACAGCTTGCTTATCCATTCATCTGTTGATGGACATCTAGGTTGTTTCCATGTCCTGGCTATTATAAACANAAAAAAAAAAAAAATAAAAATAATAGGCAAAAAAAAAAAAAAGAAAAAAAAATCTAACATAAAGTAGTGGGATTAGTTCATAAAAACTGAATTAAGTTTACTAGAGCTGTGGATGTTTATTATAAAGACCCTGCCTTGTGCTGGACACTATTCAGACCCACTACATGTCATCTCATTGGATTTCACAGTAGCCTTGCGAGGCAGTCCTCATTCTACAGCTGAGACTCTGAGAACTAAAGTAATTTAGCTGTGTTATTCAGCTGTTAACTAGTCAAGCTAGATTACTCAAGACTAACTACAGACCCACACATTCTTAACAGTACTCCAGTATTTTTAAATGTCATCTTATCAAAAGCTTAGCATATTCTAAAAAAGGAAATCATCCCTAACACTTTGTTTCATTTCTATTTAAACTACGGTAACTGTGTAAAGTGAAATGATGGCTACAATTTAACAAACACAACTTTGTTTTATGATGCTTCTGTTTCTTTTTTATTGCTATAGGCTTATGATTTTTGTACTTCATGATCTTTCATTTTTCATAATGATTTCAGAAACAGCACTTGGGTAATGGGTACATTCCTTGCTTTCTGGGATGTTGCTGAATTCCTCCCTGCTCAATACCACCTTACCACTACACACAGGCTGAATAAATAAAGGAAACATCAGAAGCAGACTCAGATAAGTCACAGATTTTGGAATTATCAGATAGGAAGGATACAATAATTATGATTAACATATAAGGGCTCCAGTAGAAAAAGTGGACAACATGTAAAAACGGATGGATAGTGTAGGCAGAGAGATGAAAATTCTAAGAAAGAATTGAAAGAAATGCTAAAAATCAAAATAGTGGTAACAAAATTAAAAAATGCTTTCTTTGATGGGCTTATCAGTAGAGTGGACATGCACAAGGCAAAACTCAGTGACCTGAAGACATGTCGATAGTCATTCCCCAACCTGAAATGGAAAAACAAACCAAAAAAAGACTAGGGGAGAAAAAATAGAACAGAACATCCAAGAACAAATTCAAAGTTATATATAATTGGAGTATAAAAGGAGAAGAAAGGACGGAGCATAAAAAATAATTGACGAAATAATGTCCAAGAATTTTCCAAAATTAATGACTTACACCACAGTCCCAGGAAGTTCAGAGAACATCATATGGAATAAATTTCAAATCTACAGCAATGCATATTATAATCAAACTGCAGAAAACCAAAGACAAAGAGAAGATCTTAAAAATAAGCCAGAGGAAAAAAATGCCTTACATCTAGCAGAATAAAGGTACAAATTACAGCCAACTTTTTGTCAGAAACCAGTGCAAGCAAGAAGGGAATGAAATATTTGAATTGTTGAGAGAAAAAGCTATCAACCTAGAATTCTATAAATAGCAAAATTATCTTTTCAACATGAAGGAAAATAGACTTTATCAGACCAACAAAAACTGAGGGAAGCATCCTCAGTACATCTGCTACCTAAAAATAGTTAAAGAGTTTCTTCAGGGAGGACTATGACAGGTCAGAAACTCATATCTACATAAGAAAGGAATAAATATACTCCCAAGAAGAAATAAATGATGATAAAATAAGCCCTTTTATTTCTTCATTGATGTAAAAAATAACTTTTAGATTGTTTAAAGTAATGATAGTAACTGTACTGGGTGATGACAGCATATGAATAAGTGATATAAATGACAGCAGTGTCATAAGAGATCAGAGAGGGAATTGGGAATACTCTGATATTTATTTAAATTAGTCCTTTCCATTTATTTAAATGACAATCAGGATATCCTTACCAACAGATTTGCATAACAACCTCTTTCAGAGAAACAACAGTAGGTTGTAAAACTTAAATATACTTTATTATTATATTTAAATTTACCACATTTATTTGTTCACCACATATATTTAAGTTTATCACAGCCTCCCTGATAACTCAAATGGTAAAGAATCTGCCTGCAATGTGGGAGACCTGGGTTTGATCCCTGGGTTGGGAAGATCTCCTGGAGGAGGACATGACAATCCGTTCCAGTATTCTTGTCTGGAGAATTCCATGGACAGAAGAGCTTGGCGGGCTTACAGTCCATGGGGTCACAAAGAGTCAGACACAACTGAGCCNATGGTAAAGAATCTGCCTGCAATGTGGGAGACCTGGGTTTGATCCCTGGGTTGGGAAGATCTCCTGGAGGAGGACATGACAATCCGTTCCAGTATTCTTGTCTGGAGAATTCCATGGACAGAAGAGCTTGGCGGGCTTACAGTCCATGGGGTCACAAAGAGTCAGACACAACTGAGCCACTAAGCACAGCACAGCATACTTTTATTGGTGCTTCCTTGGTACCAATTTACCAGTCCAGGAATAAATGCAGGGGACATGAGTTCGATCCTAGTCAGGGAACTAAGATCCCACGTGACACAGAGCAACAAGCCCTTGCACCATTCCTACTGGAGCCCACATGCCACAACTGGAAAGTCTGTGCACCATGAAGATCCTGATGAAGATCTCGCATGCCACAACTAAGACCCAATGCAGCCAAATGAATATTTTTAGAAATTGTAATTATGTATGTCATCTGAGAATGGGGGCTATGCATACAGCAGATTGCACAGTGATAGTGGTTTGCTGTATGAATATTTATTATTGTTATTCAAAAAATATTTATTGAACATACAAGTACAGCCTATAATCCTAGATACTTTTACAAAGTATGAAATATAGTCAGGGGCTTCCCTGGTGGCTCAGTGGTGGAGAGTCCGCCTGCCAGTGCAGAGGACACAGGTTTGGTCCCTGGTCTGGGATCATCCCACATGAAATGGAGCAACTCAACCCATGCACCACAGCTATTGAGCCTGTGCTGTAGAGCCCAGGAGCTGCAATTATGGAGCCCTCCTGCCAAAACCACTAAAGCCTGTGCACCCTGAGCTCCTCAGCAAGAGAAGCCACTACAATGAGAAGCCCAGAACTAGAAAGTAGCCCCCACTCACCACAACTAGAGAAAAGCGTGTGCAGCAGCAAAAACCCAGCACAGCCAAAAATAAAAAGATTCACAGTTCACAGTAAAATATATACATATATTCATTATCCTCAAAAAGTCTACAGTTTATCTGGGGAATAAAATCAAGAAAAAATAAGATGATAAAGTACTAATGAAAGATGAAATATTTGTAGAAGACTAATATCTTTCTGGAAGATGACTGGCCTCAGTATTCACAGGCGTCTTCTATGAGACTTAGTTGTCTAGAGTGAAATAATGAGAACGGACTACAACTCTATATCATTACCTACAAAACTTCCTAGAAATCTGATATTCTCCTTATTTGCCTGAATAACTTAAGATGATACTTTGCCAGGTGCTATGAATGTGCAAAAATATTAAGACATGGTTACTTTATATTTCAGATATTAGGAACTTCACATTTTAAGAACTAGACATATATTTTAAAATATCTTAGATAGGAATTACAAAGAAATAAGCATCAAATTATTAGCAACAATAAGTGTGACAGGAACTCAGAGAAGGAAGAGGCCATTGTAGACTGATTTACAGGTGACATTTTTGTGAGGGAAATCATTTGAAGAATTGATGTATAATATGGATAGCACTAGAAAAGTCAAAACATGAAAAATGTAACTTTATTAGAGAAAGTGAAAGTCGCTGAGTCTTGTTCGACTCTTTGTAACCCCATGGACTATACACAATCCATGGAATTCTCCAGGCCAGAATACTGGAGTGGGTAACTTCCCTTCTCCAGGGGATCTTTCCAACCCAGGGATCAAACCCAGGTCTCCCACATTGCAGGTGGATTCTTTACTAGCTGAGCCACCAGGGAAGCACAAGAATACTGGAGTGGGTAGCCTATCCCTTCTCCAGCAGATCTTCCAGACCCAGGAATNCTTCTCCAGGGGATCTTTCCAACCCAGGGATCAAACCCAGGTCTCCCACATTGCAGGTGGATTCTTTACTAGCTGAGCCACCAGGGAAGCACAAGAATACTGGAGTGGGTAGCCTATCCCTTCTCCAGCAGATCTTCCAGACCCAGGAATCAAACCGGGGTCTCCTGCATTGCAGGTGGATTCTTTTTTAGGAGTGACTCAAAAAGGATTTGTCAATCAGTCAAGAAAATCTTATTCTATTTGTTAAAATCTGTTTTGTACACACAAAAGCAATAGTATCTTTGAATATTTCCTTTTTATTTTCATAAGTGCATTGAGGAAAACTCTAGTAGCCTAGATAAATGTTCCCTCTGGTTTTATTTAGTTGCTTCAGTGTTTTTGTGTCACTTGGCAAATGGCCTGGAACTTAGTTCAGTCATTGGTCTTTATACAAAATATTATTTTCAAATTTAATTGTGTATGTTTATAAAAAGTATCGGGAGAAGGCAATGGCAGCCCACTCCAGTACTCTTGCCTAGGAAATCCCATGGACGGAGGAGCCTGGTAGACTGCAGTCCATAGGGTCGCAAAGAGTCGGACACGACTGAGCAACTTCACTTTCACTTTTCCCTTTCCTGAANTCGGGAGAAGGCAATGGCAGCCCACTCCAGTACTCTTGCCTAGGAAATCCCATGGACGGAGGAGCCTGGTAGACTGCAGTCCATAGGGTCGCAAAGAGTCGGACACGACTGAGCAACTTCACTTTCACTTTTCCCTTTCCTGAATTGGAGAAGGAAATGGCAGCCCACTCCAGTGTTCTTACCTGGAGAATCCCAGGGACAGGGGAGCCTGGTGGGCTGCCGTCTATGGGGTTGCAGAGAGTCTGACACAACTGAAGCGACTTAGAAGCAGCAGCAGCAGCAGCATAAAAGGTATCAATTTAGAATATGAATGCTACTTATTTCAAGATTTTTTACTGTTTTAAAAATCAATGAACAATGTAAAATAGACCTGATTGCCCATTTCCTAAAATATATTTTAAAATGAAAGAGAAAGAAAAAAAGTGAATGAAAAGTCTCCATTTAACAAGTACAGTATTGGAAACTTCTGATTTCTGGACCAGCATGTAAAGAGCTTAGAAATCATAGTCCCATCCTCCCCTTCCACCTCACTTCACCCCCGCTACCACCCACCCCCACCTGCCAAAAGGTGACCAAAATGAAAACCAATAACTCTTGTTAGATCCATCAGAGAATTGAAGACATGGAGCAAACTCTGCCCCAACACTAGAAAGACACACAAATGCATAGAATGGCAGCTTACCAGAGCAGAAGCCACAGCTAGGACCAGCTACAGGCAGGAACACTTAAAGTGTAATTCTGGAGACTCAATTTGAGAGGTTAAAAAATCCTGCCCTTGGGGACCCAAACTTTCATGATTTTTTACCTCAGTGAGCCACACAAAGTTCTCAGGGTCAATAGCTAAGAAAAATTCCCTTGTGCTTCTGTCAGGAGAAAAGAGAAAATTGTTGTTGTTATTGTTTTTGTACAGTCATTAAGTCATATCTGACTCGTTGTGACCCCATGGGCTTCATCATGCCAGGCTTCCCTGTTCTTCACTGTCCCCTGGAGTTTGCTCAAACTCATGCCCATTGACTCAGTGATGCCATCCAACCGTCTCCTCCTCTGTCGCCCCCTTCTCATCCTGTCCTCAACCTTTTCCAGCATCAGAGTCTTTTCCAGTGAGTCAGCTCTTCACATCAGATGGCCAAAGTACTGGAGCCTCAGCTTCTGCATCAGTCCTTTCAGTGAATATTCGTGGTTGATTTCCTTTAGGATTAATTGGCTTGATCTCATTGCTGCCCAAGGGACTCTCAAGAATCTACTTTAGCATCACGGTTGAAAAGCATCACTTCTCGGTGCTCAGCATGTTTATGGTCAAACTCTCACATCCAAAAATGACTACTGGAAAAACCATAGTTTTGACACTATGGACCTTTGTCAGCAAAGTGATGTATCTGCTTTTTAATACACTGTCTAGATTTATCATAGCTTTTTTCCCTAGGAGCAAGGTGCTTTTAATGTCATGGCTGTAGTCACCATCTGCAGTGATTTTGGAATCCAAAAATTAAGTCTGTTGCTGTTTCCATTTATTCCCCATCTGTTTGCCATAAATGGATGTAACTGGATGCCATGATCTTGTTTTTCTGAATGTTGAATTTTAAGCCAGGTTTTTCACTCTCCTTTTTCACCTTCATTAAGATGCTCTTTAGTTCTTCTTCACTTTCTAACACTAGGGTGGTACTATCTGCATATCTGAGGTTGTTGATATTTCCCCCAGCAGTCTTAATTCCAGCTTGTACTTTATCCAGCCCAGGATTTTGCATGATGTACTCTGAATATAAGTCAAATAAACAAGGTGACAATATACAGCCTTGTTGTACTCCTTCCCAATTTTGAACCAGTCCATTGTTCCATGTCCGGTTCTATCTGTTGCTTCTTGATATGCAGGTTTCTCAGGAGGCAGGTAAGGTGGTCTGGTATTCCCATCCCTTGAAGAATTTCCACAGTTTGTTGCAATCCCCACAGTCAAAGGCTTTAACTTAATCAATGAAGCAGAAGCAGATGTGTTTTTGGAATTCCCTTGCTTTTTCTATAACCCAGTAGATGTTGGAAATTTGATCTCTGGTTCTTCTGCATTTTCTAAATCCAGCTTGTACATCTGGAAGTTCTTGGTTCATGTACTGTTGAAGCATAGCTTGAAGGATTTTGAGCTTTACCTTGCTAGCATGTGAAATGAGTGCAACTGTACAGTACTTTGAACATTCTTTGGCATTGCCTTTTTTGGGACTGGAATAAAAACTAATCTTTTCCAGTCCCATGGCCACTGCTGAATTTTCCAATTTGCTAGCATATTGAGTGCCGCGCTTTAACAGCATCATCTTTTAGGATTTGAAATAGCTCAGCTGTAATTTCATCACCTCTGCTAGCTTTGTTCATAGTAATGCTTCCTAAGGCCAACTTGACTTCACTCACTAGGATATCTTACTCTAGGTGAGTGACCACACCATCATGGTTATCTGAATCATGAAGATCTTTTTTATATAGTTCTGCTGTGTATTCTTACCATCTCTTCTTTAGCTTTTGCTTCTGTTAAATCCTTGCCATTTCTGTCCTTCATTGTCTTTGCATGAAATGTTCCCTTGGTATCTCCAATTTTCTTGAAGAGACCTCTAGTCTTTCCCATTCTTTTGTTTCCCTCTATTTCTTTGCATTGTTCATTTAAGGAGGCCTGTTTATTTCTCCTTCCTATTCTCTGGAACTCTGCATTCAGTTGGGTATATCTTTCCCTTTCTCCTTTGCCTTTCACTTCTCTTATTTTCTCAGCTATTGTAAGGCCTCCTCAGACAACCAATTTGCCTTCTTGCATTGCTTTTTCTTTGGATGGTTTTGGTCACCATCTCCTGTACTATGTTATAAATCCCCATCCATAGTTCTTCAGGCACTCTGTCTACCAGATCTAATCCCTTGAATCTATTTGTCATCTTTACTGTGTAATCATAAGGGATCTGATTTATGTCATACCTGAATGTTCTGAGATTCCCTGGTGGCTCAGATGGTATAGAATCTGCCTGCTATGCAAGAGACCTGAGATCCATCTCTGGGTTAGGAAGATCCACTGGAAAAGGAAATGGCAACCCACTCAGGTATTCTTGCCTGGAAAATCCCATGGACAGCAGAGCCTGGTGGGCTGCATTCCATAGGGTCACAGAGTTGGACATGACTGAGTGGCCTCACTTTCACACACATACCTGAGTGGTCTAGTGGTTTTCCCTATTGTCTTCAATTTAAGCCTGAATAAGGGGAAAAATAAACATTTTCAAATACTCCCAGAGCTACTGTTCTCCTTAACAAAAGGCCTGCCCTCGAGGGAAATTATTTCACCAAAATGTAAGCAACTTTGTTTTTACCAGAGCCTGACCGACTTGATGGAAATGAAATATCCAGCTCGAGCCTCTCCCGTCCTCCTGCCTCACTTGTGAGGATGGATTGGAGGTAGAGAAGCACTTACGAAAGTCACAGCCTAGGGTCACAGACTCACTAAAAACTGAGACCTAGTCACAGGACTGGAGAGCACTTACCCTCCCTTTACACCTCACCACATCATCACTCAGGTTCCTGTGTAACAACAGGGGATTACCTGAGCAAGGTAAAGGAAACCCAGAAATAACAGAAGAAACAATAACAGGGACATGAGAGGAAATTTTAGCCTCTGACACCTACAGTTACAGTAACCAGTAAATGCAATCCAATTCATAGCCAGATAAACATAAAAACTAAAGGCCTGTTTATCTTAGTTCTTTTTGCTCGAAACATCAGCTCCAGCTTTCAACAGAAAATTACAGGACATGCTAAAAGGCAAAAAAAAAAGAAAAAGTGTACTTTGAATAGACAAAACATTAGACCCAGACTCAGTTATGACAGATTTTGTAATTATAAGGCTAGGAATTTAAGATAATATGATTAATATCCTAAGGGCTCAAATGAAAACAAAAAAATTGAAACGCTAGAAAGCAAAAACACTATTAACAGAAATGAAGAATGCCTTTGATTGGCTCAGCAGCAGCTTGGACATGGTCAAGGATAGAATCAGTGAGCTCAAAGGTGTGAATAGAAACTTTCCAAAAAAAAGAAAGTGAAAAAGGAATACAAAATATAGTATGTCTTAATGAATATTCAGGTATGAATTGCTACACTAATGGCCACAGTGACTCATGATAGTCTTGTTCCACATTCACTCTGTTGTTAACCAAGGGGACATCAGCAAACGTGACACAAAGAGAGCCTTGATAAACTCTTAGACTTTGAGACCTACCTTTTTAGAATGCTGCCCTGAAGTCTGCCCAGTCTAGTCACCTTAAGAATGAAAGATTGTAAGGAGAGATGCCTACTCAGGCATTCCAACTGACCTACCAGCTGAATGCAACCATGTAAGTCCAGCCAATCCACAGAATCATGAGAAATAAAATAGTTACGGTTAAGCCACTAAACTTTGAGTTGGCTTGTTATACAATAATAAATAATCACTAAAAATAATGTATTCTGTTTGCTTAAGAGCCAAATATGAAAGAATTTACAGAAATGGACCTATCAATATTATTAAAAAGGTATGTTTGGGAAGTACAGTAAATACTAGTACATTTGAATAGACAGTAAAAGGAAAGAAGCATTGAGAAGGAGAAAATGAAAACTTAAGAGTTTAAGAGAACAGGCTTACTGATATTCACAATTTTAATCACATCCTCTAGGGAACAGGTACATGTGAAAAAAGTGACTTTAGTAAAGGAAAATTTATAAGGTATTTTTGGGTTTTGTGTCTATTGATAGCCAAGAATTGCATCTACCTCTCTCTGCAAGTTGACTAACATGTGACATCTACCTACTCTAATCAACATTTACTTTTAAGTCACATTTCATTAAATAATAACCTATCTTGCAATTTGAACCTAAAAAATGGCTGCCTCTCACCTTTGGTTTATAAAGTAGTCATGTGTCTTTTATCCCTATATCAGAACTAAACAGTTTTACTCCCTTCTGATTTTCATCACCACCAAAAAATAGTTTATAGCAAAACTCTGTGGCCTGTTGGTTTGCCTCTCAAAGGGGTATAGATCTCCAACTTGAAAAATAAAATGCACTAAAGCACAAGTCAAGCTATTCCCATTTAGCTCATTTATACCACATTGTCCACTTTGGAAATCAGAGTTTTATCTTTTTAATCCAGAGAATGACAGCTGAAATACAATAGCACATAATCTCAGGAAGGTTTACCTCCTTTATACAACTCTGTAAAGGACCACAGACCATTAAATTAGGCCTCCACAAGCAATAACACCCAGTGCAGTTCAGCTTTATGAGAGCTGTGGATATATTTTATTGCTTCCCTTTGCATTCTTTTTTCATGCATTGACAATGGCTTTTATCATTCCTTCATTAAATGCTTATGTACATTAGGTTCTAGAAAAGCAGTTATCAAAATCAAAGTACTCAGTTACTTAAGAAGCTAATGAGCCATTAATTCCACTCTTAGTATATTCCCAAGAGAGTCTAAAATGTATGTCACACAAAAATTTCTACATGGATATTCACAGCATCATATTCATAATAGCCAAAAGTCTAATAAACCAAATGTCTGTGAACTGATAAATGAATAAACAATGTGGCATATCAGTACAATGGAAAATTATTCCATTAAAAACATGAAACATGCTATGACCTGGATGAACCTTGTAAAACATTATTCTAAGTGAAAGAACTGAAGTAAAGGAAACCAGATACAAAAGGCTTCATATTACATGATTCTGTTTACATTAAATGTCTAGAAAAGGCAAATCTGTAGAAATAGAAAGGAACTGGCAGTGTGGGGTACCAAGAACTGGGCTGGAGAAGAAATGGGAAGTGACTGCTAATGGGCACAGGGTTCCTTTTTGGAGTGATAAAAATGTTCTGGAACTAGTGGTGACAGTTGTACAACCTTGTAACTAGAGTAAAACCCACTGAATTGTGTACTTGAAATTGGTAAACTTCATGTGAACTATGTATCAGTTTAACAAAAGAAAAGGAAGGAAAATACTCACATTCTAAATTTATAATTGGAAAGCAGGTTGACAGGTAGAGCTTGAATCAGGATTTTAGGCTTCCTCATTTATTTCAAAAGAGAAATCGAAAACTTCTATGAAAAACCGGTGTTACAGTGTTTTTCAGGAACTAATGTCAAGTTGAAATTCAGCCTAAGAAAACAAAACATGAGGAATGAACAATCAAAATAACATTAGTATAGTGCTTTGCAGTTTTTAAAGCACTTTTATATACATTAAAAGTCAGTTCTATTGTTTTAATTACCTCATAAAACCTGTTCAGTAAGTGGTATTGTACTTCTAATTTTATAGATGAGGAAACATTCAAGTTATAGTTTTCTGTTGTTATATCTTTAAGCACCCCCAAGTCAAGATTTGGCTTTTTCATCTCTGTTAAAGGCCTACAATGTACATTCAACAAATGTTAAGGTGAATGAATAAACAGATAAAGTAAGGCGTAGAGAAGGCAAGGAACTTTCTAAAAATCAAGCAAAGCAGGGTCCACTACCATCTTTGGCATTCAAATCCGGTGTGCTTTCTATCATATCACATCACAGGTCTCCTTTGTTAAGGAAAATATTTGTTCAAATTCCGACCTTTAAGCTGGTATCAAAGTTATTTTAATTCAAAGCCAAAAGGGAGGTCTTCAACAGCAATCATTTATATGGCATATTACTAAACCTCAAGAAAAACTAAACAGTTGTACACATTATATTTTGTTATTTACTACCACACCTTCAGGGAAGTAAAGCAGACATTTACCAGATGCGTGATAGGTGTCAGCCACTATGTGAACCCTGGTAATGGGGCATTCAGTTCAGTTCAGTTGCTCAGTCGTGTCCAACTCTTGGGGACCCCATGGACTGCAGCATGCCAGGCTTCCCTGTCCATCACCAACTCCTGAAGTTTGCTCAAACTCATGTCTGTCAAGTTGGTGATGTCATCCAACCATTTCTTCCTCTGTCATTTCCTTCTCCTCCTGCTGTCAATCCTTCACAGCATCAGGGTCTTTTCAAATGAGTCAGTTCTTCGCATCAGGTGGCCAAGGTTTTGGAGCTTCAGCTTCATCATTAGTCCTTCCAATGAATATTCAGGACTGATTTCCTTTAGGATTGACTGGTTTGATCTCCTCACAGTCCAAGGAACTCTTAAGAGTCTTCTCCAACACCACAGTTCAAAAGCATCAATTCTTCAACACTCAGCTTTCTAAATTTATGGTCCAACTCTCACATCCATACGTGCCTACTTGAAAAACCTCCAGCAAAGTGATGTCTTTGAGTTTTAAGCCTGTCAACTATTTCCGTTGTTTCCCCATCTATTTGCCATGAAGTGATGGGATCGGATGCTATTATCTTAGTTTTTTGAATGTTGAGTTTTAAGCCAGCTTTTTTACTCTCCTCTGTGGAATGGGACATACAAATGAAGAAGTCACTAGATTGCAAACACCTAAGCACCTGTTCTTTTTTTTTTTTTTT
>SJYV01006925.1:134280-161870 GCA_006410875.1 Neotragus pygmaeus
GGGAAATAGATGGGGAAACAGTGGAAACAGTGTCAGACTTTATTTTTGGGGGCTCCAAAATCACTGCAGATGGTAATTGCAGCCATGAAATTAAAAGACGCTGAGTCCTTGGAAGGAAAGTTATGAGCAACCTAGATAGTATATTCAAAAGCAGAGACATTACTTTGCCGACTAAGGTCCGTCTAGTCAAGGCTATGGTTTTTCCAGTAGTCATGTATGGATGTGAGAGTTGGACTGTGAAGAAGGCTGAGCACTGAAGAATTGATGCTTTTGAACTGTGGTGTTGGAGAAGACTCTTGGGAGTCCCTTGGACTGCAAGGAGATCCAACCAGTCCATTCTGAAGGAGATCAACCCTGGGATTTCTTGGGAAGGAATGATGCTAAAGCTGAAACTCCAGTACTTTGGCCACCTCATGTGAAGAGTTGACTCACTGGAAAAAACGTTGACTCACTGGAAAAGACTGATGCTGGGAGGGATTGGGGGCAGGAGAAGAAGGGGACGACAGAGGATGAGATGGCTGGATGGCATCACTGACTCGATGGATGCAAGTCTGAGTGAAATCCAGGAGTTGGTGATGGACAGAGAGGCCTGGCATGCTGCGATTCATGGGGTCACAAAGAGTCAGACACGACTGAGCGACTGAACTGAACTGAACTGATACAGTATTAGTGTTTTTTTTTCTGGCTTACTTCACTCTGTATAATTGGTTTCAGTTTCATCCACCTCATTAGAACTGATTCAAATGTATTCTTTTTAATGGCTGAGTAATACTCCATTGTGTATACGTACCACAGCTTTCTCATCCATTCATCTGCTGATGGAATGTCTCTGCTTTTTAATATGCTTGTCTAGGTTGGTCATAACTTTTCTTCCAAGGCGTAAGTGTCTTTTAATTTCATGGATTCAATCACCATATGCAGTGACTTTGGAGCCCCCAAAATAAAGTCTCTCATTGTTTCCACTGTTTCCCCACCTACTTCCCATGAAGTGATGGGACCAGATGTCATGATCTTAGTTTTCTGAATGTTGAGCTTTAAGCCAACNACTGAACTGAACTGATACGCTGTACACATTTGGACTTTAGCAGTTCACTTACGTATAGTCCTTTACTAAAGGAATATACAGGAAAGCTAAACAGGAAAATATACATTACTAAGCTGGTAAGCATATTTACATAGAGTTCATCTATAGTACTAATTGGGCTTCCCTGGTGGCTCAGATGGTAAAGCGTGTAAGTACAGCACACCCCTCTATGAACTGAAAGCAAGCTGGCCTTAACAATGATGGCAATATTTAGGAATTAAGGCAAAAGCACCGACAGGGATAAGGACTAATGCTCTTTATTACTAGCAGGAACAATTTGCTAAGAAGACATTATAGTCATGACTGTGTGCTGTACTTACACTATAGATTCTAAGTAATGAAAACTCAGTGGCCTCACTATAAAGGCTTCAGAAGATTTCGACATTCCTTCATGAAAAATAAGTAGATCAAGCAAAATTAAGTAGAAGGATATAACAAGTTTGACATATTTGCTAAGTTTGTAGAGAGCACAGACACACTGGAGAAAGCATTTTTGGAAGAGTGGAATGGAGCTGGGGAGAAGTGATGAGACTCTGGTTGGCTGGAGTTTGAGAAAGAAAAAAGGAGAGATTTGTAGCAAAATGTTGTAATGAATAATGGGCCTTTGGAGAGAAATTCTAGTTTCCTAGAACTGTCATAACAAATTACCCTACTGGGTGGCTTAAAACAACAGAAGTGTATTATCTCTTGAGTTCTGGAGGCCAGAAGTCTATAATCAGGGTATCAGGAGTGCTGTGTTCTCTTGGAAAGTTCTAGGAGAGACTCCTTCCTTGCCCTTCCAGCTTCTGATAGTTCCAGGCATTCTGTGGCCTGACCCCAGCTTTTGCCTCCATCTTCACACAGCCTCCTTACTTATATATTTGAGTCCCAGTCATCTCTCTGCTTTCCCCTCATAGGAACATCTGTCATCTCAAGATCATCTTTGATTATATCTCCAATGACCTTTTTTTCTAAATAAAGTCACATTCACAGATTCCAGGGGATAGGACTTGAACATGTTTTCTTAGAAGCCACCATTCAACCCACTACAGAATCAAAATAGGATTTTTTAAACATTTAGGCAGTTTCATAGTATGATTCGGAGAAGGCGATGGCACCCCACTCCAGTACTCTTGCCTGGAAAATCCCATGGACAGAGGAGCCTGGAAGGCTGCAGTCCATGGGGTCGCGAAGAGTCGCACACGACTGAACGACTTCACTTTGACTTTTCACTTTCATGCATTGGAGAAGGAAATGGCAACCCACTCCAGTGTTCTTGCCTGGAGAATCCCAGGGACAGGGGAGCCTGATGGGCTGCCGTCTGTAGGGTCGCACAAGAGTTAGACACAACTGAAGTGACTTAGCAGCAGCAACAGCATAGTATAATTACCTGCTTGAAANCATTGGAGAAGGAAATGGCAACCCACTCCAGTGTTCTTGCCTGGAGAATCCCAGGGACAGGGGAGCCTGATGGGCTGCCGTCTGTAGGGTCGCACAAGAGTTAGACACAACTGAAGTGACTTAGCAGCAGCAACAGCATAGTATAATTACCTGCTTGAAATCTATCAGAATTCAGTAAAGATTCAGATTACTTGTTCAAATTTTTTAAAAAATTTGGAATTATGGCTCTCCTTGTTTTTGTTATTTTGCTGATTTTGTGCTGAGTCTAAAACACAGGCTAGCTGTCTTCTCCTATCTGTTGGTAACTGGCTTTCCTTTCTGTTTGTCCTGCTTGCAAATGGCCCCTGGGAGAATCGTGGCACTCCCCTCACTCCCTTATCTTTCAAACTCCGTTAGCATCAAAACTCACTTGGGAAGTCCCTGGTGGTCCGGGACTCGACACTTTCATTGCTAGGCTCTCAGCTGAGAAGACTTAAAAGCTGGGGTGACCTGATGGCTGAGACAGACTGACATCATCTTTACTCATGTGTTTGGTGGTTGGTGTTGGTTTGCTGTGGAGAGCTCACTTGGGGTGTCAAACGGAGCACCTCCATAAGGCTTCTGCATGGAGTCTAAACCAGACTGGTTTGGGATCCTACACAATGCGGTGGCAGGCAGGCCTCAAGAGCAAATATCACAGGGAGTGAGGCACTTTTTAGATCTAGACTTGAAAGTTGCAGAGCTTCTATAATATGACAGTCTGCTGGTGGACAGGGTCACAGAGGTCTGCCCAGGTTCAAGTGAAGAGCCGCAGGGGAAGAGTACAGGGTCACATTGTGAGAAGAATCTATGATATCGTGATGGTGTATTTGTAAAATATGGCCTACCACCTTGTCCAGCCACATTCTGACAAAATTCATCTTCATTTCAGCCAGTCAGTCTTTTCACCTCTGTGTTCTTTGGGCTGATTCTTGAGTCTACCCTAGTTCATGCAAAATCTTTACTAGAATTGTCCATGACTGTCTTTTCTATCGATCAGAAACCTAAGCCTCCTTTAGTATCAATTCAACCCTCGGCTNCAGGGAGGCCTGGCGTGCTGCAATTCATGAGGTCGCAGAGAGTCGGACACGACTGAGCAACTGAACTGAGATAGATAAGAAAGTGAGAAGAATGACTGCTTCTGAGTAAGAAACCGAGTATTGGCCTTTTGTTGAGTATTTTTTATTACCAAAATTCCTTTATTCATTTTTAATCTATTTTTAAATTAGAACCACCAAAAAAATGTCATGAAAGGACTTTTTCTTAAGTATGAAGTAAGGTACTGAAAATAGTTATCCTCAACTAATTAACAGTATTTAAGGTTTTCTTCCTCTGAGTTTCTGGGTAATTCTATTATAGCCTTTCTTCCATAAGCTCAACATTTTTCAAGTTTCTCTTGCTTTTTCTGAAAAACAAATGTCCTTTTCAAATTTATGTACATAATAAAAACCAAATTGATTTTAGTTTGAGGTATACTTTGAGATTTATTGACTAGAGGCTAACTTACAGATCAGTAAATTTTAATTATCCCCAAATAAGTCAATCACTGCTTGCAACTTATCAGAATAATTCTTACCTTTATTAAAATTTAAAATGAAAATATATCCATTATCTATCTTCAGAGAAAACAAAAAGTTCTTTACATATAACCACCTGCAGTGTTCGTGATACAGACTTCAGTTTTAGGTTTTTCATGGTTTTCAAAGGTTTTGAGGGTTTTATGTGGACTGTTTTTGAAGAAAGAGCTAGTTATATTATTTATGCTAATGTTTGTATATTGCCATTGAGGGAATAAAGTCATTTTATAAGAAGTCTCATAGTGCCATTATAATATTGTAAACCTTCCAGTATGACACTTTGCACAGTACTTATCTACACCTGCTTGGACATATGGTTATTTTACTTAGTCATAGTAAACATGTGAATAGGGGTCAAAAAATAAGATATAGAAATCTTATCAAAATCATGTGACAATTTAACCTTAAACTTCAAGGTTTCAGATTAAGCAAGTCAAACAAGACTTAAAGAGAATGTCTAAAATTGCCCAAAATACCCTTAATATGTCTGTCAGTGGTGGTGGCGGTTGTTCAGTCACTAAGTTGTGTCTGACTCTGCAACTCCATGAACTGTATGCAGCATGCCAGGCTTCCCTGTCCTTCACTATCTCTTGAAGTTTGCTCATGAATAATTCTCACAGGAGCAAGGAAAAATATGAAAGCATCTCAATCAAAAATTCTTTTCTGTTTCATTTCTTGAAGTAAAATCTGAACTCTGCTGGTTTGTCAATATTCTTAACCCTATATAATTTTAATTGCTTTTGTTTTACTTGTAATGAATTGGATATAGGTGGAAGAATTAAATGAATGACTGAACTGATTATTGATTAATAAGAACTTTTGCTTTTTGGTCACAATAGAATTTTGTTATTTTTAAGTTAACATGTGTAATTTTAATTCTTCTCTTTTCATCTACAGCTGGAGTGCCAAACTTTATCTTACACCAAGTAACATTGTTCTACTTACTGCTATAGCTCTCATTGGTGTCTGTGTTTTCATCTTGGCAATAATTGGCATTTTGCATTGGCAGGAAAAGGTTTGTTCGCTTAAATGAAACTTTGATTATTTATAATAGTAATATGTTGCTTTAACATTTTTAAATTAAAAAACTATATCTTCAACTTTTTCACATGACTAAGATTTTCTGATTTTTCAAGTTCTGTCATATTATTGATGATAATTTCTTTCATCTCCTTAAGTTACTAATGTCTCAGCAATTCCTACAAATCAAAGAAAACTTTGTAATTTTAAAATTTTGATACTACACAAAAGTAATAAAGTGAATACCCTCAAATCAACAGGTATATCAAAAAGCTTAATTAGAAGTAGTTTCATAATGGCCTTAAAAATAATAATCATTTCTTAAATGAACCTGTGTTCATTATTTACTATTAATAATAAAGCCATGGACTTTTTTTCCAGGGAATAATACCTATCTCTTTATAAAAAATTAGAGCAGAGAGAGTTTAGGTGGGAAGTAACAAAGTGATAAACATCCTTTCCATCTATTAATAGAAGGTATTCTTTGCATTAAACAACACTGATTTCTGTTCTATAGTATAACACCATAAATAATAATTAAAAATAAAACTCCAAAAGTATAATTTTATATAATATTAATGAGAAACAAAGGGCTTTCACATAAATTTATTAGTAGTTTTGATATAAAGGGAAAAAGTTAATTTCTATTTGTATATGAATTCATTGCACAACTAGGAGGTTCCAAAAATGTTCTTCAAAAAGAGCTTCTTTGTCACAAAAATGTCTTCCTTTTTTGCACCTATTCCCTTCAGTTTGTTATGCTTATAATGATCATTTTTAATTAAAATTACCATCTGTTTTATGTTACCAGTTTTAACTATGGAAGAGAATATATATTGTTCTAATAAATGCTCATAGGTTTGTCTGTCCAAAAAAATCACTCCTTCCATATAAAAAATAACAAAGTTACACATTCAGTTGATTTTTAAATTGCAACTTAAGAAGTAAGATCATGGCAGAAACCAACACAGCACTGTAAATTATCCTCCAATTAAAAATAAATGTTTAAAAAAGAAGAGGTAAGATCAGAGGTGACCCTATTTACTTTCATCTGAAGTTTCAGAACATAGTATGAAATATAATATAGCTCTAGACCTATGAAGGAAAAGAAATTAATTTTATTAATTTTACAATAGGTCTGCTTACAGTATAAACAGACTCACAATGATGATACAGTGGCTAAAAACTGAAGTTTTAAATACAAGAATGTGTCGAAATTCATATTTGTAAACTGCCTCTTCCTGTGGTACTATGGTTCTTCTTCCCCTTGGACCACTTCTCTTTCACCTATTGGCTGTTCTTTCTGCCACAGTGTCTGCCCTATGCCCTCTTCTTTATACACATTCCCCTGCCACTTTGTTCAGTTCACTCAGTCTTGTCTGACTCTTTGCAACCCCATGAACCACAGCACGCCAGGCCTCCCTGTCCATCACCAACTCCCAGAGTTCACCCAAACCTGTGTCCATTGAGTCCGTGATGCCATCCACCCATCTCATCCTCTGTCATCTCCTTCTCTTCCTGCCCTCATTCTTTCCCAGCCTTCATCTCTCTCTAAAGCTCCCTCATTCCAACTGTCGCATGACACTTCTACCCAGATCAATTATAAGCAACTTAAAACTAGTTTCTTTCTTACTTACTACAGGATTTACCAGTTGCCTTCCTGTCTGTGCCTTCATACAATCTCTGAAGCTGACTCCACGTCTGAATTCCTTACATCAGTACTTTAATTTAGTTCAACTCCTTGTTATATCCTGCCTGTCCTTCCAAATTCCATTCTCTCCCCTCCACTCCATTTATCATATTGCTGCCAGATTACTCATCTTTTAGTCTTAATCATGTCACTCCTCTGCTCAAAAACCTTTGGTGCCTACCCCCTGCCCAAAATGTGTAACCCCATTAGCCTAGCCTTCATGGTACAGTCTTCCTTGTGACTCCACCATACACTTTTCCAACCTTTCTCTTGCCAGTTGCTGTCATATAGCCCATGCTCCTACCAGACCTCCCAGGATTGTTCCTGCTCTTCCCCCATCTTATAGTGAATGTCCCTCTTAATTTCCATAAATGCTGTCTTTCAAAGCTTTCCCTTTCATCATGCCAACCAAAAGTAATCACTCAGAATTTTAGTAACATTTTTCAGCTTTTATCCTGAAAAAGAGTTATTTAGTATGCTTTGCTTATGTTTTAGTAACATTTTTCAATTTTTACCCTAAAATAGAGTTATTTAGTATGTTTTTAGTATGTTTTTCATTCTAGGCTTTAATAAGTTTCATGAGAGCAAGATACAAAACTGAGTAATCCTTGAAAATTCCAAGCACATGGGACTTAACCTAGTGGTCGAGTAGTTAAGAATCCAATCTTCCACTGCAGGGGGCACAGGTTCCATCCCTGGTCAAGGAACCAATATCCCAATGCAAAATCAATAGGGTAACCCCAAAATAATTAATGTACTTCAATATAATTAAATTCAGCAGTATTAAGAACAGGAAAAATGTAATAGTTGATTCCATTCTTACAAAATCTAATGTTTACTCTTACTTTCAAGTAAATAATATATAACAAACTAAGCTTTTAAGGAATAATGCTTGTTAGGTTTTTTAATTCAATTTAAGAGATCATTAATTATAGAATAGCTACTGTAAACTATAAAAATATTTCATAAGATTATTGCATAATAAAATAACACTTTTACCTACTAATTGCTGAGGGCTTTTTTAATTAACCACTTCATATTTCAGAAAGTCTTTGTTTGACATTTTCTTATCATTTATAAACCAGTCTAAAATTCTTTTTCAGAAAGCAGATGATAGAGAAAAACGACAAGAAGCTCATCGATTTCATTTTGATGCTATGTGACTTGCCTTTACTACTGCATAATGGAACAGCTATTCACTTGATTAACTGAAATGCTAAACTTGGCTTATAGAAGAAAATAGATTTTGAATATTACTTATAAATGATACATCCCTTGGTAATTACTGAAAACTGTTCAAATAAATATGGTCTGTATGTGTTACAAGTCTTTTTTAAGTGCTTTGTATACAACAGTTTTGGTTCTTTTTTCAGTTGTGCTGTACATTTTTTTCCCTTTGTGGAATATGTTGCATGTACTCAGGTGTTTATGTATTTATAATCTTATTAGAATAATGATGATGGAAAAAGACATGTAAATAAAAATTATTTAAATGAGCAAGTTTTTTTGTGTTCCACTTGAATCAGTCTTGCTTCTTAGCCTAACAATGCAAATTATACTTCTGTGACTGTATCATAGGCAAAGTTCTTAACTGTTCACCCTCATGATAGCAGGTGAGGGGTCTTTCACTGATGTTATACAATATAGTGATTGGGTGGTATTCTAGCTTTGGAATCACAGTCAGACTTGCTTTAAACTCTTGGTTACACCATTTACAAGCTGTTTGCTGAACTTGACTAACTGCTTAAGCTTCAGTTTTCTTGTTTATAAACAGAGCTAATACTATTACACAGTTGAGTTATAATATACATTAAGTAGAATAATGTATACAAAGTACATAGCTTGGTGCCTAGCACAGAGTAAGGTTTCAATACGTGGTAGTTGTCGTTACAATTATTCTTAAATCATTTTTTACAGACTTCTGCAACTAATTATCAAAATATATAGACTTCATAGGATTTTCTTTTCAGGCATGTGGAAATCATAGTCAGGAAAGCCTAAATTCTTCATGGTTGACAACCTATATANACCCCTGCAAGAATAATGATAAACATTCCCTTTCTACAAGGTCTTTTGGCACAAAATTGCTGCTCATGCTGTCTGATCCCACTGTCTGCTGTTTTGGTTATTTCCTTGAGGATCTAATTTCAGTAACATGCCAGCTAAACACATTCAATGGAAGATTTGGAAGAGTTTTAAAACTGCCGGGTGCTCACTCCCTCTCCTTTACATCTTCTGGCGATTTATTTCACTTGCTAGTTCTTTCATGCATCTAGGTTGATAGTTTTGCATTGAATGACATTTAGAGAGTCCCTCCCCTGCCCCAAGCCTCCCCTCACTTCCATTTCCAATCACGCAGTGAAAGTTTATGTTAGAAATACTAAGTTTTTCAATTTTGTCAAAGAAGTGATATTGAATGAGTGTGGAAGAGAAAAAAAAGTGGATATAGTCATAAGGTTATAATCTGAGAATCTAATTACAGTCCTGTCCTTATTTATTTATTATTTTTTTATAAGACTAAAACTTTGCAGCAATTCTAAGCTTATTTATTCCATTTCATTTACCACCCCCTCCCTTTTAATATCTGGGCTAAACTCTTCTCTTGCCCTCATCTTTGAATATGGATCCCTGCCTTAGGAAAATCACAGCTGACAAAACTGTCTCACATGGGCATGAGATCTGGTTCTCTGCAATTATCTAAAATGTAGAAGTTAGGGTAAAAACATTGTTGAAATGCATCCAGAAGTGCCCAGTGTCCTTTTAGGGGAATTTGGCTTTGTGTGTTCAGAGCTGGTAAAAAATTGACAAAGTCTGAACCCTGATGGTAAGTGTCAGAGGTAAATATCCCTTTGTAGCCGAACTGAAGAGGCTTATTAGGGTGGAAGAGGGGAGGGCTTTCTAGGAAGTCCTCAGTGCACAACTGACAGCATCTTCCAGGACAGAAAGTAAACAGGGGTTTTGTGTTGGTCTTTGAATATAGAACTGGTAAAAGCCCCAAACAGAAAAACAAAAATCTCCCAGGTATAGTACCTAGTAAAAGACATCATGCTATCTACCTCCTTCCAAAAGAGAGAAAAAAAAAAAAAAAAACAACAGACCCAATGAGAGTAAACATCATCTTCAATGGCTCTTCAAATGCTTCACTGCACACCTGAGTTGGTTGATTGAGTTTCCTCCACAGGTCTGAGGGGCATTGTTCCCATTCTCTGGGGATGACCTAAGACCTACGAGGTAAGCAGGCAAATTGTCTGCTCTTGAATAGAAGCCTTCCTGTCCATGGAAGTTGCCCCAAAGCTAATCACAGGTGATGTATGGGGACTACATTCCTTCTAAATGCACCTTTCTTTATAAGAGTGTTTGCACTTTGGTTAGAAAAGAATGTCACCTCCTACCCTCCACTCCCAGGTTATTCTCTGTAGCTCAAAGAAGCCCTCAGTTTCCTCAAGTCCTATAACCAGACCAAGGGGACTTGGCTTCTTTCTGTACATAGGTGAATTTCTGTCATATTTCTTTAAGGACCTCAGGTATAAGTTGACATCTTTCGCAATAGGGATGAAATCTACACACTTAATCCATACATTCAACATCATGGAGGCTACAGCTAGATGGCTATAGTCTTCATTCACTTCATTCTCTTGGGTTATCATTGATCAGGCGGGATTCTTTCCTTTTTGGAAGGGATCTACTTCTTTCATGTCATGTGAATCCCTGTGCAAGAGGCATACCATATGGAAGTCTCTCGTGACTTCCTCAGTTCAGTTCAATCGCTCAGTCGTGTCCGACTCTTTGTGACCCCATGAATTGCAGCACGCCAGGCCTCCCTGTCCATCATCAACTACCGGAGTTCACTCAGACTCACATCCATCGAGTCCGTGATNAGGAACCAGAGATCAAATTGCCAACATCTGTTGGATCACAGAAAAAGCAAGGGAATTCCAGAAAAACATCTACTTTTGTTTTATTTACTATGCTAAAGCCTTAGATGTCTGGATTACAACAAACTGTGGAAAATTCTTCAAGAGATGGGACTAACAGATCACCTTATCTGCCTCCTGAGAAACCTACATGCAGGTCAAGAAGTTAGAATCAGACATGGAACAACGGACTGGTTCCAAACTGGGAAAGGAGTACATCAAGGCTGTATACTGTCACCCTGCTTATTTAACTGATATGCAGAGTACATCATGTGAAATGCCAGGTTGGATGAAGCACAAGCTGGAATCAAAATTTCCAGGAGAAATATCAACAACCTCAGATATACAGATGGTACCACACTAATGGCAGAAGGTAAAGAGGCACTAACGAGCTTCCTGATGAGAATCAGAGTGAAAAAGCTGGCTTAAAACTCAACATTCAAAAAACGAAGTTCACGGCATCCAGTCCCATCACTTCATGGTGAATAGATGGGGAAACGGTGTGACAAACTTTATTTTCTTGGGCTCCAAAACCACTGTAGATGATGATGCAGTCATGAAATTAAGAGATGCTTGCTCCTTGGAAGAAAAGCTATGACAAACCTAGACAGTGTATTAAAAAGCAGAAACATCACTTTGCTGACAAACGTCCATACAGTCAAAGCTATATGGATGTGAGAACTGGACCATAAAGAAGGCTGAGCACTGAAGAATTGATGTTTTTGAATTATTGTGCTGGAGAACTCTTGGGAGTCCCTTGGACAGCAAAGAGATAAAACCAGTCAACCCTAAAGGAAATCAACCCTGAATATTCACTGGAAGCACTGATGCTGAAGCTCCAATACTTTGGCGACCTGATGCGAACAGCCAACTCATTGGAAAAGGCGCCAATGATGGGAAAGACTGAGGACAGAAAGAGANGTCAACCCTAAAGGAAATCAACCCTGAATATTCACTGGAAGCACTGATGCTGAAGCTCCAATACTTTGGCGACCTGATGCGAACAGCCAACTCATTGGAAAAGGCGCCAATGATGGGAAAGACTGAGGACAGAAAGAGAAGGGAGAAACAGAGGATAAGATGGTTGGATGGCATCACTGACTCAATGGGCACGAATCTGAGCAAATTCTGGGAGATAGTTAAAGACAGGGAAGCCTGGCATGCAAGAGTCTATGGGGTCACAAAAAGTCGAACAGGACTTAAAGTCTCTGAACAACAATAACAGAACACTTCCTAATACCATATACAAAAATAAACTCAAAATGGATTAAAGACCTAAAAGTAAGGCCAGAAACTATAAAACTCTTAGAGGAAAACATGGGCAGAACACTCTTTGACATAAATCACAGCAATATCCTTTTTGACCTAGAGCAATAGAAATAAAAACAAACATAAACAAGTAGGTCCTAATTAAACTAAAAAGCTTTTGCACAGCAAAGGAAACTATAAACAAGATGAAAAAACAACCCTCAGAATGGGAGAAAATAATTGCAAATGAAAACAACTGACAAAGGATTAATCTCCAAAATCTACAAGGAGCTCATACAGCTCAATAACAGAAAAAACAAACAACCCAATGAAAAAAATGGGCAGAAGACCCAGACAGACATTTCTCCACAGAAGACATACAGATGGCCAACAAATACATGAAAAGATGACCAACATCACTCATTACTAGAGAAACGCAAATCAAAACCACAATGAAGTTATCACCTCACACTGGTCAGAGTAGCCATCATCAAAAAAGTCTACCAGCAATAAATGCTGGAGATGGTGTGGAGAAAAGGAACACTCTTGCACTGTTGGTGGGAATGCAAACTGATACAGCCACTATGGAGAACANAGGAAAGCCTAAATTCTTCATGGTTGACAACCTATATAAAGGTTTATTACTTTCTTATATTAACTGAAAATTATAATACCCTTCAAGAATTAATGTGCCCCAATAATTTTCATTTGAACACAGATCCTTATCACATGGTAGTGAAAAGCATTTGATTTCTTGAAACATCTGGGAATGCAAATCTTCAATCACATTTCTATTCTCAAACGCTTGTAAGAGTCTGTAATTTACATTCAGACTTCAATGCAAATTTTTGTGAACTTCATCAAAAAGTTACATCTAAGTTTATATGTCAGTGCTAATAACTTCCCAACATGCAAATGAACATATGATGGATATAAAATATAAAGACTTGTTTGAAAACAATTTTGTTCTTTGTGTTATTTTTTTTTCTTACAGTTCACTGAGAATGGCAATGTGTATAAGTGGTTTACTTTATATACCTAAGCATGGCTTTATGTACCTAAGTCTTCTTAATAAATATTCTGTATTGAAACAAAGTATTTGGGGGAATGTGTAAATAATTACTTTGGCCCATGATAAGCCTTAGAGGTTATGAGGGCTACGTGCCTAACAGGGCTAGACAGGCATCTCCCAACTATAATACCCAGTTAAATTCACTAAACCTTCAACAGCCTACAACACAGTGCCAGGCTCTGTTTTACACTGTCCTTAAAGTCAGGTAGGTTTAGTATCTCTTATCTGATACAGCATGAGTTTTTAAACTCATTGTAGTCAGAGTCTATGAGGAATAGTGTTATAGGCAAATGAAATATTAATAACAAAAATACAATCAGTGACTTTATGTTTCTGTATCTTGATACTAACCTTCAATGCAACATCAATGCCACTCATTAAGGGGCAGCAAGTAAATGTGTCACAATGTTCAGAATCAAATATAGCTGACCCTTGAACAAAATGGGTTTGAACTGCACAAGTCCTCTTAAAAGTGGGTTTTTCAGTACTTATGTACTACAGTAGTACACAGTTGGTTGAATCTGCAGATGCAGAACCTCAGATACAGAATCCAACAAGAAAGTTACACTTGGATATTTGTGTAGAAGGTCAGCACATGCGCTGTTAAAAAGTAGTGGGAAGAGCACAAGACTGAGGTCGAACTAATCAGGATTCAGAGCCTAACTCCCATTTTGCAACTTTTAATCAGTCTCTTCACCTCTTTGAGCTCTGGTTTCTTCCTCTATAGAGGAAGAAGGATACTGAGTGGTACCTACCCAAAAAAAACTATTTTGAGTTTTAAGTAGCAATATGTGCACAGCAGATACTTGAAAAGTGCTGGTTCTTTTCTTCTCTCCCACTTTCATTGCAGAGACAAACAATAACTTAACATTTTGACTCTCTTCCACTGACCTATACTTATATAATCCTCCTCCTTTGGGGAACTAGGAGTAATCAAGACTTAATAACCATTTGAAGATAACAATCACATGCAAACTTTTCACTGTGCTTCAGTTTACTGCATTTCACAAATATTTTGTTGTTTTAAAAACTGAATGTTTGTGGCAACCCTGCATTGAGTAAGTCTATTAGTGCCATTTTCCAACAGCATTTGCTGACTTGATGTCTCTGTGTCAAATTTTTGTAATTCTTGGAATATTGCAAATTTTTTAAATTATTGTTACAGTGACTTGTGATCAGTGATTTTTTTTACATTACTATTATAATGGGTTTGTTTTTTGTATTTTTTTAATCTTTTTAATTTTTAATATAAATTTATTTTAATTGGAGGCTAATTACTTTACAATATTGTATTGGTTTTGCCATACATCAACATGAATCCGCCACAGGTGTGCACGTGTTTCCCCATCTTGAACCCCCCTCCCACCTCCCTCCCCATACCAATAATAGCAAATGAAGCAACTGACAACTAATCTCAAAAATATACAAGCAACTCCTGCAGCTCAAATCCAGAAAAATAAACAACCCGATCAAAAAATGGGCCAAAGAACTAAACAGCTATTTCTCCAAAGAAGACATACAGATGGCTAACAAACACATGAAAAGATGTTTTTTGTATTCTTAAGGTACGTACATTGTCTTTATTTTTATTTTTTTGCTTTTTTTTTTTTTTTTGCCACACCATGGGGTATGTGGGATCTTAGTCAACCCTCATCCCCTGCATTGGAAACATGGAGTTTTAACCACAGGGAAGTCCCTAGGATGTACAGTATCTTTAAAAAGACATAATGCTATACTGTATAGACTACAATATAGTGTAAACAATGAAAAACCAAAAAAGCTCATGAGACTTGCTTTACCATGATATTCTAACTTTATTGGGGTGGTCTAGAACCAAACCCATAATATCTCCAAGACATACCTATACTTGCAAATACAATAAATACATTATTAACACACCATTTATCTGGACTAACCCTTTATATTTCTCCATCTACCAGCCAAAAAAACCTTTTCAGAAACTTAATTCTCAAAATAGTTTCTACAAGAAGGCCTCAGGATTAAAGGTAATAACTTATGAACATAGTTTTTATACTCTTGATATGGTAGGAAGCTATTACAGCTAGATATACCTAGAGATTCACCCTCAGATTAAGTATCCATAAATCTGTGACATGCATCTCTCTACTAAAGACAGTGGTTACTAAACCAGCAAAGGTAAAAATGAATTGGCATCAAAGATACAGCCTTTTCAAGCAGAGAAATCCTATAGCAAAATGTTTCAAGATAGAGGAAAAATAAAATCACTAAGGATACTAGATTAAGTTATTTTAGAAAAACTAAAAATAATTTTATATATTGCTGAAAATAAGATCACCAAGGTAAATTAAGACATTTATATAAAGGTCCAGTGAAATAGTAATTGCAAAAAAATGAGTTTTATTCCATGTTTCAATTTTTTTTTCCTTTTGTTCTTTAGAAGATCTCTAAGAAAGAATAAAAGTCAGTAAATGTTAATTTTTACATTAGCTAGAACTGACTACTCAAAAACTTGAAATGTGTCCAAGAGACCCTGATTACTGAGGCTTAAGTTATGATTGTTGTTTGGCTGCTAAGTCCTATCTGACTCTGTGACTTCATGGACTGCAGCATGCCAGGCTCCCCTGTCCCCTACTATCTCCTGGAGATTGCTCAAATTCATGTGCATTGAGTCAGTGATGCTATCTAACCATCTCATCCTCTGCCACCCCCTTCTCCTTTTGCCTTCAATCTTTCCCAGCAGCAGGGTTTTTTCTGAGTCAGCTCTTCGCATTGGTGGCCAAAATATTGGAGCTTCAGCATCAGTCCTTCCAATGAATATTCAGGGTTAACTTCTTTTAGGATTGACTGGTTTGATCTCCTTGCAGTTCAAGGGACTCTCAAGAGACTTCTCCAGCACCACAATTGGAAAGGATCAATTCTTTGGCTCTCAGCCTTCTTTATGGTCCAACTCTCACATCCATATATGACTACTGGAAAAACCATAGGTTTGACTCTACAGACTGTGAGCAAAGTGATGTCTCTGCTTTTTAATACACAGTCTAGGTCTGTCACAGCTTTCCTTCTAAGGAGCAAGTATCCTCTAATTTCATGGCTATCATCACCATCCGCGGTTTTTCTGCAGCCTAGGAATATAAAATCTATCACTATTTCCACTTTTTTCCCCATCTACTTGCCAAGAAGTGATGGGACCAGATGCCATGATCTTAGTTTTTTGAATGTTGAGTTTTAAGCCAGCTTTTTCACTCTCTCCTCTCTCACCCTCATCAAGAGGCTCTTTAGTTCCTCTTCATTTTCTGCCATTAGAGTGGTATCATCTGCATATCTGAGGTTGTTGATTATCTCCCAGCAGTCTTGATTCCAGCTTGTGATTGATTCACCCAGCCTGGCATTTTGCATAATATACTCTGCATAGAAGTTAAATAAGCAGGGTAACAATATACAGTACTCCTTTCCCAATTTTGAACCATTCAGTTGTTCCATGTCCAGTTTTAACTGTTGATTCTTGACTCAGATTTCTCAGGAGACAGGTAAGGTGGTCTGGTATTCCCATCTTTTGAAGAATTTTCCACAGTTTGTTGTGATTCACACAGCCAAAGACTTTCACATGATCAAAGAAGTAGATATTTTTCTGGAATTCACTTCCTTAGCAATTTGATCTCGGTGCCTCTGCCTCTTAAAAGCCAGTTTGCACACCTGGAAGTTATCTCAGTTCATGAACTGCTGATGCCTAGATTGAAGGATTTTGAGCATAACCTTGCTAGCATGTGAAATGAGAGCAATTGTACACTAGTTTGAACATTCTTCAGCATTGCCCTTTGGGATTGGAATAAAAACTGACCTTTTCCAGTCCTATGGCCGTTGATGATTTTTCCAAATATGCTGACATATTGAGTGTAGTACTTTAAGAGGATCATCTTTTAGGGTTTAACTAGTATTTTAAATAAGCTAGGATACTTAGGGGTAACTCCTTAGTGTAATAGTGAACTAAAGAGCTTCCCTGGCAGGTCAATGGTAGAGAATCTGCCTGCCAATGCAGGGGATACGTGTTCAGTCCCTGGTTGGGGAAGATCCCACATGCTACAGAACAGCTAAGCCTGTGGGCCACAACTATTGAGCCTGTGCACTATAGCCCAGGAGCCACAATTACTGATACCAACATGCTCTAGGGCCGTGCTTCCCAATGAGAAGCCTAAGCACTGCAACTAGAGATTAGCCCCTACTCACCACAACTAGAGAAAAGCCAGTGCAGCAATGAAGACCTAGCACAGTCAAAAATAGTGAATTGGGATGACCCAGAGGGATGGTAAGGGGAGGGAGGTGGGAGGGGGGTTCAGGATGGGGAACACATAATACACCTGTGGTGGATTCATGTTGATGTATGGCAAAACCAATACAATATTGTAAAGTAATCAGCCTCCANACCATCCGCGGTTTTTCTGCAGCCTAGGAATATAAAATCTATCACTATTTCCACTTTTTTCCCCATCTACTTGCCAAGAAGTGATGGGACCAGATGCCATGATCTTAGTTTTTTGAATGTTGAGTTTTAAGCCAGCTTTTTCACTCTCTCCTCTCTCACCCTCATCAAGAGGCTCTTTAGTTCCTCTTCATTTTCTGCCATTAGAGTGGTATCATCTGCATATCTGAGGTTGTTGATTATCTCCCAGCAGTCTTGATTCCAGCTTGTGATTGATTCACCCAGCCTGGCATTTTGCATAATATACTCTGCATAGAAGTTAAATAAGCAGGGTGACAATATACAGTACTCCTTTCCCAATTTTGAACCATTCAGTTGTTCCATGTCCAGTTTTAACTGTTGATTCTTGACTCAGATTTCTCAGGAGACAGGTAAGGTGGTCTGGTATTCCCATCTTTTGAAGAATTTTCCACAGTTTGTTGTGATTCACACAGCCAAAGACTTTCACATGATCAAAGAAGTAGATATTTTTCTGGAATTCACTTCCTTAGCAATTTGATCTCGGTGCCTCTGCCTCTTAAAAGCCAGTTTGCACACCTGGAAGTTATCTCAGTTCATGAACTGCTGATGCCTAGATTGAAGGATTTTGAGCATAACCTTGCTAGCATGTGAAATGAGAGCAATTGTACACTAGTTTGAACATTCTTCAGCATTGCCCTTTGGGATTGGAATAAAAACTGACCTTTTCCAGTCCTATGGCCGTTGATGATTTTTCCAAATATGCTGACATATTGAGTGTAGTACTTTAAGAGGATCATCTTTTAGGGTTTAACTAGTATTTTAAATAAGCTAGGATACTTAGGGGTAACTCCTTAGTGTAATAGTGAACTAAAGAGCTTCCCTGGCAGGTCAATGGTAGAGAATCTGCCTGCCAATGCAGGGGATACGTGTTCAGTCCCTGGTTGGGGAAGATCCCACATGCTACAGAACAGCTAAGCCTGTGGGCCACAACTATTGAGCCTGTGCACTATAGCCCAGGAGCCACAATTACTGATACCAACATGCTCTAGGGCCGTGCTTCCCAATGAGAAGCCTAAGCACTGCAACTAGAGATTAGCCCCTACTCACCACAACTAGAGAAAAGCCAGTGCAGCAATGAAGACCTAGCACAGTCAAAAATAGTGAATTGGGATGACCCAGAGGGATGGTAAGGGGAGGGAGGTGGGAGGGGGGTTCAGGATGGGGAACACATAATACACCTGTGGTGGATTCATGTTGATGTATGGCAAAACCAATACAATATTGTAAAGTAATCAGCCTCCAATTAAATAATTAAAAAGACCTAGCACAGTCAAAAATAGTGAATTAAAGTTAACCAGCCCTTGTGATGACTTGCAGCCTATTTGCATCACCTAGCCAGTTATTTTAAAAGACTAATAAAACATAATAGATTAGGAGTGCACTTGTACTGAAAATAGGAAGGAACCAAGACTGGGCAGAGGTAGAAATCAAGTTGTGATGCATTCTCAGTGAAATGCCTCATACAGTGCTACAGTGAGTATTGAGATAGGATGACCACCTCTGTTTCCTAAACTGTCCTAAGTTAGGGTAAGAAGGCTGGGCATTTATACCTCCAACATTCATCAGTTATTGGCTATAGGCTATCCCAAGAGCCTCTGTCAAGGAAAACAAAGCAGGCAGAAATAACAAACATCAGAAATGATAAAGAAGATCTAACTATAAAGTATACATTAAAAATCGGAAGAGGTTAAGAATAATTTTATACCAGTGAATTTGAAAGTTAACAAAATACAAACCAATTCCTATGAAAACGTCACTGAAACAGATTCAAACAGAAAACCTGATTACTTCTCTGGTAGGTGCTATGATGTCCAGATCCTCCTTCAAAAATAAAGGATTATTATCCTAATTTCTGACAGTGCCTTCAATAGATGGCTGTCAGCCCCTTTGGGGCACTGCATTAGCTAAAGAGAGTAGACTCAACTAAGATCACTCCTCTCTTCTTGACACAAATATCCTAAATGTGTATAAAATAAATATATAAAGCAAAACAGACGTGTAAGGAGAAAGAGACACAACTCAATTTAGGTTGGAAATGTCAATACTCTCTATAGTGAGTAATAGAAAATGTAGGCAGAAACTCAGAAAATTTAGAGATGACCTGAAAAGCATTACCAATCAAGTTAACCTAATGAAGTAGAAAACACCAACAAGAGCAAAACAAAACACAAACTTGCCGTACATGCACACGGAACATTCACTAAAAGAGATACTAATCTGGGCTATAAAAGAAACCTCCCCAAATTTAAAAGAACAAATTATACAAAGATCTCAGACTAAAACTGAACTAAATTAGATACCTGGAAAACACTCAAATATTAGAAGTTAATGCACTTTAAAATAACCATGGGATTAATGAAGTCACAAAGGAAATTTTTTTAAGTTTTTAACAAAATAAAAATACAACATAACAAAATTTGTAGGAGACAGAAAAGGCAGAGGTTAAAGGGAAATGTACAGCATTAAATGCATATATTAACAAAGAAAAAAGATCTAAAATCAGTAACCTAAGCTTCCACCTTAACTAGATTAAAAAAAGATTAAATCTAAAGCAAACAGAAGATAGAAGGAAATTATTAAAACAGAAATCAATAAAAAGATGGTTCTTTGAAAAGATCAACAATATTAATATACCTCAAACCAGCGGGGAAAAGGAATAGACATAAATAACCAATATAATGAATGAAACGGAAGACATCACTACTGATTTCACTGACATTAAAGGTATACTTTTTTAAAAATATGAGGAATTATCTATGCCCATGAATTCAATAAATTAGATTAAGTGGACCAATTCCTTAACAGATTTGTTGTTGTTCAGTGACAAGTCATGACCAACTCATTGTGACTCCAACAGATTGTAGCATGCCAGGCTCCTCTGTCCTCTACTACCTCCCAGCGTTTGCTCAAATTCATGTCCAGAGTGTTGGTGATGCTATCTAGCCATCACTTCTCTGCTGCACCTTTCTCCTTTTGCCTTCAATCTTTCCCAGTATCAGGCTCTTTTCCAGTGAATCGGCTCTTTGCATCAAGTGGCCAAAGTACTGAAGCTTCAGCTTCAGCAACAGTCCTTCCAACGAATATTCAGGACTGATTTCCTTGAGGACTGACTGGCTTGATCTCCTTAAAGTCCAAGGGACTCTCGAGAGTCTTCTCCAACACCACAATTGGAAAGCATCAATTCTTTGATGCTCAGCCTTTTTTATGGTCCAATTCTCACATCCATACATGACCACTGGAAAAATCATAGCTTTGACTATATGGACCTTTGTTCACAAAGTGATGTGTCTGATTTTAATATACTGTCTAGGTTTGTCATGGCTTTCCCTGAGTAAGCATCTTTTAATTTCATGGCTGCAGTCACCATCCACAGTGATTTTCGAGCCCCAGAAAAGAAAATCCTTCACTGCTTCCAATTTTTCCCCTTCTATTTGTCATGAGGTGATGGGACTGGATGCCATTATCTTAGTTTTCTGAATGTTGAGTTTCGAGCCAGTTTTTTCACTCTCTTCTTTTACCCTCATCCAGGAGGCTTTTTATTTCTTCTTCACTTTTTGCCATTAAAAGATATAAACTACCAAAACACACATAAGGAGAAATCAATAAACACTGTATCTATTTTTTAAAGTTAAATTTTCATATTAAAAACAAACTTTCCACCAAAGAAAACTCAATGGAGCAGATGGTTTCACTGGCAAATTTTACAAACATCTAAGAAATAATACCTATTCTATCCAGTATCTTGAATAAAAAGAAGAGGAAGGAATATTTCATAACTCTTTTTAAAAGGTCAATATTTCTCTAATTCTAAATCCAGACAAAGACATTATAAGAAAATAAAACTACAGGCCAATATCCCTCATAACACAGATATAAAAATCCTCAACAAAACAGTAGCAAATTTTGTGCACAAATATATAAAAAAAGATAATATATCATTACCAAGTGTTTTTCATCCCAGAATGCAAAATTAATTCACTATTTGAAGGGGAAGAAAGCAATATAATTTACCATACTATTAAGTCAGAAAAACCATTTTATCCTCTCAATAAACACAGAAAGATAATTTGACAAAATCTAACATCCACTGTCAATTTTTTTAAAAAAAACTAAGCAAACTATGAATAGAACCTCCTTAACCTATTAAAGGGCATTACTTAAAAAAAAAAAAAAACCCTACAGCTAACACATACTTAATGGTGGGAGACTGAATGCTTTCCCTCTAAGATTAGGTACAAGGTAAGGATGTCCTCTCCCATTGATAATTTTTAACATAATACAGGAAATCTTTTTTTAATATCTGTTTTAATATAAGATTTTCTTTTTAAATGTAGTTGAAATATAGTTGATTTACCATATTGTGCTAAAAACCTTAATTAAGTAATAAGCCAAGAAAAGAAGAGAGAAGGCATACAGACTGGAAAGGAAGAAATAAAACAGTCCTTATTAGCAGATGACACAGTAGTCTAGAAAATCTATACACACACACACACAAGTCCCTAGAACTAAGTGAATTCAGCAAGTTCAGCAGATACGAGGTCAACACAAAAATATCAATCATATTCCTATATAAATGCAATGAGCAATTGGAAAGTGAAATTCTTTTAAATAGATCCCCAAAATGAAATTTTTCTGTAAAATATAACAAAGCATGCATAGGATCTGTATGCTGTAATCTATGAAAGAGTGAAGAAAGAAATAAAGGGATAAATAAAAGTAAAGATATTGTGTTCACAGACTGGAAGATCCAACCTAGTAAAGATGTCAACACTCTGCAAAGTGACCTATAGATTTAGTAACATCCCTATCAAAATTTCAACAGTGTATTTTGGACACAGATGATTATAAACTTTATATGAAAGAGTAAAGGAACTAGAATAGTTTCAAATAATTTTGGAAAAGATGGCAAAGTAGAAGGTAAAACTCCTGATTTTAAGACTTATTATGAAGCTATAATAATCAGGATAATGTGGCACTTGCAAAAAGACAGACACACAGATCAATAGAACAAAAAAGAAAGTCCAAAAATAAACCCACACAAATACAGCTGTTTGATCTTTGACAAAAGTTTAAAAGTGGTTTAGTGGAAGGTGGTCTTTGAAATAAACAGTACTGTTAGAATATTTGGTCATCCATATGCAAAGAAAAAAAAAAAAACCTTGTCCTATACCTCACACTTCATACAATAATTAACTCAAAATGGATCATAACCTTAAATGCAAAACATAAAACTGTCAAACTTTTGAAGAAAACATACAACAATACATTCATGAACTGCAGTAAGCAAAGAGTTCTTAGAAATAAGACCAATAGTATGATCCATAAAAGAAAACAGTCTAAATTTAAAATGATTTTCTTTGCCAAAAACGCTTTCAAGAGAATGAATAGACAAGCTACATATGCAACGGAAATATTTGCAAATCATATATTCAACAGACATATCCAGAAAGTATAAAATGTAAAAGAACTCTCAAAACTAAATAACCCAATTTAAAATTGAGAAAAAACTTGGACACTGCCCCCCAAAAAGATATATGAATAGCAACTAAGCTCATGGAAAGACACTCAACATCATTCACCATTACGGAAATGAATATTAAGACCATGGAAAGATACCACTACATGCCTATTACTGTACCAAGAGACTTGCATTTGTTTCAGTTTTAGTAAACAGGGTTAAACATAAAGTAAACAGATCTTTCAAAATGAGATTCTGGCTTTGAATAATCACAACCTAAGTTTCTCAAGTAAATGGATGACCAGAAATCTTCCGGATAAAGTTGAAATACTTAAGCACTGGTTGTTATTTGCTAAGTCACTTAAGTCGTGTCCGACTCTATTTGACCCCATAGATGGCAGCCCACCAGGCTCCCCCGTCTCTGGGATTCTCCAGGCAAGAACGCTGGAGTGAGTTGCCATTTCCTTCTCCAATGCATGAAAGTGAAAAGTGAAAGCGAAGTCGCTCAGTCGTGTCTGACTCTTAGCGACCCCATGGACTGCAGCCCACCAGGTTCCTCCGTCCATGGGACTCTCCAGGCAAGAGTACTGGAATGGGGTGCCATTCTAAGCACTGGTAGAAGTTAGCATTTCTTAAAATTTTTCTTGCTTTGCAATTATACTAAGCAGAAATTTGAAAACAAGTTTCAGTTCAGTTCAGTCGCTCAGTGGTGTCCGACTCTTTGCAACCCCATGAATCGCAGCACACCAGGCCTCCCTGTCCATCACCAACTCCCGGAGTTTACTCAAACTCATGTCCATAGAGTTGATGATGCCATCCAGCCATCTCATCCTCTGTCGTCCCCTTCTCCTTTTGCCCACAATCCCTCTCAGCATCAGGGTCTTTTCCAATGAGTCAACTCTTTACATGAGGTGGCCAAAGTACTGGAGTTTCAGCTTTAGCATCAGTCCTTCCAATGAACACCCAGAACTGATTTTCTTTAGGATGGACTGGTTGGATTTCCTTGCAGTCCAAAGGACTCTCAAGAGTCTTCTCCAATACCANAAAAAAAGGTGAGAAATGAAAATAGCATTCAGCATTCGTTTTGCAGCAGAGTCATTACAGAGGCAGCACGTACTCTGGGCAGCCCGGATGGCACCACCAAGATGGGGAAGAGTTTTTAAAGGCCGATTTGAGGAGGCAAGAATTGTTACAGGGTGTGTGATCCACTCATGGACATGTTTCTAATTGGCTGGTGGTGAGGGAACACGGTGGTATTTCAGGAGTCAACATTATCAACTTTCTGATTGCAGTCAATCTGGGGGCTCTGTTCTGTTAGTGAGCATGTCGTTTCCTCCACCTGGTGGGGGTTTAGTTGTTTACTCACTCAGTTGTGTCCAGCTATTGGTGACCCCATGGACTATAGCCCACCAGGCTCCTCTGTTCTTGGGATTCCCCAAGCAAGAATATTGGAATGGGTTGCCATTTCCTTCTCTAGGGGTTCTTCCCTACCCAGGAATCAAACCCATGTCTCCTGCTTGGCAGGTGAATTCTTTACCATTGAGCCACCAGGGAAGCCCAGGTGGGGGATTTAGTATCTACAAAACAACTTAATATATGTCACACATAGTTTTACGTTTGAAACAGAACCGAGAGTCCTTCTGACTGATTTATTGAGTTATCGCTACTTTCCTACATGACTGTCCTCTGTTTCTGCAGTTTTTACTTTCCCAAATATCGACTGCTAGGCCCTGTTCTTTTCTCCACATGCTGAACCTAGGAGGGTACAGTTCAGTTCAGTTCAGTCACTCAGTCGTGTCCGACTCTGNGACTGAAGCAACATTTATCTTCTCACAGTTCTGGAGGCTGGAATCCCTGAGTAAGGCTCCAGCCAATTTGGTTTCTGGTAAGAGGGCTTGCAGGCTGCTGCCTTCTCATCAGGTCTTCACCTGGCACTTCCTCCATGCCTGTGCTCTCTACTGTTTCTTCTTATAAGACACTAAGCCCATCGGGTCAGGGTCTCACCCTTATGACTTCATTTAATCTTAGAGGCCTCATCTCCAATACAGGCACACTAGGAGTTCAAACCACAACACATATATTTTGAGGGAAACATTCAGTTCATAACCATCTCTAAACATAACCTGCCTTTCGAGGCTATCATTTAATAAAATATTAGAGCTCCCAAATTCCAGCAAAAGAGAGAGACAATAAAAATCTGTTTGGTACATAAACACACAGATAAAATGCAGCATTTTTAAAGTAAGTCAATGCTCCACAATGCCATTCAAGTGCTACAGAAGACTTGATCAGAGAAAACAAAATGTAAATTACAAGAATGATCTTGAGGAGTTTCAGAGGCTAGATCTATACCTGAAAGATCAGGCAAGGTGCAATTAAAGCAGAGTTCTCAATCACCTGGGCACTGGAGGTAATCTGGGAACAGATTGGGTGCTACTGGGTGGTCTTCCGGGGAAATAATATTTCAAAAACAGAACTCCCCAGCTGACAGAGATGCAAACTGCTTTCCTTTTAATTTAGTCAACATATGGTCACACAGTAATCTCAGCTATGATCTGTGCTTTAACACATTCCGTGGAAAATCTACTGTAGACAATTACATCCAAAAAATAGGTATCTTAATAGGTAGCCACAAAAGGAACATTCCCAAACCACTCCTTGGGAATCTACTCTCCAGCCAACATAATACAAAAAAGACTTAGGTTTCACCAAAATGTTACTACAAGTAAGAGGTACTAGACTAAATGAAACAGTACTATATATATACTTTGTTTTAACTAGAGTTGTTTTAATCTGTCCCCTTTTATCTTCAGCTCAACTGCCAGATTTATCTTTCCAGAACTCCACTGCTCCACTATTAAAAATTGCCCCTCTGGCCTCCTGAGTCAGGTGTAAACTCCTTCACCTAGGAATTAAGCAAAATCCCCATAGACAAAACCCACCATATTCAACTTTATCTTCACTACCAATCACCACATTTGCCCCAAAAAAGATGCTTGCTGCTGCTCCTTGCCTGATGTGAAAGCTCTTCTACCCTCTCTCCTCTCCACTTGGCATCCACAGCCTTTCATTGTGTGTGTGTCACCTCCTTCACGAAGCATTCTCTGATGACATCATACACACATGCACACATGGATTCTTCCGTCAGCCAATAACTATGCATTAAGAACCATTATTCCAAGGACTTCCCTGGTGGTCTTGTGGTTAAGAATCTGCCTTTATTGGCAGGGGCCCCGGGTTTTTGATTCCCAGTCAGGGAACATAGGAACTAAGATCCCACATGAAGAGGAGTAACAGAAGCCTGCGACCCACAACTACTGGGCTCTTGCAACGCAAGAAGACCCAGTGAAGCCAAAGAAAAATAAAAGTGCCTTAAAAAAAAAAAAATTATTCCAGAAGCTGAGAGGGCTCCTTCCTCCTAATTCGTTTTGTCCACCACTGCCTGTGACTTAGATTTAATAATCTTAATACTGTCCTAGTCTCTCAACGAGTCACTTTATTCTGTCAGTGGAAAAGTCTCCTAAAATGCTTTACTTGTTGGTTCTTGCATGCAATATCAATTTAACTGTTGGTAATTTGTCCTTAGGAAGCCAAATATACACATTATGTCTTTCATGGCACATGGTGAAGGGCTACCTTAATATTAACTGATGTTCAATATCCTTTCACTTGTAGACCTTGTTAATACTTTCTGAAGGATAGAAGGAAAGTTTCAGTTGCCACAATTTGTCCTTAACTTTAACTTGTTAAACAAATATTTATGGAGTACCTACTATGTGCCAGATACAGGTATAAACATTCTTTTACTCTAGAGCCTAAACATGGGTGTTTCCCCAGCACCTATCACAAGCAACTTGTGTTAACAGTGTGGTAAATGAGACTCAGGTGATGAACAAATAAACAAGTAGTAGGTGGGCAAGGTAATTTCAGAGCATGATAATCACTACGGAGAAAATAAAACGGAATTAATACCACATACTATGCAGCTGTTTACAAATGTGGAGATTTGTTATCAGCAGAGTCAAGTGACACCATCAGCGTGGCTTGGTGGTAAAGAGGGTATCTCTGGAAGCAGATGTGTTGGGCTCACCACCCTGCCTCCCCCGCTCCCTGTGTGGCTCTGGACAAAGCATTTAACCTTCCCCGCTTCCTCTTTCCCATCCCGCATGAGGTGATTCGAGGATTACAGAGTTGATACGCGAAGTGTTTGGTGCTGTGCCTGGCAACTCGGGAAGCGGGTCGGTAACTGTTAGTAAACATTACCGTCGGTCACGTAAACTCACCTGATGCTAAAGGCAGGTGCGAACCTCAGGCTCGCTCGGTCCCGAGCCCCGCCCAGGTGCGCGCCCGCCCGCCGAGGCAGGTAGTCGACCAGGGCTGAGGAAGGCGGAGCTCTGACCTTGAACTGAGGTCCTAGGAGGTTGAGGGGTCAGGGCCCCCTCTCCTTCTGCGAGAGCAGACGGAGCAGGGCAGGCGGGCCAGGGCTGCCGAGTCCAGTGGGCGGCGGAGCCCCATCCCTCCCTCAGGCGGAAGGCCTCGGGGACCGGGACCTGCTCACCCCGCGCCCCGCGGGGGGCGGGGGACCGGCCGGGCTCTGCCTCCGCGCCCGCCTGTCCGCGGGCGAGGCGCCGGCGCCCCGACCTCCTGGC
>SJYV01006925.1:165255-185008 GCA_006410875.1 Neotragus pygmaeus
GCTGGGGGCGGGCACATGCGCGCAGGCAGCGCGGCCGGCACGCGGCGCTCGCGCTCGCAGCTTAAATGAGCCTGGGCTCCCAGCGCCCTGCACTTCACCCGGGCCCGCGCTGCTGTCGCAGGCGGAGCCGCCGGTCCTGGTGCCGGTCCTGGCGTCCGCACTCCTGGGCTCCCAGGCGGTCGATGGGACGGAGCGCCGTGGAGCAGGAGGCGGCGGCCGTCGGGGGGCTGGGTCAGCGCGAGAGCCCGCCGCGGGGCTCGGGCATGGCGGGCCGCAGGACCTGAGCCCTGCCCCGCGAGGAGCAACCTGGTGGCGGGCGATGGGGACGGCGCGGGGCTGCAGCCGCGCCGAGCCGTGAGCGCCCCGCTTCCGCCGCCTCAGCTGCCGCCTCCTCATCGCCGCCTCGGCCCCTCACGAAGCGCCGGGCCGCTTGGGATCATGGCCCTGAAGCAGCTCTGCTCGGTCCTCAAAGGTAAGCGCCCGGGGCCGCGAACGGCGCCCCCTGCGGGCGAGACCGGCCTCTTCGCGTCCCCCGGGCGCCCGACGCGCCCCTTTGTCTGGCACGAGCGGACCGCGGATCCCCGCTCCCGCCAGGATCCACTTGTTCCCCGAGCGCCTCTTCCCAGCCCTCTGTGTGTGCCTTGGCGGGGGACCCGGGAAGCGCATCGGGACTCGGCGGCCCGGCCGGCCCTGCGAGCTGTGCCCTCGCGCTTCTTCCTCTGAATTCCGTACATCGCTTTGCAAAGTTGTAGGGTTCGTGTGACTGGAGCGAAGGCCGCTCTTTTCAGCATTAGTAACAGAAAGTCAGTCTCAGCGAACAATAAAAAGCCCAGCTGAGGCTTCGCGGAGCGGTTCTCGAAAAGCCCCGCCTTGGCGGGCGGCGAAACGGCCTGCCCGCCGACCGGGTCCCACCTGCTGCGGCCGCGGAGGCTGCGGCACCACTGCGGGCGCCGCGACCCGGCCCGGGCCGGAGACGCCGCTCGGGGCTGTGCCCCGGCGCTTCCCGGGACCTCAGATACCCTGCCGCCGCTGTCTGATTCTTTCTGATTTGTTGTACCGGGAAATAAAACGGTCGGCTTGCCAAGTACACAAAGCTCCAAAACATACTACAGCTGCTTTGCATTTTCCAGGAGGTGTATTATTAGATTAAAATTTATGTACATGGATAATTCAGATTGTGATACAAAGTTGTTTCTGAAAATCGAACTGAATAAATCCTTTTTTTTTGGCCCTCGGAGGAAAACACCACTACCAATAAAAGGCTTCTCTTTTCTGCTACTGACTTAGATTGAAAACTGAATAGCTGTGTATTTGTAATGTTACGAAATGTTCTCTTTTTCAAAATATTGGGTAAGGCGTTAAGGCATTGACTGGCGGTACCATATATCGCTTTTCATTGTGTCTTAATATTTGTACAGTGAAAAATGTTGGGTTTTTCCCACCCATTAACACTTTCGAATTTTGTTTTATTGGAAAATTCAGTATGATTTTGCATTAAATTTTAATTGCAAAAATTACTCTATATATTTCTAAATTTATAATTGAGGTATCAGCAATTTAGCTATCACTGTATATGTATAATTTGTACAAAGGTAACCTAGGACTTTGTTTCGCAGTCACTCCATAAATCATTAATGATTTCCTCATATTAAAATGTTAAAACTCTGAAATTAATTTCTGTAGTCTTTCTTGTCTGTAATTCCCAAGTTACATCGCCATTCCCTGGAAATTAAGATTTTGTTTTACTTTTTCAAAATAATCATTTGCACAGTAGGGTTTGTGATGGTGCTCCTTATCTGAATCTGCTTCGTTGTCCTCATTCCCTTAAGATGTTCAGTATAATAAGGACATTCCATCTGAATAGCCTTCTCTGGGGAGAAATCACGTAGATCTGGTATACAGCTTTACCTGCAGAACTTGACGAAACTGAGCTGGATAGGACGGAATCTCTCATACTCCTGGAATGGTGAAGGATTTTGCAGCTTTTCTGCCTTTGCGTTTGTCGTTGGTACACACTGCCCTCTCTGGCCACCAGCGTGAAGCATTTAGTGTGTGCACCTTTCAGGAAAGGATTCTGTTGTTAATGGAAGAGCTACAGTGGAAACAATGAATTTCAGTAATACCTGGCTTTTCTTTTTTTCATGTTATGCAGCCTACACTATTTTTACATGCTGGTGTATTTTTAAAGCTCAGACTAACTTGTTGTTAGGCTTACTAGAGAGAAAGCAATCTATTTTTAAGTCTTCTACAGTTCATGGATATGTGCTTGTACATAGGAGGAATCCCTCTGGGAAGAGTCAAGAAATTAACAAAAGTTGATTCTGAGAAAAAGATATGAGAGACTGAGAAATAAGAGTAAAACGAAGACTTCCGATTCACTGCCCACCCATTTGTTTCACTTTTTTTTTTTTAAACAAAATGCATGTGTTACCTATACACACATTGGTGTTTTTAATCTTAAAAAATTACATTTTGAAAAAATACTGGCTTTTTCTGGTGCTTCCATTCATTGTGTGCACCAGTGCATGAAAAAGTAGCTCTTAAGGTGTAGATTAACATTGAAGAGATTCTTATCAGAAGCAGTTATTTCACATCTGCATAATTACAGATATTACCTACCAAAAGCCTTGTTTGGAATATTATGGTCAGTTTCTACTAAAACAAATCAGCCATAATGAGTGTGTGGAATTTTAAGTAGAAGGTAATTTTCTTTAAGATGCTGTTGATTCTTGGTTTTACTTTCAGCAGTAAGAACAAAAGGATAATTCTGCTAGGCTTTTAAACCTTAACGGTTTATGATCACTCCAAGTCTAATAAAATTTGACTTGTCTTTTATCAAAATTAAGTATCATGGTCACATGAAAATACTAGGCTTATAAACCCATTTTTCACTGTTCATATTCATTCTGCGGACTTGTGTCAGGAGAATCCTACACTCAGTTATATTTAAATCTGTATAAACTGTGGTTAAATTTATGGTGTTATAGTGCGTAACTGGCACTGTATTTTAAAAATCTTATTTGAGACTAAGAAATAATAACTCGTGTCCTTCATTCTTAAGTCTTTTTCAAGAAATTAAACAATATAGAAAAATAAGTACCATAATGAAAAGTTATCCTTTAAAGAGGGAAGTTTTTAAAGATAGATAGCCTTGATAAAAGCTAACTTTATCCCCCCCCCCATCAGGAGTACAGTGCTGTAATACACGTACATGCACATTACAAGTTCAAATCAAAGCCATTTTTCAAAGTCCATTTAAAGATAGAAAAAAGATCATTATATAAGTAAAGTTCATTATCTAAAATTCTAAAGAATAATTCAAGTTCTGCTCTTGGTTACTACCCATTCAGCACAATCCCCTATCATTTTAAAATTTATGATTCTTCAGAATAATTTATTATTTGTTTAATGTGTCCCTGGGATACTTTGAGATCCCACTTAGTGTGATCTTTAAGTTGCAAAGGGGAATCCTAAAAGGTTTCCAAACTCTCCTTAACGGAACTCCTTCAAAGGAACTCTTGGTGGAGGGAGGAGAGGTAGAACTTAAAACTGAGCGAAAGCGAACAGGGTTGCTTTGATTGCTGTGGGGCCTCACCCTCTCAGTCGCTCATCAGAGTGACCCAGATTAACTGACACTTATTAGCATATTTGTTCATAAAATTACAGGGTGTACTAATCTGAAGGTTCAATTTGTCCTAGTCAAAATGAGATTAAAATATATTGGTTTAAGTATGCCCAGAATAATATATTGGAAATTACAGTGTTAGTGGGTGAGAAGACATCGAAAATACTCATCAAAATGTGACTGGATCATGTTAAAATCCAATGGTAGCTGCTGTGGACGTCTGAGGAAGACTCCAGTATGATTAGAACATACAAATATACATCTCCAGAGCGTTTTGACTAACAAGAAGGTTGTCACATTCTGCAGGCAAGAAAAAGCATTTCTGCAGTTATGCTTTCTTTGAAGTGATTGGCAGTATGATTAGTATGAAGAGGTTGGAGTGATCCCAGAGTTCTTCAAGCTCCATCTTCCTTCTTAACTAAAAAGTAAAATTAGGTTTGATTAAATTAAGGTACCTCAAGTATATGGACTAATTGAATTCCATTCTGCTTCAGAAAACAGTTACAGGGAGACCAGGTAGGCAGTTGTTACATTATGGGATCTCATGATAAGTTTACCAAACCTTACCTTTACCACTTAAATGCTCAAAACAGGTAAGAGGTAAGTTTAATTACTCACAAAGGTAAAGTGAGTTAGCTTGATAAAAGTAAGAGAAGTAGCATATCTGAAAAAGAAAAAAATCTATTATTTTTCTGTCCCCTGACTTATGCTCAAAAAAAGAAGCTGGGTCATCTGTGTGCCTATTCTTAACCAAGGTTTGTGCTTGTGAATTTGTTAGTGTGGCTCTCTGTGCTGTATGTTGTAGTTACAAAGGAGATACAACCAGGACTATGCTTAGTCACTTTATATACTCATCTAATTTTGAGTGCTGTCGTGGGCCAACCAGTCTGCTCGTCACTAGAGATGCACAAGTGAATCAGACAAGCCCCTCTTTGTAGTAGGAAGAGACAGATAATAAGAAAATAGTGGGTAATGTAAGTAGTAATTGAAATGCTATTTATGTATTTATTTATTTATGTATTATGTATAAAACAAGATGAAGAAGAAAATATGGAGCTTCTTTAGCAGTCAGAGAGCCCTCACAAGACTTGAATAACAGGAAGGAACCAGCCATGCAGAGTGAGTCTAGGCAAAAGGAATAACTAGTCCCTAAGGCAAGAATCAGCTTGGTGTGTTGTGGAAAGAAGGCCTGTATAGCTGTAGATAGCAGTCGGAAGGTCAGCGGGATGATCAGGACATAGGACTTCTGAAGTCAGAGTAAGTATGGATTTATTCTAAATGGACTCTGTTGGAAGATTTTATGAAGGGCTGTGATGTGATCTGATCTATGTTTTGAAAGGATCACTGGCTGGTGGAGACAGAGTAGATTATAAGGGACTATGGCAGAAGTAGCCAGTTTTCTTCCAATGTCCATTTTACCTTTTAGTGGATCTCTGAACTTTAAGTACACAATCACCCAAAATAAATACTAGATTTTCCAGTTTTCCTTGGAATTAGGTGTGGCCATGTGACTAAGTCTGACAGTTACATGTGTGTTCAACTTTGGAAGAGTGGTGGTGTTTTTGTCACTCAGAATTTTTATTTTGATATCATGGTAAATTCTAAGCAAATGTCTTTAAAGGAAGGAGGAATGCCCTGTGTCATTTCTTCATTCTTGCTAAGTGTAATGCTGGCATGGTAGCTGTAAAGATTAGTACCTGGCCCTCCAGCATCTATACCGGCCCATCAAATGACCTTGGGAATGAAGTCATATACAACTGAACAGTAAGATAGAAGAAGCTAAGCCTCTTTGTTTCTTTCAGTATACTATCACTCTCCTGTTGAAGTTGTCTTTAAAGTGTGGTTCCAGGGCCAACAGTTTTAGCATCACTAGGGAATTTGTTATAATGCAAGTTTTCAAGCCCCACCCCAGACTTACTGGATCAAAATCTCTGGAAGTAATGCCACCCACCCCCACACAAGTGTGTGTTTTCATAAACCTTCCAGGTGAATATGATCCACGCTAAAGTTTGAGAACTACTGTCCCAGTGATTTATTTCTCAAACATGGATGAACTGCTGAGTAGGATGTGTACATTTTTAATCCTTGATATATATTACCAGATCAACCTCATCAAAGCTGTGACAGTTTACAGTCCAGTGACAACATAAGTCAGTTTGCTATATCCTGACCAATACTAGAATCTGTATTTTTATACTAGCAAGGCTGAATTTCTCCATTGTTTTTTTCTTAGCACTTTACTCTAGTGACATAATCTTTTTTCCCATTTATTTGTAGTTTTTATTTATGTTTCGGACTTTTGTGAATGAAGTTGTTCCCTACTCAAAAGTATGAATTCACCTTTTTTTCATTCTATTAATTTTTCTATTTAGCTTGAAAAGGGAATCTACTTTTTTCCAAATAATTTACAAGTTATCCCAGCACCATTTATTAAAACTGCCCTCTCACTAAGTATTTCAAATATTATATAAATCATAATAAACTCTGGGATATATGTCTGTTTCTGAGCTTTTTTCTTTTCTTCCATTTTCTAACCTAAAAGCCCGTTGAGAATAAGGACCATGTCTTTTTGTTTCATTGTAGTTCCAGGGACTGACTCAACTACCTGTAGTGCAGTGAATGCTAGTAATGTTTGTTGACAGATATCAGTTTCTTCGTCTACCATTGCTACATTTTATAATTCTTGTAGCTTTATAGTAAGCATATTATTTTTATGAATTTTTTTTTATATTTTCCTTGGCAAATATGGAAAAGTCTTTAAGATGACCATCAGAAGCATTTTAAGTATCTAGAAAAAAGCTACGATTTTTATTAAAAGATCATTAAGTATTATCTGACTTATTGGGAAGAATTGTTACCTTTACATTGTTTCATTATCCAAAATGTATTACTTCTCTATTGTATTACATTTATTTACTTGTTTAATTTATTTTAGTCTTAGGCTCTTCCCTTAATAGGTGTAATAATTTTCCTGGTAATTCTCTTGGGACTTGTGGGTTTTAAAATAACATTGTCTATAAACAATAGTCTTGCCTCCTTTCCAGTATTTATTGCATTGGCCAGAGTTGCCACTGTTAAGTAACAGTGAAAAGAATAGACCTGACCTTGATTTTTACTTGATTGAAAAGTACAACCTTAAACTGGAAGGTCTGGAGACAAGATTGCAGGTAGAATGCTAATAACAATGATTCAGGGTTAAAAGGAGTAGCTTGGAGGATTTGTGTTTAATACCTTGAATAGCACCTGTCTTTATCATTAAGGCCTTCATTTTTAAACTCCAAAATCAGAGGTGAGAACATACATGGTGGGTACTACTTTTTTCAAACATGAGATCACAAGCAATTCTCTGCATAACTATACTTTGAGGTTGTGGAGTTTAGAATCTTCATTTTGGCATGGATTTCTTTTCTTTTTTTTTTCCTTGGCATGGATTTCTGCTTTAAAGAATCAGTGCCTTCCTGGGTACATTGTTTTTGAATTCAAAGTGTGAAATCTTTCTGGATTTGGGAAACTATTGACCCTTTGGTAAGATATAGAAGGGAGCAAGTGACACACAGATCAGGACTGAGGACAGAGAAGAGCGCAAGAGCACTGCTTCATGTACTAGATAATTCCAGCGTTTGGCATCAGTGGAGTTTGTTTTAATATCTCAGCCTGATAATAGCAAGCAATTTGCAAAGATCCTATGGTACAACTGGGAAAAACTGTGTTTATTATGATACAGAATTTAGAATGATTAATCGTTACAACTGTATCACCACAGCTATCACTATATATTTCTATCCCCAACTGTTCAAACTTGCCTTATTCATTCCTTTTATTCAGTGGCATAGTTGATTGAGTTGTGAGTAGTAACATTTGGGGAGGGGGATTNTAGAATGATTAATCGTTACAACTGTATCACCACAGCTATCACTATATATTTCTATCCCCAACTGTTCAAACTTGCCTTATTCATTCCTTTTATTCAGTGGCATAGTTGATTGAGTTGTGAGTAGTAACATTTGGGGAGGGGGATTATGAGCAACACCCTATATAAAGCAGAAGAAATAAAAGGTTATTTGGTCTAATTTATTTTTAATATGATTTTTCTACTTCAGTTGTATATTGTGTGCAAATTACCTAAATCAGGTTTTAAAAAGACATGCTTTTTTAAGTCATTATATAGTGTAATTTTCCAGGCACAATTCATCTTTTTGCTGTAGTTTTACTGTTCTCCTGGTTTTGATTTATTGATTTCTTACTTTACCTTTCTGCCTGACTTTGTGTTACTTACATACTGTGAATTACAAATGTGAGAACTGGTAAATTGTTATGCCTGTGAATCAGGAGGAAAGGTACAATGAGCACAAAATTTTGACCAGTTGTATATCATCTGAATGGGATGATATACCTTGGGAAATAGTGTCCTCTATCAAGATACATTGATACAGTTTTGATATTTGCTGAATTGTCAAATATCTGTTATTATTCTAGTTTGTTTTTCTTTTTTTGGCTGTATCTTACAGCTTGCAGAATCTTAGTTCCCAGACCAGGGATTGAACCNTTGGGAAATAGTGTCCTCTATCAAGATACATTGATACAGTTTTGATATTTGCTGAATTGTCAAATATCTTATTATTCTAGTTTGTTTTTCTTTTTTCGGCTGTATCTTACAGCTTGCAGAATCTTAGTTCCCAGACCAGGGATTGAACCCAGGCTCTCAGACGAGAAGGCTCAGCATCCTAGCCACTGGACCACTAGAGGATTCCCTAATTTTTCTTTTTGATCAGGAATCTTCTGTGTTTTACTTTTGTTTTTTTTAATGGTGTTTCAAAACTCCATTCCCCTAACTCTGATCCAGTCCAAAGGTGTGAAGAGTCTGAAGGAAGGATTGTTCCTACATAGCATGAGATCTTCAATACGACTAGCAACCAGAGAAAAGGAGGGGTGATTAAAGTTGTTGCGAGTTGACAGAGGAAACAGAGGTCAACAAGGATACAGCAAAGATGAAGATGTATGCTTAGATTATAAGATGTAAACAGCACAAGATCACAAGAACTCTGTACATTGGTGACTTTGGGTGGTAGATGCCTAGTACATGGTACTGAGCAAAGAATGGCTTGGCCAGCTGCCAGTCCTTTCACTAGCGATCTCTTCTGTGCCTCCATCTCCGTCACCCCTAAACATCCTTTAAGTTACTAAATGCAGTTAATACTACATCTGAGTCATAATCATGTCATAAATCTCTCCTCCTTCCCATTTACACTACCACTGCTCTGCTTCAAGACCTTAGCATCTTTGCTTCCTAAATGACCTCTCTTTTTAAAAATTTAGATTCCACACAATCGTCAAGATTAATGATCTGAAACACAAATGTGATAATTTCACTGTCTAGTTTAAAAAAAGAAAACTCAGTTATTTCTCCTTGTAGTCAAAGGTTTAAACTCTTTAGCATGGCATTCAAGGCTTTTTACAGTCAGATCTCATCCTTTTTTTTTTTTTTTTTTTTTTTTTTGCCTTCATTGAGTCTTTGTTGCTTTGCTTGGACTTTCTCTAGTTACAGCAAGCCCCGGCCACTCTTTGTTTCCGTGCACAGGCTTCTCGCCGCCGTGGTTTCTTGTTGTGGAGCACAGGCTCCAGGCATGAGGGCTTTAGTAGTTGCAGAAGGCAGGCTCAATAGTTGTGGCTCACGGGCTTAGTTGCCTTGTGTGTGGAATCTTCCCTGGCCAGGAATCAGATTCATGTCTCGTGCACTGGCAGGCAGATTTTTATCCACTGCGCCACCAGGGAACACCCTCATCCTACTATTTCTAACCTGATGTATCCCTTTTCCCCTTGACATGCTAACTGTACTATCCTACTCAGAATTCACTAACACTTCCTAGGTAAGTTTTCATTGTCTAAGCTGTTTCTTTCTCCCTCTCCTGGGTAAAAGTTCTATTAGGTTTCACTAGAATAGACCTTTTTTCCCTAAAGTTTTCCTCACTCTGTTCCTCTTAACCCCCAGCAGAATGAACAAATGGTTCCCTTTTCTGCTTCTGTTGTGTTTTCTGTGTAACCCCTGCTAAATTCTTTTTCACCTTGTAGATTGTCTTTGACAATACATTGACTCGTTAAGGATGAAAGTTTGTCCTAATATCTATGGTTTAGCAGAATGCCTAGCACATATAAAGGGCTCTGTGCAGTGCATCTCATTTCATTTTCACAACAACCTGTGTGGTTGATGTTATTCGTACAACATCCCCATTTTACAAATAAGTAAACTGAGCTGAAAAGATCTCACAACTGGTAGAAATCAAAACTTGAACCCCAAACCTAGATCCACCTAACTCCTGAAGTCCATGCTCTTGTAACTGTTTTGCTTTATATCTCTCTTGCCTTAATCTGTGCATCCTCTGTGCCTGCTCTCCAGTAGTTACTCTGACGTGCTTACTGACTGATTGAATGAAAAATAAAAACTCCAGTTCACACAGGAGGCTGATAATGTGGTTTCCATCGAGAGAGTGAAAGATATCAGTGCACCATTCTTAACAGAACGTGTTATCGTCAAACACAAACATACAAAACAATATATTATTCATTGGGGATCAGAAATGTTAAACTTGGAGGGAGGGGAGAAGCTCCATTTTCTAAATAGTGCCCGCGTTTGTAATGCAGGACATAGCATAGTGCTGCACAGCCATAGAATGTCTTGAATTGATTTCTAGGAGACTGCTGCCCCCTTACTTCTGTTTTTATTATGAATGTTCTCACAAGTCAAATAATCTAATTGAACTTTTGCTGGCATAATATATTGCAAAGCTAGCCATAATGCAGGTAAGTTCTGAGGAGGTAGACTGCAGTAAATATAGGATAATTGAGATCAGCACAGTTCGTTGTACAAGAAAAAAAGGTGTGTATTTTTGCATCCATCATAAATTGAAAATGTACTTATTAGTGCTTGTATAAATGAGTGATATCAAGTGTGTTTTTTCTTGGGTTGTCTTGTCAAATAGTAACTCATCGATTAATAGTATAGAGTGTGAATGTTAGTAAGAAATAGGGGGGTTAGGTTTTTTTTTGTCATCTGACTTTTTTCATAAACTTGGTAAAATCTAATATAGATTCAACTTTTTAACTTATCTTCTCTTATTTCTCCAGTGTTGTTAGTAACAATACTTGTAGTGGAAGGAATTGCTGTGGCCCAAAAGACCCAAGGTAAAGAATTTACAGTGCTAATTTACTACATGTTCAGAGCAGTAGGATGGCTTTTTGGAAGGATTACAACTTTTGAGTACTATTTCCATAATCCCTCTGGGGTGTTTCAATGACCTAAGGCTTTCTGTCAGTCTATCAGTTTTAATTCAGCCAGGTTCAGCTGCAGTTGAGTAAATTGGTAACATAAAATCTTACACTGATAAATGTTGAAAATTGGCATAACTAGTGACTCCCAGAACACTATGGATTATGTCCAAAAATTAAGTAAGATTCATGCTTTATCACCAAGCAAAAATAAAAATCCCTTTTTTCCAGTGTAGACAAATGAAACATTTCCATCAGTATCTTATTCAAATCCCTGAGGACATGTTCCAGTTATTGTTTATGAAAGAGGATTAGCTAGTATGATGTTTGAGCCAGATTTTTATTTCAGAGTTTATTTAGTACATTTCCTAAATAACCTGACTTATTTTTATTTTCATCAAAGTCATACATACACCTGACAAAAATTAAAGCATTCTGAAATGTTAATTAGGAAAAATCAGCCTCCCAAACCCCACTTCTCCGTGGTAGTCTACCAGCCTACCAAGCTACTCTTTTAGCTGATTCTTTTGGTATTTTCCTGCATATTTCTGAATAACAAAGTATATGGTTATTCTCAGTTATTTCAGTTGGAAGTAGTAGATAATTTTCCCACCTTGGAAGATAAGAATTTAGCTCTTTTTTGCACCTACTCTTCACCTCTAACTACATATAAATGTTCTTTTTAACTTTGCACCTGCAGTACCCATGTCAGTATTTTGACAATTCTGGTTACATCTGTTCAAGTCACCACTGAGCTTTTTCAATATGAAAATTTTATCTTTGGTTGTAGGTTGTAGGAAATTTTTCTTTCCCTTTTTTCTTGTTTAATTTTTAAAATTCTCTTTTCTCCATTTTCTCTCCTGTCTTTAAGGAATTCTTATTATTTAGTTACTTTAAAAAAAAAATCTTTTCTTTTTTCCATTTCTTATTTAATTGTTTTCTTCTCAGTAGTCTTCGTTGAGACTTCTAAACCAAGAATTGGAAAACTTTTTTCTATAAAGGGCCAGATAGGAATTGTTTAAGGCTTTGCAGGCCATTTTAGTCACAGGAGCACCTACTCAGCTCTGCAATTGCAGGGTGAAAGCATGAATGAACATGTATTTATTTATTCTATTAAACTTGATTTTAAAGTAACAGGCAGCAGACCAGATTTGGTCCAAGGCTCATGGATAGTGAAATAGTTAGTCGCTCAGTGGTGTCTGACCCTTTGCAACTCCATGGACTGTATGTAGTCCACCACGGAATTCTCCAGGCAAGAATACTAGAATCAGAAGCCAGTCCATTCTCCAGAGAATCTTCCCGACCCAGGGATCAAACCTGGGTTTCCTGCATTGCAGGCAGATTCTTTACAGTGTGAGCCACTTCTGCTCTAAACTTTTTTTTTTATTCTATTTTTAGAAACTTTCTTTTGTTNCTATTTCTTTTGACCTTTTTTTTCTTTAGTAGTAGGATTGTGGCAACCTCACCCACATTATAAAAGTAACATGATAGAGAAAGAAAAATTATCTAGAGAATTAGAGCTAGTCCTGATTTTGCCATTATATTATCTAAAATAGTCATCCTCTCTCTGATTCAGTTTCCTCATCTATAAAATAGAATATTACAATATCTTGATGTTATTGTTATTAGCATAATATTAAACATAAGGTATGTAGAAACTCTGAAGTACTATAAAATGCAAATGTAAGGTAATTAGTCTAGAAATCTTAAACATTTTCTTTTTATTTTAATGTGTCTCTTTTAACCATAAACCATATGAAGTTGCTCTCATGATACATATAATAGAAGAAAAAACTGCTTTTCTTCCAAGAATCTTACNCTATAAAATGCAAATGTAAGGTAATTAGTCTAGAAATCTTAAACATTTTCTTTTTATTTTAATGTGTCTCTTTTAACCATAAACCATATGAAGTTGCTCTCATGATACATATAATAGAAGAAAAAACTGCTTTTCTTCCAAGAATCTTACATATAAAGTTGCCTGACTGTTTTTTAATATTTTTTAAAGCATTGTTCAAATGATTAAGATACCTTTCTCTTCTTTCAGGTAGTCTAAACATATTTGCAAAAACCTGACTCTATGTAAGACTTTATTATATAATGTATTTTTGGTGCTGAAGTATCAATTCAGTTAATTGATTTAGTTATTAAAAATCAGATACCTGACCAGTTTAATTAAATCAGTTATTTTAATATAAACGATTGGTTGTCAACTTTCTGTGAACTATTTCACAGGACAGAATATACTGTATATCATTTAGTCTCCTTTTTTTTACTGCCATTGTGAAAATACAGCTCATTAAGCTACTACAGCGGACTTCCCAGGTGGCTCAATGGTTAAGAATCCACCTGCCAATGCAAGAGACGCAAGAGACATGGGTTCGATCCCTGGTCAGGAAGATCCCCTGGAGAAGGAAATGGCAACCCACTCCAATATTCTTGCCTGGAAAATTCTAGGCCTGTAGCCTAGTCACTCAGTCGTGTCCAACTCTGTGACCCCATGGACTGTAGCCCACCAGGCTCCTCTGTCCATGGGGATTTTCTAGGCAAGAATGGGTTGGGCAAACTGCCTTGCCCTCCTACAGGGGATCTTCCCAAACCAGGGATTGAACCCAGGTCTCCTGCATTGCAGGCTGATTCTTTACCATCTGAGCCACCACGAAAGCCCAAGAATACTGGAATGGGTATCAGGCCTACCTGATTCCCTGAGTTACCAGGGAAGCCCAGGCTACAGCCTATGGGGTCACAAAGAATTGGACATACTGAGCACAGGCACACACACAGCTACTACTATGGTGAGGAGGAGTAAATCATGTGTAACATAAAATTCACTGTTTTAACCCTGTTAAATGTGCAAGTCAGTGGCATTGAGTACATATACAGTGTTGTGCAACCATAGCCACTGTCCATTTCCAAAACTCTTTTGTCATCCCAAGCAGAAATTCTGTCCCCATTAAATACTTAACTCCCATTATCCTAGCCCTACAGCCCTGTGAAAACTACCTCTTAATTTGACTAATCTAGGGACCTCAATAAATGGAACCTTATACTGTCCTTAACTGTCTGGCTTATTGTACTTAGCATAACGTTTCAAGACTCATCCATGTTAGATAGCATGTGTCAGAATTTCATTCCTTTTTAAAACTGGGTAATATTTCATTGTAGTCTATATCTTTCTACTAACTACTGCAGTTGAGAAAGAGTTGTGAGTTTTCAGGTAGCATAAATGTTATTAATTCACAATGTGATCAAAAATTTAAGCATTATCATTTTTATAAACATCAGTCCTATAAGTGAGCAGTGCTTTGTAGTATACACCAATGAAAGCTTTCTCTTGCTTTGTTGTTAAGTGCAGCATTAGATATAACATAAGACATTAAGCCTTAAATTAACTCTAAAATATCTCAGTGCCAATCACTTTCTTCTTTTCTCTGTTACAGATCCAGACTTTACTTACCTAGGAGGTATTTTAAATCCCATCCCAGGTTTAGTATATTACCTCTTTTTTTTTCTCATGGCATCTTTGATTAGTCTTATTTTCCTTTGAACATCATTCATCTGTTCTTTCTAGATTGCCAGTTTGAGCTATCAGGAGCTGATGGAATAGTGCGTTCTAGTCAGGTAGAACAAGAGGAAAAAACAAAACCCGGCCAAGCAGTTGATTGCATATGGACGATTAAAGCTACTCCAAAAGCTAAGGTAGTATGAAGTATGCAGTCACTTCTGAGAATAATAAGATGTGATTTGTACAATGTGTTATTTGGTTCATGCACATACTTGTTAGTTAAACTGATGTTGCAACTTTTTAAAAATTTTATTTCAGTCACATTATTGAACACCTAACATCAACATTGTTGTAGTTAAATAAATTACAATATAAACTTTAGGAATATTACACATACATTAATATTCTTATTTTAAGATTCTTAAAATCTGTGTATTCCTAACCAGACAGTACAGGTATTGATCAGTGTGATCATAGATTCATAAACATCTTTATGAGGAGGTAAAACAGGCTGTAAGAGGTTGAAGTGTCTTGTCAGAGATCTCAGTGTTGGTTATAACAGTGTCAAAACCAAAACACAAATACATTGTCTTAGTTCTATGTTCTTATCATGCTGTCCTCTGCTAATCATGTAGAATTTTTATTGAAAAGTATCACAGGGAAGGATGCTTTTATATAACTGACAGATTGAGACTGCTTCCTAACTACTACTGCTTTTTGCTTTTAATTTGTACTTCTGGGAATAGTAACAGTTAAAATTGTATTTATTGTATATATATATATGTGTGTGTAAAAAGGAAAAAAAGTGAGGGTAAGATAACAAACCTTTAAAGGTTTGATTTAACAAAAATCAAATTTAAAGTTGCTGGTAATGTGATGGGTTAGATAACCTGAAAACTTACTTGTTACAAAACACCTAGAAACATTAAATAATATATAATAGATGTCCTTTTTAAAGCATAGAAAAGCCCCCCAAAGAAGATAATTCTTAAGAACTATAAGCCAGAGCAATAAGCTGAAAACAGCAGTTGATGGAACAAATGCCAAATGCCCCTTGCTGATTTCAGTAACCTGTGACTACTCGGGTGAACATGCTAGGAGCATGATATTACCTACACTGAGACAAATAAAAGGCCTAGGGTTCATGTGGCCTTTGTGAGGTTCATCACGTAAAGCTGGAACCCACAAAGAGAAATGATTGCCGTGAAATGGTAAAAAAAAACCTTCCATGAGCACAAGTTGTAACAAAAGAAGCTTATCTTTTTGGACTCAGTCTCAGGATGGGGGTGAGGCTGAGGTCTCCCCTGACAGTTGATACCTAGAAACCTATATTTATTAGTTTGGGGTGCAAATTTATGTTCCATGCTCAGCCCAGGAATCACTTAGCCCCAAAATGAACAAAATGGTCCTGGGCTTATTACACCTTTTGATGCATCTGGCACAGATAAATACAAATAGCCATGTAGGCTACAAGATTGCCATAGGTAAAACAATAGACCCCCAAATTAGACAGCAGATAGGTAAACAGCCCACCACAAGTTGAGTTAGCAGGCATAACAGCAGGAAGTTTCTTAGATCCCCAAGATCTGAAGTGTTCTAATATCCAACAAGTAGTTATCAAAATAAGAGAAAGAAAAATACCAAGTAAACTTTAAAAATAACCAAACAGATCTTCCTCAAGTAAAAAGTATAGTATTGAGAGATAGATTTCAGAAAATTACCTAGAAAGTAGCTTGAGGATGGGAGAGAGTGGCAATTTATTAAGAAAATTGCAAGAAATAACAAAAGGCATTCACATAAAGTGATTCTCAAAGCAAGGGGAAAAAAAGAGTTAATTGACCCTGAATTATAGTCGGCATCACAGACAACACGAATATCTCCAAAAGAATCTAGAAAGAGAAGTTACCTAGAAAGAATAACAAAGGAATAACCAATAGCAAAATGGGATCCAGAAAGCAATAGAATAACATCTTCAAAGTGCTAAGGGAAAAAATTAACCAGCAATCTAAAATTCAAACATTCCATGTCCTACTAAACTGTCATTCAAGAATGAGGGCAAAATTAAGATATCTGGGGGCAAAAATAATAATCAAACCAAGTGCTACGGTTAAAATCCAAAGGTATCTGTTTTAGGTTAACTACAGAAAATTTTGAAAATACAAAAACATCAGAGAAATAGATACTAAAAGAGCTAGTATTACTATTAAAATTGAAATCAAGATGGTCACTAATTCATAAGGAAGATGTATTTTAAATTTTATGTATTAATATAGCCTCAAAGTATATAAAACATGAATTGACAGTTGTCAAGGGAAAATTGTGACAAATCCACAGTTATACTGTGTAATTTTTAACCTCAATAATTTAATCAAGCATTCGAAAAAAATTGTCAAGGCTTAGCTTTTAACATCACAGTGTTCCTAATGGAACATGGTATCCTAACTCCCAACATTCAGAGATTTTACATTCTTTACAGGCATGCATGAAACATTTATGGAAACTGATCCATACACTAGACAGAAAAATGAAGTCTGACATACACACCAGTGCTTGGTATCATACAGAGCATTCTCTGACAAAAGGACAATTAAATTAGCAACCAGAAACCAAAAGATAACTTTAAAACCCCATATGGTCCTAGTAGAGTTGGATAGTTGCTTATAGATCAGTGAAGTTAGAACACATGTTCATACCATACATACACAAATATAAACTCAAAATTTCTTAGAGACTTAAAACACACTTTGAAACTCCTAGAAGAGAACATAGGCAAGCATTCTCTGACATAAATTGTACCAGTGTTTTCTTAGGTCAGTCTCCCAAGGCAATATAATTAAGCAAATGGGACCTAATCAAACGTACAAGCTTTTGAACAGCCAAGGAAACCATAAACAAAATGAAAAGACAAGCTACAGCATGGGAGAAAATATTTGCAAATAATGCACTGACAAGGGCTTAATTTCCAAAATATTCAAACAGCTCATACAACTCAACAAAGAAACAACCCAAGCGAAAAATGGGTAGAAAACCTGTATAGACATTTCTCCAAAGAAAAAATATAGATGGCCTGTAGGCACGTGAAAAAGTGCCCAACATTGCTAATTACTAGAGAAATGCAAATAAAAACTACAATGAGGTACCACCCCACACTGGTCAGAATGGCCATCATTAAAAAGTCTACAAATAACGTATACTAATGAGGGTGTGGAAAAAAGGGAACCTTCCTACACTGTTGGTGGGAATATAAGTTGGTGCAACCACTATGGAAAACAGTACAGAGGTTCCTCAAAAAACTAAAAATAGAACTACCATGTGATCCAGCAGTCCCACTCCTGGACGTATATCCAGATAAAACTGTAGTGCTCCTGTGTTCCTAGCAGCACTATTTACCATAGCCAAGACATGGAAACAATGTAAATATCCATCACAGTTGAAAGGATAAAGATGTGTTATATGTATGCAATGGAATACTACTCAGCCATAAAAAGAACAAAATAATGCCATTTGCAGCAACGTGAATGGAACTAGCTATTGTCATACTAAGTGAAGTAAATTAGAAAAAGAAAGATAAATACCATAGGATATACTTACATGTGGAATATAAAATAATACACAAATGAAGCTGCCTGCAAAACAGAAACAGACTTACAGACATGGAGAACAAAAGTTTGATTGCTTAGGAGGAGGGACAGTGGGGAAAAGATGGAGTGGGAGTTTGGGGTAAACACACGCAAACTATTACATGTAGAATGGTTAAACAACAAAGTGCTACTATATAGCACAAGGAACTATAGTCAATAGATATAGTTGAGTTAAACTATAATGGAAAACAGTATCTTTAAAATGTGTATATATACACATACACACATGCCTATATATGTGTATAACTGAATAATTATGCTGTACAGCAGAAATTAACACTGTAAGTCAACTTCAATTTTTAAAAAAATTTTTAGAAATAATAATATATCATCTAGTAATTGATACATCACAGAAGAAATTAGGATGAAAATTTGAACACATTCATAAAAAAATTAGCAATAGTGAAAATACTACATATCATAACTTATGGGATATCCCTAAATGTACTTTGGGGAATTTGTGATCATAAATACTAATTTTAGAAGAAGAAAAAGATTTAAACTTAATGAGCTAAAATTCATCTAAAGAAGCTAAAAAAATAACTGAAGAATCCAAAGAAAGGATAATAATAGAAGAGCAGAGATAAATGAACTTCAAAATTTACAAAAAGGAAGACTCAACAAAATCAAAAGCTGGCCTTTTGTTTAAAAAATAATAGCAAAAAGCATACTTCTGGCAAGAGTAATGTAGAAAAAAGACAATATTAGAAGTGGGAAAGGTCATTCACTCAACTACATCTGAGATTAAAAAGGATTTGTAAGACAAACTGTGAAGAATACTTGCTGAACAACAACAAAAAAGAATAGCATTTCCTCAATAAATTACAAAGGGAAAAAGAAAACCAGCAGGGGAACGCACAGATTAAAAAAGTACAGGTCAAGTGAGTTTGGATTCAAACAAACTACAAAAGGCAAGGAACATTAAGAGACAATTAGAAGTCTCAGCACTAGAATTTGATACTAAGAAATTATTCACTTGTTTGATTAATAATAGTATGAAGTTATTTTTTAACATCTTTATATATGAAACTAATTACACATAAAATGATATTTCTAGAATTTGTCTCAGAATAATATGTGAGAGGCAGAAATGAAAGTATGAAGGGGGTGAATGTGAAAGTTGCTTAGTCACGTCTGACTGTGCGACCCCATGGATTATACAGTCCATGGAATTCTCCAGCCCAGAGTACTGAAGTGGGTAGCCTTTCCCTTCTCCAAGGGATCTTCCCAACCCAGGGATTGAACCCAGGTCTCCCACATTGCAGGCAGATTCTTTACCAACTGAGCTATCAGGGAAGATAAAGCTAAAGTTAGGGAATGGGTAAAATGAGTTTATGATACTATTTTGTCTGCTTTTGTATGTTTGAAATTTTCCATAATCGAAATACTTTAGTTTATTCTTTGCTAATACATTTGTGAACAGTCTTAAGTGAACAATTTACTGAAATATATAATGTATGTGTATACATACATGTTTACATACATATAATTTATCATAGTCAAAGAAATAGAAAACCGAAATAAACTCTGTATGCAGGTCAGGAAGCAACAGTTAGAACTGGACGTGGAACAACAGATTGGTTCCAAATAGGAAAAGGAGTATATTGTCACCCTGCTTATTTAACTTATATGCACAGTACATCATGAGAAACGCTGGACTGGAAGAAACACAAGCTGGAATCAAGATTGCCGGGAGAAATATCAATAACCTCAGATATG
>SJYV01006925.1:185066-223251 GCA_006410875.1 Neotragus pygmaeus
GCACCAAAGAATTGATGCTTTTGAACTGTGGTGTTGGAGAAAACTCTTGAGAGTCCCTTGGACTGCAAGGAGATCCAACCAGTCCATTCTAAAGGAGATCAACCCTGGGATTTCTTTGGAAGGAAAGATGCTGAAGCTGAAACTCCAGTACTTTGGCCACCTCATGCGAAGAGTTGACTACTGGAAAAGACTCTGATGCTAGGAGGGATTGGGGGCAGGAGGAGAAGGGGACGACCGAGGATGAGATGGCTGGATGGCATCACTGACTCGATGGACATGAGTCTGAGTGAACTCCGAGAGATGGTAATGAACAGGGAGGCCTGGCGTGCTGCAGTTCATGGGGTCGCAAAGAGTCCGACACGACTGGGCGACTGAACTGAACTGAACTGGAATAAACGCTTAACAAATTGACAAAATTGATTTTATATTAGATTGGTACAAAAGTAATTGTGGCTTTGCATTGTTGAACTTTGCCATTTGATATTGGAGTACATTCTTAAATAAATGTTGTGTTATAATCATTTTAATAGGCATTTCTCACTTTATTTTTTGCTAATGACTTTATTGTTTATATTTATTTTAGACTATAGAAATGATATTAGACAAAAGCATTTTTGAGCAGTTATTCAAGTTCAAAATGGATCAAAAAAGCAGCAGAGACAATTCTAAACATCAACAGTGCATCTGGCCCAGGAACTACTAATGAATGTACAGTGCGGTGGTAGTTCAGGTTTCACAAAGGAGATGAGAACCTTGAAGATGACCATAGTGGCTGGCCATCAGAAGTTGATAATGACCAGTTGAGAGCCATCATCAAAGCTGATCCTCTTAAAACTACGCAAGAAGTTGCCCAAGAACTCAACATCAACCATTCTGTGGTCATTTGGCATTTGAAGCAAATTAGAAAGGTGGAAAATCTTGATAAGTTGATATCTCATGAGCTAACCACAAATCAAAAGAATTGTTTTCTCTTATTGTACTCAACAACAGCAAACATTTCTCATTTGGATTGTATATGACAACCAGCAACGACCAGCTCAGTGATTGGACCAAGAAGAAGCTCCAAAGCACTTCCCGAAGTCAAACTTGCACCCAAAAAAGGTCATGGTCACCATTTGGTGGTCTGCTGCCACTCTGATACACTACAGCTTTCTGAATCCTGGCAGAAGCAATCCATCTGAGAAGTATGCTCAGCAAGTCAATGAGATGCCCCAAAAACTTCAACACCTGCAGCTGGCCTTGGTCAACAGAATGGGTCAATTCTAATATATAGTGGAACTGTATGTAATCTTGTTATGTATTTTCCAAGTCTACTGTAAATGTTTTATACTTTCATAATGTAAAAACATAAAAAAAATTTTTAATGAGCTTATTTTTCTCCATAATGTCTGATTCTGATTACACGTTGCACAACGTGCTTCAGAAGTTGAATGAATCANCCCAAAAACTTCAACACCTGCAGCTGGCCTTGGTCAACAGAATGGGTCAATTCTAATATATAGTGGAACTATATGTAATCTTGTTATGTATTTTCCAAGTCTACTGTAAATGTTTTATACTTTCATAATGTAAAAACATTAAAAAAATTTTAATGAGCTTATTTTTCTCCATAATGTCTGATTCTGATTACATGTTGCACAACGTGCTTCAGAAGTTGAATGAATCAGGTTTTGCCTCATCTAGCTTATTCACCTGACCTCTAGCCAATGGACTGCCACTTTTTCAAGCAGCTTGACAACTTTTTGCAGGGAAAACACTTCCATAACCAGCAGGATGCAGAAAATGCTTTCTGAGAGTTTGTTGAATCCTGCAGCATGGATTTTTATGCTACAGAAATAAACAAACTTTGTATCTTGTTGGCGAAAATGTGTTGATTGTAATGGTTCCTATTTTGACGAATAAAAATATATTTGAATCTAGTTATAATGATTTAAAATATATTCACAATCCAAAAACGCAGTTACTTTTGTACCAAGCTAATACTTAAAATATGATAACAGGAAAACTGGCCAAATTAGGTTTTACCAAATATTTAAGGAACATGTTATATAAACTGTTTTAGAAAACTGAAGAAAAAAGAACTTTCCCCAGCCTGTTTTATCAGAACTAAATAGATAGCGTGAGAGAATTTTAAAACAGAATTATTTGTAAAATGAAGGAGAAAGAAAAAGACCCAAAAGACTAAGTAGCAACAAACTAAACCTAACAAGTATTTTTTAGAAAACTTGACCAAAGATAGGCTTATCTTTGACATTTGTGGACAGCTTACTATGAGAAAACAGAAAATCAAATGATATGGTTTACCATATTGACACATTAAAGGAGATCAATCCACTTATATCAGTAGATGCAAAAAATCAATAAAATTTAAAATCTATTGATAAATGAAAATCAGTAACTCCAACATAAGATATATCTTCAGCATGATGAAAAATATCTTCTAAAATCCTATAACAAACATCATAATTAATGGTGAAACCTTAAAATCATTTTCTTTAAACTTATGTTTATTGCCAGTACTTTTTTNTAAGATATATCTTCAGCATGATGAAAAATATCTTCTAAAATCCTATAACAAACATCATAATTAATGGTGAAACCTTAAAATCATTTTCTTTAAACTTATGTTTATTGCCAGTACTTTTTTTGGTGGTAGTCAGTGCAACAAATGAATACAGTGACAGATTTTATTTTCTTGTCCTCCAAAATTACTGTGGACAATGACTGCAGCCATGAATTTAAAAGATGCTTGCTCCTTGGAAGGAAAGCTATAACAGACCTAAAAAAGCAGAGACATCACTCTGCCAACAAAGGTCCATATAGTCAAAGCTATGATTTTTCCACTAGTCGTGTACAGATGTGAGAGTTGAACCATGAAGAAGGCTGAGGACAAAGAATTGATGCTTTCAAATTGTGCTGGAGAAGACTTGAGAGTCCCTTGGACTGCAGGGAGATGAAACCAGTCAATCCTAAAGAAAGTCAACCTTGAATATTCATTGGACGGACTGATGCTGAAGCTCCCCAATACTTTGGCCACCTGATATGAAAAGCCAGCTCACTGGAAAAGCTTCAGATGCTGGGGAAGATTGAAGGCAAAAGGAGAAGGGGCAGCAGAGGGTGAGATGCATCACAGACTCAATGGACATGAATTTGAGCAAACTCCGAGNGATATGAAAAGCCAGCTCACTGGAAAAGCTTCAGATGCTGGGGAAGATTGAAGGCAAAAGGAGAAGGGGCAGCAGAGGGTGAGATGCATCACAGACTCAATGGACATGAATTTGAGCAAACTCCGAGATAGTGAAGGACAGAGGAGCCTGGTGAGGTATAGGCCATGGGATCACAAAGAGTCGGACATGACTTGGTGACTGAACAACAGTGTGAGAAGAGAAAAAAAGTTCATCAGTTATAAAAATAAATTGCTTTTCAAAAGTAATTTGAAAGTAAAACACAAAATGATACCAGGAAGTAATTTTTCAAGTTATATTAAAATACAGAAAAGAAGAAAAATGGAGGAAATCAGAGAGACATACACCATTTTCATGTGTGAGAAGATGGAAATGTTTCTTCCCAAATTAATCAATGTAAAATTACAATTCAAATCCACATAGGGCTTTCTGGGGAACTTGGCAAGCTAATTCTGAAATTCACATAAAGAGGAAAGGGTCCAGAAGAACCATGACAATTTTGAATAAAAACAAAGTGAACGTACTTACCCTTTGAGATGATACTGTGGTGGTTGGATGGAATGCATTTATCACTGGGGTATGCAAACTGATAAAACTGAATAAAGTATCAAAACATAGGACCTCATATGTATGGAAGCTTAGTATATAAAAATATAGCATGCTAGATCAAAAGGAAACAATAATTGATGTTACTACAATTGACTATTGATGTGAGATAACCTGTTTTGCACTTGACATAAATGTTAAACTTCTAGAAGAAACTATCGGAGTATAGTTCTGTAACCTTTGGTTGGGAAACAGTTTATTAAAAACAGAGAAGACACAAAGTACAAACCATAAAGATAAAATATATCAATTTTATTCCCTTAAAATAAGTGACTTCTAGGACCAGGCAAGATATTGTAATCCTACTGTAGCTTATTGCTCTTATTATAACTGAAAACTAGATAGAATGCAGAAAGCGGTTGCATGAGGATTCTGAAAAGTAACCATTAGAAGGGGGATTGGAAGGGAAGTATTCAAAACTTGAATACTAACCCCAAAAGGGGGTGAGAGTCAGTAGTTTGTTGTGAGTTTTTTCTTTCTCCTTGTAGAACTGATAGCAGGTATAGACATAGAAAGTTTGCTAGCCAGAACACTAAGAGAGGGGCCCCTCCAAACTGCATGGGGCTTCCCTGGTTGATTTGGTTTTTTCCCCTTACTAACCCTGCCCAAGATGAGCACCAGTCATAGCAGCTATAGTAACAACTAAAACCGCAAGAGAAACCCCATGTCCTAACTGGTGGAACTTAGGGGAAGATATGGTGATGTACGGAGGAAATTCCCATTGTTTTTGTTTTTGTTTTCCTCTTTGTTCTTAGTGACTCAGAACTCACAGCAAATCAGGAGACTAAAAACTGAGGAAATTTTATCTTTCTAGCCAGCAGAGGAACTGGGAAGAGGGAACCAGGTTATCCAGAGAATGAGAAGGAAGCCTTGGAGAACAAAGAGATAGAGAAAGAAAGGTACTAATTCTGGCTTAGCCCTGAGCTACGTATGCACACAACAGGCCCGCAGAAACACGGCAAAGATATTGAGGAGCACAGTACATTGTAAACACTGCCCAGGTGCCTGAGCAGGGTATGCTTTGGTCAAGTCTGCATGGCGTAGCAAAGATCTTGACAGCTGAACCAGCACATGGAATTAAAACCCAGACAAAGAGGCAGTACATGCAGCCTGAACCGCACTGAGCAGGTGTCCTGATAAGCAACACAGCTCGGTGTTTTCCACAGATTTTTAAGGATCCAGAGTCTCAATATTATATTCAAAATGTCCAGGATATAATTTTTTAATTACAATATAAAGAACCAGGGAAACGTGATTATTTCTGAAGGGGAATACAGGAGATCCCAAACCTAACAGTTGNACAGCTCGGTGTTTTCCACAGATTTTTAAGGATCCAGAGTCTCAATATTATATTCAAAATGTCCAGGATATAATTTTTTAATTACAATATAAAGAACCAGGGAAACGTGATTATTTCTGAAGGGGAATACAGGAGATCCCAACCCTAACAGTTGGAGAAGGAAATGGCATCCCACTCCAGTGTTCTTGCCTGGAGAATCCCAGGGATGGCGGAGCCCAGTGGTTGCCGTCTGTGGGGTCGCACAGAGTCGGACATGACTGAAGCGACTTAGCAGCAGCAGCAGCAACCCTAACAGTAGTCAGATGACAATTAATCAAAGATTTAAAATCAATAATGTAACCATGTTCCATGAGATGGGTAAACATGCTGAAATGAGTGAAAAGATAGAATTTAGCAGAGAAATAGAAACTATAAAAAAGAACCAAGTGAAAATTTTAGAACTGAAGAAATACATCTTAAATTTTTGAAGAAATTATTCAGTGTGTGGGCCAATATAAGAATGAAGGAAAGGCAGTAAACTTCAAGAGGATTCAGTAGAAACTAATCTGAAGAATTGAGAAAAAAAGATAGAAAAATTATGCAAAAGCTTTAGGGACCTGTGGGGACAGTTTCAAAAGATGTAAATTCATGTAACTTAAGTACCAGAAGAAGAGGAAACAATGTTTCAGAAAAAAACATTTGAAGAAATAATTGCAAAAAATTTGGTGACAGACATAAATTTACAGATTTGAGAAGCATAGCAAACACTAAACAGGATAAAAACAAAATACAAAGCCTACTTAAATTGCTTGAAACCAAAGGTTGAAAGCTTTGAGATCTGACAGAAATGATACATTTTATATAGGGGAACAACAATTTGAATGACTGTGGATTTCTCTGCAGAAATTATCAAAGCCAAAGACTGTGTATCAAAACCTTTAAATGCTGAAATAACTGTAAAATTCAGAATTTTATATCCAGCAGAAATATCTTTTCAGAAATGAGGGCAAACAGAGCCCCAACGAAGACAAGAGAATTCATTGCCTGCAGACATGCTATAAAAGAAATGCTAAAGGAAGTTCTTTAAATAGAAATGGCACTAGGATGAATCTTCAGATATCATGAATGAAAGTGTACAGAAATGGTAAATAATCTGATATAAACCATTTTACCAATATCAGAAACAAAAGAGAGGATATCATTATTGACCCTCCATTAAAACAGTGGACCTTTCTGTGCCCACATCAAATGTCTCAAATGACAAATTCCTTAAAAGCCTCAAGCTGCCCAAACACATCTAAGAAGAAATATGTAATCTGTAAGACTATATATTTGTGAAATGAATTCACAGTTTAAAACCTTCTTACAAAGAAATCTCCTAAATGGATACGCAGACAAATTATATCAAATATTTAAAGAAGAAATGATGCTGATTCTTCTGTCTCTTCCAGGAAGTAAAAGAAGAGGAACACTTCTTTAAACTCTTAAGCATCACCCTGAAACCACCAAAGACATTATTTGGAAACTACTGATGAGTATTTCCCCCATGATGTTTTGCTTGATAATAGGAAATACATATATTTGGTGTTCATCCCTATTTCTGGCACAGAGCTCACAAAACCCTTGGAATTTCCTGAATGATAAGAGCAATGAAAGTATCTTGTGTTAACGATATTTAGTCTCTTGTCCTCAGTCCCTGAAAATGTTTCAGAGCCTTTATAAACCTGAAGTGGGTGTGTTGTTATTAATAACAAGCTCCTTTCAACCACAAGTGAGTTTATGTTAATGAAGTGACTTCCGGAAATCCATTGAATATGGAGGCTCATTACCAGGGTAGCTGGTAATCTTGTAAGTAAACTGATGTTCTAAGTCCTTTAAATTAAACTTTTAAATTTAAACTATTAAACACTATTAAATAAATTAAAGTAATCCAAAAATTAATGCTTTTGAGCTGTGGTGTTGGAGAAGACTCTTGAGAGTCCCTTGGACTGCAAGGAGATCAAACCAGTCAATCCTAGAGAAAGTCAATCCTGAATATTCTTATTAGAAAGGCTTATGCTGAAGCTGAAGCTCCAATACTCTGGCCACCTGATGTGAAGAGCCAATTCATTAGAAAAGACCCTGATGATGGGAAAGATTGAAGGCAGGAAGAGAAGGGGACAATAGAGGACCAGGTGGTTGAATGGCATCACTGACTCAATGGATGAGAGTTTGAGCAAGCTCCAGGAGATGGTGAAGGACCGGGAAGCCTGGCATGCTGCAGTCCATGGGGTCACAAAGAGTCAGACACAACTGAGCAACTGAACAACAAGAATGAGACCTTAGTAAACTCAGACTTGTAGTGAGTTAGAAGCACATGACAGCCTGGTCTTGTGTTTGGCCTCTGAAGTGGAGGCCATTCCCCTGGGAGTAAGCCCTCAACCTTTGGATTCTGATGCTGTCTCTGGATAGCTAGAGTCATCACTGGATTGAATTATAGGACATCTAACTGATATTTGAGATTGTTGTTGTAGTGGGGGTATGCGGAGGGAAGACGCACATGTTGGAATTGGTATCATAATTGTTACTCCAGAAAATAGATTAAAAAATCCGTAACAAAGTATTGCCAGTCTAAATCAGCAATATATTAAAAAGTATAATACATGAAAAACCACAACCAAGTGTGGTTTATCACAGGAATGCAAGACTGATTCACATTTGAAAATTCAATATGATTCAATATGTAAAGAAAGAATGCTACATGAATATCTCAGTTTGTTAAAAGAATCAATACCCATTCATGATGAAAATATCAGAAAAAAAGAGTGGAACTTCTATAACCTGATAAAGGATGTCTGCCAAAATATACAGCTGACACCATGCTGAATGCTTTTTCCCCTCAAAATTAGCAACAAGATAACTGCCACTGAACACCATACTGGCAGTTGTAGACAGTGAAACGTGGCAAAAAAACTGTTTTTCCAGATGACATAATTATCTATGTAAAAAATTAACATGAAATATACCCTCAAAATCCTGGAATAAAGAAGTCAGTGTAGCAAGGTTAGATAAAAGGCCAATAGGTAAATGTCAGTTGTGTTTTTTTATATGTAGTTGATGCTTGAATAAGATGTGTTTTAACTGCACTAATCCATTTGCACACAGATTTTTTTTTTTTTTAAGGATAAATACCTATTANGCGGATGATCTGACATTTCTTAACCCAATTGCCTTTTCCTTTTTTGAAGTTCTTTCACCACCAGTTTTTTTCAAAGGGAAAAAACCAATTCTAGGAGAATTGGTTGCCTTCTTTTTCTGTGGGTCTGGCATTCTCTAAACCTAGCCCCTCTTAGCTTTTGCCCCAAGTCTGGAGCCCACTTTGCATGATATTCAACCAAATGATGCAGAATCTCTGTTTTCAAAAATAGACATAACTATTTTAGGAATTCTTAGGAAAAGGGATCTTAAAAACCCTTGTGATTTGAAGGCAGTTCATCAGCATGCGGCCCCTAACACCTGAGAAGAACTTCAGAGGATTCGAGTGAGGGCTCAGTTCTAGGGTCTGATGGATCTCAGGCCAGTGTGATTCTTCAGCAGCCCTAGTGAAGAGAGTCAAAAGGCTAAGAGGTTTTTCAAGATGCATCAGTATCGTCATTAATAAACAATTGTAGCTGCTCATATAGAGTTGATTCCCAGGTGGCTCTGTGGTAAAGAATCCATCTGCCAGTGCAGGAGATGCAAGAGATGTGGGTTTGATCCCTGGATCAGGATGATCGCCTGAAGAAGGAATTGGCAACCCACTCCAACATTCTTGCCTGGAGGATTCCATGGACAGAGGAGCCTGGCGGGCTACAGTCCATGGAGTCACAGAGAGTGGGACATGGTTGAGCACACACACACATTCTGCACATAGAAACACTGTCATACAAGTCCTATAGCTCTTTCCTCAGATTACCAAGAGGAAGAGAAATGAAGTTAGCATAATCTCTCTCTTTTGGTAGGCTTTCTCTATTCCATTAAGTATTCCCTCCTGAGGATGCTCTGGCGAGTAGAACTCTGAATGACTGAATTCCTTCTGCACAAGGAGCATGTCCTAATGATTATCTCAGCCTATTTTATAAACTCAACTGTACTCAACCTACTCAAGCTACTCAATATTTTGCATATTCCTTCTCTTGTCTCTATTTAAGTATCATTAAGGGTTAAATCTTCTGTCTTTGGATTTTATACCATAGCACCTTGAGCTGGATAGAATATCTCAATTCAGATCCCCGTTTGGCTGTGACCTTGAGCTGGTCCTTTGCTTTCCCTCAGTCTCAGATTTCTGACTTACCAAGTTGGGCAGCAACCTTCCATGTCTAAATGTCTGGGTTTAATTGAACTTCTGGCTGGGTTTGGCTCAGCCCTATGCATGCTGTGCCCAACTCTCCAGGCCTCCTTTGTGGCCACCAGCCTGGAAGATATAAATAATAAGAGCATCGAATGAGTAGGTGTTGTACTCCCATCTTTGTAGGACTTTACAGTGTGCAAAGACCTTTTGAAAATAACTGTATGTAATCCTTACGCAGCTATAAATTAGGTGTATAGCTGGCATGTGAATTTTCTGTCAGTTCCAGGTCTTCTGTCCTGCCATCCACTTGAGTAAGCTCCTGATTTTTGATTTGGAAAATAATGCTGCCATATGAGTGCATAGGGCCACAGTTTCCTTCTTTCTGTCTTAACTTGAGCAGGCTGAGGCACAAAACTTGCTTTGACTTATTCATACTGACATATAGGTGGAAGATAAGGAACCTAGACCAGAGCACACATTTTATGGCTCCTAATTCACTGTTCTCCAAGGAATATCCATTACTCGTAGAATGATTTATCAAACTGCTTTATCAGCATAATTAAGCTATGGAATCTCAAATGACATTCTTTATTCCCTAGCTGACAAAGTTAGCACGGGAGATTTACTCAGATTAGCAAAATAGAAGGCATAAGACATTAAGGCTGTTATGAATGGTCTTCCTTCACTTCTATCCTGCTTATAAAAGAGAAAAGAAAAATAATCGGCTCTTTTAACTTCAGTTAAAATCAATTGATCGTCCCCATTTGTAAAATAGAAATGNCAACAGACGTTCCAAATTGGAAACGGAGTACTTCAAGGCTGTATATTGTCACCCTGTCTAACTCCTATGGAAAGTGCATCATGCAGAATCCTGTGCTGGATGAGTTATAAGCTGAAATTAAGATTGCTGGGAGAATTATCAACAACCTCAGAAATGCAAATTATACTACTGTAATGGTGGAAAGTGAAGGAGAACTAAAGAGCCTCTTGATGAGGGTGAGAGAGGAGAGAGAAAAAGCTTGTTTAAAACTCAACATTCAAAAAACTGAGATCACCGGCACCTGGGTCCCATCACTTCATGGTAAATAGATGGGGAAGAAGTGGAAACAGTGACATTTTATTTTCTCGGACTCCAGGATCACTGTGGATGGTGACTGAAGCCACAAAATTAAAAGATACTTGCTCCTTGGAAGAAAAGTATGACAAACCTAAACAGCATATTAAAAAGCAGAGACATCACTTTGCTGACACAGGTCTGCATAGTCAAAGCTATGGTTTTTCCAGTAGTCATGTACAGATGTGAGAGTTGAACCATAAGGAAGGCTGAATGTTGAAGAATTGATGGTTTTGAACTGTGGTGCTGGAGAACACTCTAAAATCCCTTGAACAGCAAGGAGATCAAGTAAATCCTAAAGGAAATCATCCCTGAATATTTACTGGAAGGACTGATGCTGAAGCTTCAATACTTTAGCCACCTGATGTGAAGAGCTGACTCATTGGAAAAGACTGATGCTGGGAACGATTGAGGGCAGGAGGAGAAATGGGAGACAGAAGATAAGATGGTTGGATGACATCACTGCCTAAATGGACATGAGTTTTAGCACACTCTGGGAGATAGGGAAGGACAGGAAAGTCTGGTCTGCTGCAGCTCATGGGGTTGCAGAGTCGAACACAACTTAGCAACCAAACAACAGCAATACTGTGTATACCTATTGAGGTGGACTCAGTAGTGTTGACAGAAGTTGTTCTGAAATAGATCTGTATAAACACGCACAGTTCAAATTAAAACCCCTGCTATGTTTTTGTAAATGTGGACAAACTTTTTAGAATATAATGAAAATGCGAGGAAATATAAGAGCCAAAACAGTGTTCAAAAAACACAAATACTCACTACCTGATTTCAAATATTCAGTAACCAAGACAGTGTGGTACTGACAAATGACAGACACACAGATCAGTGGAACAGAATAGAACTCAGAAAAGTATTCACACAAATATGATTTTTTTTTTTGTTAGAGATACGATGTCAGTTCAGTGGATAGTCTTGTCTTCAACAAATGGTGCTAAGAATGACCAGATACCCATATTTAAAAAAAAAAAAAGAACTTTAACCTATACCTGTATTTATACCTTATATTAAAAATTAACCTAAACTGGATTATAAACACAAGTAGTGTAAAACTTTTAGAAGAAAACATAGGTGAAAACTTGGGGTTAGGGAGAGAGTTCTTAGATAAGACATCAAAGAAGAATCTATTTTTAAAAAATTATAAATTGAACTTCATTAAAATTAAAGCTTTTCCTTTTCACTGTTGAATGAAAAGAAAAGCCACTAAGAGAAAATATTTGTAAATCATTTGTCAAAAGATTTCTTTAATCCAAAACTCAAAACTCAGCTATGAGAAAAGTACCTAATTTAAAAATGAGTAAGAGATTTTGAACAGGCACCAGAGAATATTTTGACATTTCAAAACTGCAAGTTTAAAACCACAGTGGAATAGCTCTCTACCTCTATTACAATAACTAATACTTTAAAACAGACAATACCAGGTGCTGGGAGCTATATAGAGCAATTGGGAATGTAGTAAGACTCCTGGTAGGAATACAGAATGATACAGCCATTTTGAAAAACAGCTTGGTGATTTCCTATAAAGTTACCATGTGAGTGAGCAGTCTCCTGGCAGGGTAGCCAGGAGAAAGAAAAACATGTTTACACACAAAAAACTTGAAGGTAAATGTTTATAGTAGCTTTATCCATAATAGACAAACACTGGAAACAATCCAAATACTCTTCAGTTGTTAGTAAACTGTGGTACATCTGTGTAGTGAAATCTATTCAGGAGTAATGAGATACAAACTATTGGGGAGGCAGGTGCATAGAAGAATCTCACATGCATTGTGCTAACTGAAGGAATCCTGACTCAGAATATACTGTGATTTCATTTATATGAAATTATAACATTTATGGGAAAGGTGGAACTACAGAACAGCAAAAGATTGGTTGCCAGGAATTAAAGTTGAAGATGGATTTGGGCTGCTGAGGACCTGGACAGGATTTTCGCGGGGGGCGGGGGGGGGGCGGGGTGATGGAACTGTTCTTGATTATGGTGTCTGTCACTTGACCCTGTGCATTTGTCAGAGAATTTTATTTTATATTACTTGAGATGTGATTGAATGTCTTGATGTGACCAAGTATCAACAAGGATTGAAGAATGGAAATGCTCTCAACTTTGGAAAGCCATTGGATGTACCCTGGTAAAGATGAAAATGGTCGTGTCTTATGACACAGCAACCATGTTTCTAGATGTGTACCCAGATGCTCATTGTGTGAGAGCATAATCAGAATGCAAGAATGTTTACAGCAATATTTAATATTTTAAAAAGTAGAAGCAAACTAAGTGTCCAAAAGGAAAATGGATAAGTAGTGACTTATTTCTACAATTGATACAAGATTTTAAAATACACAAATAAAAATACACAAAAATACTATATATTTTTTAGATACATAAATTTAAAAGTCTAAAAATGTACATAGTAATTATACAAATTATACTCAAAACAGGGAATGTTGGAAAGATAGTAGGAACATAGATGGCTTTAGTTGTATAGTTGACCCTTGAACGACAGAGGCTAGGGTCACTGACCACTCGCAGTTGAAATTCTGAGTATAACTTTATAGTCAACCATTGGTATCTGAGGTTCCACATCCTCAGATTCAGCCAGCTACAGACTGTGTAGTACCATGAAAGAAAGTGAAAGTGTCAGTCACTCAGTCACGTTCAGCTCTTTGCAACCCAGTGGTCTGTAGCCTGCCAGTCTCCTCTGTCCATGGGAATCTCCAGACAAGAATACTGGGGTGGGCTTCCATTCCCTTCTCCAGGGGATCTTCCCGATCCAGGGATCGAACACAGGTCTCCCACATTTCAGGCAGATTCTTTACCACCTGAGCCACCAAGAAAGCGTAGTGTAATACTATAGTATGTGATTATTGAATAAAATCCACATAAATGGACCTGCATATTTGAAACCCATGTTCAAGGGTCAGCGGTACACAGAATTGAACTGTGCAAGTCCACATATATAGGTTTTATTCAGTAAATATTATAGTGCTATACAATCTGCAATTGGTTGTGTCTACTAGACACAGAACCACAAATACAAAGGCTGCATTGTAGGACTTGAGCACCTGCAGATTTTGGTATCCAGAGCAGGACCTTCCTAGAACCAATTACCCATTACTACTGAGGGATGACTGCAGAGGTGAGGTGGGGTTTGTGGGTTTTGAGGGGTTTTTAATATTTAATAATTATTTAAATACTTAAGTGAAATTAATACTTTTAGTGTGACTTTTATAAAATACCTCATGAAGAAATTATTTTATATGCATAAATTTTTTAGGAATGTAATTTAGAATTAAATATTGAAGGTTACTTTTAATATATAAAATTGATTTTTTAAAGTTAACATAAAAACACTTGACATGGAAATTGGATCAAAACTTTTTAAATGGGTTCAACTAAAAGAATAAACAGATGACTTCATTTGAGGAATTTAAAAGATAAAATGTTAAAGACCACAATAACCCTTGAGTACTCAAAATGGGGTGAACTAGTTTATGGGTGATGTTCAAGAAAAATTCACTTACATATAAAAGTCATTGGTGTTTGCATTTAAGTAGTGTTTTTGGCTTTATGGCTCAGAAGGTAAAGCGTCTGTCTACAATGCGGGAGACCTGGGTTTGAGCCCTGGGTTGGGAAGATCCCCTGGAGAAGGAAATGGCAATCCACTTCAGTACTATTGCCTGGTAAATCCCATGGACAGAGAAGCCTGGTAGGCTATAGTCTGTGGGGTCGCAAAGAGTCGGACACTACTGAGCAACTACACTTTCCATAAAAATAACAGCTTTCTGAGGATCTCATTGCATTTCTTTTGCAGTCTTTGGGGNGCCTGGTAAATCCCATGGACAGAGAAGCCTGGTAGGCTATAGTCTGTGGGGTCGCAAAGAGTCGGACACTACTGAGCAACTACACTTTCCATAAAAATAACAGCTTTCTGAGGATCTCATTGCATTTCTTTTGCAGTCTTTGGGGCCTCTAATAAAAAGCGTCCTTTTCCCCATTGGAGTTATGAACCGATTGAGACAGTGGAGTTTCAGAGTAGCCCCTTTATTATAATAAAGGCTAGGAAGCAGCTTATAGTGAGAGAATCAGTCTAGACCTGCTAATTCCCTACCCACCAGGTCCACCTCCTACCTAAGCCTAGACTGGAACATCCCATCCAAGGAAAGGTCATCTACAGAAGAGACCCACTTACCCAGGTCACTGTTACTCTCATTCACTGGTCCAGGGAAGGAGGAAAGGAAAAGTGAACAAATACCATCCCCGATCCAGGTGACTCTCTCCAGTTCCCTGGGAGGGTATAGGAGTAGGTAAGAGGCCAAGAGTGTTTATGTTTAATTAAAGATCTTCTGCAGTCTGGGTGAGAGAAGAGTAGTTTGTGCCCCAATCCACCCATTTCAGTTTGTTAGCCTCATAACATTAGAAATGTTTTCTGAAGATTAGTTGAATTAAACTATTAATGTCGATATTTAACTGTATTCACAATAGAAAAGAATGTTATTTTTGTCATATGACTTACCTTAAAATTTTGATTTTTAAAAGTTACTGGATAGCACATTGACACTCTTAATTGGAAGACCATACAGTCTAGTGGAGAAGACAAATAAAACGAATATTTATGATACTCACCACCAGACAACCATGGGCAGAATGTTCTGGTTATATAAATGATGGAGAAAGTAATGAAAACAGATTGTATATTTTAAACAAACATTACTTCTGTGTTAAAATACATTTATGAGGTTTTGTGAAGTTTTGAAATGGAAGTATATTACCAATAATTTTGCTCATGAAAGTGGCAAATTGGTCATTTCAAATAAGCGAGAGTTACTGGTCAGAATTTAACTCTGAGATATATTTTTCAGTTTTTGTTCTTAGTTTTATGTCATCAAGGTATTTGGGGGTGGGGAGGAATGTTTTTGTTTTATGAAGCCCTTTAAATTACAGTGTGGGTGTGACATCATACTGCTACCTCAGAGATAGCAATCAGCAAGACATCTCCAGTGGCAATCAAAGAAATCTTTATTCTTCATTCCTTAAAATTTTACTTTAATTGTAGAGTCACATATGAACAACTGTATCAAAAAATGAACCATGTATATGAAGAGTGTGTGTGTGTGTGTGCATGCATGTATACACATAAAAGGCATCCCAGGAAATGTGAAGAACATACATCTTAATAAGATTCAGACCAACTTAGGTTCACATCCTTGCTCTAAGTAACTTTGGGCAAGTTCCTTAGTCCCAGTGAGCGTTAATTTTCTCCCAGCCCATAAAGAACAGTACCTGTTTCACTCTGTTCTTTTGGAGATTTTGCTCAAGGTATTTCTAAGCCTAAAGTCTAATGGAACTTTTCAAATAAGAATGGGTCAAGCACATTTTAAGAAGACTGAGTGCTGGGTAGCAGACTGCCTACGACATTTGAGGAAAGGGGATACTAAGCAATAGAATACTAGTGCTTATTTTGAAACTCCAGTTTAAATCTTTGTGACTGAAAAGTTAGAAATTGCTCATTTATGGAGTAAAATCAAAACCACTTACATGTGCAACAGTAGGATAGTGGATAAATAAATGACATCATAGGAATGATTACAATTATGAAGTGATAGGTAAGTTCTGATGTGTTACAGCAAAAGCACAGTGTGTGTATCTTAAAATTAAGCTTAGGTTTTAAAAATGTGGAAAAAACTGAAAAAAGTTAATCATAGTAATTGATAGAGTGAAAGAATTATGAATGTTTCTCTTATTTTCCCAGTTTGTCGATAGTCATGCCTCATGAAGCAGTAAGTTTCTCTTTATAGACAAAACGCAAGCTTTAGGTTCCTTCACTCTTGGTTCCATTATTAAGACAACCAAAGAAACAGAACATTAGTCTTAGTTATTTTACCTTCTTAGGCATCAGCCTTTTATCTATTGTTTTTTCTTACAGCTGTTATAATTCAGTTCAGTCCGTGTTACATATTGATTGCATAATAGAACTAGAAAATTAAAATTAATGTCTTTTTAAAAGCACTGTTTTTCTTTGTTTTAATGTTACAGATCTATTTGAGGTTCCTAGATTATCAAATGGAGCACTCAAATGAATGCAAGAGAAACTTCGTTGCAGTCTACGATGGAAGCAGTTCTATTGAGAATCTGAAGGCCAAATTTTGCAGCACTGTGGCCAATGATGTAATGCTTAAGACAGGAGTTGGGGTGATACGCATGTGGGCAGATGAAGGTAGTCGGCTAAGCAGGTTCAGAATGCTCTTTACTTCCTTTGTGGAGCGTAAGTAAATAATTTCTATAGCAGTGAGATCTTTTATATAATCATTTACTCAAAATATAATTATTGAGCATTTCCTTTTGACAAAGACTGCTAGTCACAGAATGTAGAAGTAAGTAGGTCTTAGTAAAGACTGCTAGTCACAGAATGTAGAAGTAAGTAGGTCTTAGTATGTATTCTTAAAGAATTGACTGTCATGGGTGAAAAAAAGCATAGTAATGCATAAATTGCAACACTACCAGTTACAAAGATATATGGTAAGGAGTGCAAAAAGTGGAGACTAATCTCAGGATTTTCAAAATTAAAAGTAATTATCAGTAGTATGAATTCATCTTGGTAAATAATTGTGAATCCATCAAACCATGCTCCCCAAAGATATAGATAGACTGTTTTCTTTTTAAAATTTTTNATATGGTAAGGAGTGCAAAAAGTGGAGACTAATCTCAGGATTTTCAAAATTAAAAGTAATTATCAGTAGTATGAATTCATCTTGGTAAATAATTGTGAATCCATCAAACCATGCTCCCCAAAGATATAGATAGACTGTTTTCTTTTTAAAATTTTTTTAAGTAATTTTAAGCTTATAAAAAGTTGTAAAATAGTAGTTCTCCTGTGCCCTTCACTCAGATTCGCCTAATGTTAACATCTTGCAATACCATAGTAAAGCTGAATGTTACCACTGATGCAGTATTATTAACCAGTATATAGACCTTACTCAGGACCCACTAATTTTCTCATTAATGTCCTTTTTTAATCCAGAATCGCAGATTGCTTTTGTCACGTCTCCTTTAGTTTGCTCTGTTTGTGGCACTTTCTCGGTGTTTAATGACCTGGATGGGTTTGAAGAGCACTGACTAGCTACTTAGTAGAATGTCCATCGGTTTAGGTCTCTGATGTTCTCTCTCTCATGAACTGAGGTTAGGCGTGTCTGTCAGGAATACACTAGAAATCACATTCCACCTTTCTCAGTACATAATGTGGGTTTGCCTCTCACTAACTTGGATCACTTTCTTAAGGTACTATCTGCCACATTTCTACACTGTAAACAATTTTTCTTTTCAAATTAATAACTGAGAGTATGCAAATACCCTTTTGCTCACTAACATTAGCATCCATTAGTGGTTTCTGCCTGTAATAACTATTAACTATAGTATTTACTTCAAGGTGGTTTTCTGTTTCCATCAGTGTTTCTACATTTGTTAATTACAATTTTGTGAGGAAGAGCTATTCTCTCCTCATTTATGTATTCTATTTGTGTCACTATGTGCTCATGGATATTTATTTTACTCNTATTAACTATAGTATTTACTTCAAGGTGGTTTTCTGTTTCCATCAGTGTTTCTACATTTGTTAATTACAATTTTGTGAGGAAGAGCTATTCTCTCCTCATTTATGTATTCTATTTGTGTCACTATGTGCTCATGGATATTTATTTTACTCTATAATATATATATAATTCTATAATAGCATTTACTTTGGTGCTAAACATCCCAGCTTTGGCCATTGGGAGCTCCTTCAGGTTGCATCCTGTCCTCTTTGGGTAAGCCTGTTATTTTTTAATCGCTTCCTTTTCTGATACAGCAAGTAAGAAAGAACCAGGCTCAACATTTGTTTTCTCTATAAAGAAGCCTTAGAATCGACCATGTTTCCAAAACACCCTTTCCTTCTCTTCCAGTGAGAAATCTGACTCTGATTATCTACAGTATATTTATTTGTTCAATTCTAGAATATACATTGGGCTTCCCTGGTGGCTCAGACAATAAAGAATCCACCTGCAATGCAGGAGACTCAGCATCCGTTATTCAGTACTCAGCCTACTTTGTGGTCCAGCTCTCAAGTCTGTACATGTCTACTGGAAGGACCGTGGCTTGTTGACTTTGTCAGCAAAGTGATGTCTTTGCTTTTTAATATGCTGTCTAGGTTTGTTATAGCCAAGAAGCAAGCGTCTTCTAATTTCATGACTTCAGTGACCATCTGCAATGATTTTGGAGCCCAAGAACAGAAAATCTGTCACTGCTTCCACTTCTTCCCTTCTATTTGCCATGAAGTAATGAGACCAGATGCTATGATCTTAGTTTTTTTAATGTTGAGTTTTCAGCAAGATTTTTCACTCTCCTCCTTCACCTTCATCAGGAGGCTCTTTAATTCCTCTTTGCTTTCTGCCATTTGAGTGGTACTAATCTGAAGTTGTTGATATTTCTCCCAGCAGTCTTGATTGTAGCTTGCTACTTATCCAGCCTGGCATTTTGCATGATGTACTCTGTATATAAGTTAAATAAACAGGNCCTTTACCATTGAGTATGATGCTAACTGTGGGGTTTTCATATATAGCCTTTATCATGTTGAAAAAATGGTGTTGTATTCCTGCTTTATTGAGGTTTTTTTAAATCATGAAATGGTGTTGAATTTTGTCAAATGCTTTTTCTGATTCACATGAGTTGATTGTGTGAGTTTTTCCTTCTTTATTCTGTTATTGAGGTATATTGCATTAATTGATTTTTATATGTTAAACTATCCTTATATCCCACTTGATCCTCACATTAAAATGTTGCTGAATTCAGTGCTAGTATTTTCTTGAGGATTTTTGCATTGATATTCATAAGGGACGTTGGGATATTGGTCTGTAGTTTTGTTTTCTTGTTGTTTCTTTGTCTGGCTTTGATATCAGAGTAATGCTGGCCAGTAAATGAGTAAGAATCGATCCCTCCTCTTCAACTTTTTGGAAGAGTTCGAGGACTGTTGTTAATTTTTCTTATGTGTTTGATAAAGAAGCCATCTGGTCTAGGGCTTTACTTTGTTGAAACATGTTTGATTACTGATTCAGTATCCTTGCTATTTAGAAATCTCTTGAGATCTTTTTTCCTTTTTGTCAGTTTTGGTAGATTGTGTGTTTCTAGGAATTTGTCTATTTCATCTAAGTTAGCCTATTTTTGGTATACAAATTGTTCTTAGTATTCTTTTCTAATTCTTTTTATATATGTACAATTTATACTGTGTCCCAACTTGCATTTCTGATTTTAGTAATTGAGTCTAATCTTTTCCTTAGTCGTTGTATCTAAAAGTCTGCCTAGTTTGTTGATCTTTTCAAAGGACCAAGATTGGTGTTTTTTATTTTCTCCAGTTTTTTTCCCTCCTCTATTTTATTTATCTCTAATCTTTATATTTTAATCCTTCTGACAAAGACATGGAACTTTTGAGTTTTTGGAATCTGTTAATTTATTGAGTAAAATCAAAATCATTGTCAGACATTAAATTTGGTTCAAATTTGGCCGATGTCCATTTGCAGCAGAGATGAATGGAGGGGAAGAGAAGACAGTGATGCTGGCAAGGGGACACTGAACAAGACTATCTTCCTTTAATTGTAAAAGCAGGCGTCACCCAGCCAGCATGAGTCACTTAGCACAGAGCGGGACGTGAAATATAATAGTCAGTGATAAAACCAACACTGAAGAGAGAGGCCACAGCTTTCAGAGGACAAGATGCAGCAGAGGCTGTGTGGAAAACAGCATTGGGTACAGAACCTGCTGGTTCATTCGGGGAACACTGGTCACAGCGTAGCCCTCTGGTGGAGTGACTCGCTCCTGGGCATGCTTTCTACAGTAGATCTGATCCTCCACAAAGAAATGCCCCTTCTGTTTCAGACTGGTGCCTTAGTTGACGCACACATAACACTCGGGGTGGCCGTGACGGTCCCGCGGCTTCACGAACACACTGACAATGCTGGTGCCACAGTTGTCATACCTGAGCAGCTTCTGGGCATTTCTAGTCAATGTAGCCACTTTGGTGACTGGAGCCTTAACACTTCTGAGTCCTGAGGGCTTGTTGGGATCCCCTTTCTCCTCAGACTAGGATTTCCTGCAAAACCAGGAATGAAGTGGGCTGTCTCAGAGGCTCATTTAACTCCTGTTTCTCCAGAAGCATCTTGTAAACTTCAGATTCTTTGCCAAAGACAAGTCTGCTTGGAAGCTGAGAATGATCTAAAGATCTGCCGTTCATCTGCCTGCTGGCTGCCTCTGTGACTCCAAGGCATTGTTAAAGTTTTAGATATTGTCAGAGGAGTAGAAGCTAACTGGGTTGTTGCAGTGGTTTGTGATGACTCTGGGGAAGAGCTGGAAGAAGGTGAGGTGGTAAAGAGCATAACTCTGGTCTGGGGTGCTTCCTATGTATAGGATCTCTTGGGGTTCAGAGGCTAATTCATCTGTATGAGTGATGTTTCCCTTCCTCCGTCACCAGAGGAGACCATATTTCTGTTCTGTTGCTACTGTGAGAGTCATGTTGTCTGTGCAGCCCTTGATTTTGTTCTGAGCTTCTAAGTACGACATACTGCTGGTATTTTCCCCATCAGTGGCTATGGTTACATCTCCAACACAGACATTAGCTATTGCAGCCTTGATTCCAGGAATGACCTGGGAAATGAGGAACACTTAGTTTGCTCTACTTTTTCTGGTTCTCTATGATTTGAAGTCTTTCTCCTTTATTGTCTCCTTTTTTAAAATGTAGACATTATAGCTTTAAATTTCCTTCTTATCACTGCTTTCACTGCTTTCTATAAGTTTCATATGTTGTATTTTCATTTGTCTCAAGGTATTTTCTAATTTTCTTTGTGATATCTTCTTTGAAATGTTGGTTAAGAATGTGTTGTGTAATTTCCACATATTTGTAAATTTTCCAGCTTTCCTTCTATTACTGATTTCTAGTTTCATTTCACTGTGACTGGAAAAGATACTTTGTATAATATCAGTCTTTTAAAATTAAGACTTTTTGTGGCCTAACATATGGTCTGTCCTAGAGAATGTTCCATGTGCACTTGAGAAAAATATCTTCTGCTNATGTGTTGTGTAATTTCCACATATTTGTAAATTTTCCAGTTTTCCTTCTATTACTGATTTCTAGTTTCATTTCACTGTGACTGGAAAAGATACTTTGTATAATATCAGTCTTTTAAAATTAAGACTTTTTGTGGCCTAACATATGGTCTGTCCTAGAGAATGTTCCATGTGCACTTGAGAAAAATATCTTCTGCTGTTGTGGGGGGGGGGCGGTTATGTCTCTTAGGTTCAATTGGGTACTGTTCAAGTCCTTGATTTCCTTATTGGTCTTTTGAGGGTGTTCCCCTCATAGCTTGTGGGATCTTAGTTCCCTAACAAGAGACTGAACCTGGGCCCTTGGCAGTGAAGATTGCAAAGTCCTAACCACTAGACCACCAGGGAATTCCCTCCTTATTGATCTTCTGTATGGCTTTATTCATTATTGAAAGTAGAGTATTGATGTCTCCAACTGTTATCATAGAACTGTCTAATTCTCCCTTAAATTCTAACAATGTTTACTTCTTATATTTTAGGGCTCTGATTTTTGGTCCATATACGTTTATAATTATTATATCTTCTTGGTGAATTGACTCTTTTATCAAGGTACAGTGTCCTTCTTTGTCATTTGTAACAGTTTTGACTTAAAGTCTGTTTTTGTCTGATACAGGCATATCTTAACAGATACTGCATTTTTTACAAATTGAAGGTTTGTGGTAACCCTGTATGTGTTCAGTTACTCAGTCACGTCTGCCTCTTTGCAACCTGGACTATAGCCCACCAGGCTTCTCTGTCCATGGTGTTTTTCTGGCAAGAATACTGGAATGGGTTTCCATTTACTCCTCCAAGGGATCTTCCTGACCAGAAATCAAACCTGTGGCTCCCACATCTCTGGCATTACAGGCGGATTTGTTCCTGCTGAGCCGCTGGGTAAACCCTATGGCAACCATGCGTTGAAAAATCTACTGGCATCATTTTTCTAACAGTTGCTCACCTCATGTCTCTCTGTCACACTTTGATAATTCTCACAGTACTTCAAACATTTTCACTATTATTATTTATGGTCATCAGTGATTGTTGATGTTACTGTTGTAAAAGACTGCTTAGATGATGGTTAGCATTTTTTAGCAGTATGATGTTTTTAAATTAAGGTATGTACATTGAGTTTTTTAGATGTAATACTACTTGTGCACTTAATAGTCTACAGTAAAATATAAATGTAACTTTTATATGCACTGGGAAACCAAAAAATTCATGTGAATCCTTGAATAATTGCTTCATTGTGGTAGTCTGAAGCCAAACCAGCAATATCTCTGACATGCATCTGTGTTTATATCACCATCCCAGCTCTCTTTGGTGTCTGTTTGCATGGAATATCTTTCTCTGTTCTTTTACTTTCAACCTAATTATGTCTCTGGATCTAAAGTGAATCTCTTATAGAACATCATATAGTTGGATCTTGGTTGTTTTTTTCCTTTTCTGCTAATCTCTGCCTTTTGAATGGAACGTTTAATCCATTTACATTTAAAGTAGCTACTAAAGAAAGACTTCTACAATTTTGCTGTTGATTTCTATATGCCTTTCAGCTTTGTTATCCCTCATTTCCATCATTACAGTCTTCTGTGCTTAGTTGATTTTTGTAGTGACATATTTGCATTTCCTTCTGTGTATATATTCTTCAGACATCTTTCTTGTGATTACAATATATTCTTTAGACATCTTCTTCTGATTACAATGGAGATTTTGTCTTTTTTCTGATTGCTAAAGTCTTTAAATGTGTCTTTATTATTTTATGAGCATGTGGGAACTTTTCCACATTAAAGGATGTTGTAGTTCATGTGTAGACACACGGACCCAGCTTATAAGTGGAGAAACTTTGAGAACAGATTTNTGTCTTTTTTCTGATTGCTAAAGTCTTTAAATGTGTCTTTATTATTTTATGAGCATGTGGGAACTTTTCCACATTAAAGGATGTTGTAGTTCATGTGTAGACACACGGACCCAGCTTATAAGTGGAGAAACTTTGAGAACAGATTTTAGAATTCTTTCCTTAAAAACTTGATATCTGTGTGTGTGTTTTAGTTGCTCAGTCACGTCCAACTCTTGGCAACCCCATGGACTGTAACCCACAAGGCTCCTCTATCCATGGAATTGACCAGGCAAGAATACTGGAGTGGGTTGCCATTCCCTTCTCCAAGGGATCTTCCTGACCCAGGAATCCAAGCCAGGTCTCCTAGACTGCAGGTAGACCCTTTACCATCTGAGCCACCAGGGAAACTCTTGTAAATTCAGATGAACAAATCCTCACAAGGCAAAATGGTTCTGTGTTTTGGGATCTCCTATAAAAGTATAAGTGACTTATCAGTGGTTCTTAATAATTATTTTGCTGACTTTGCTTATAAGTGCAGATCATATTGCATTCGCTTTGACAAAAAACTGCTTTCACACCATCATGTTTTTGACTTATTTTTCAATGGCCCTTAACTTTAATCTACATTTAGGCAGGACTGATTAGCCTGTTTGACAGGTTGCTTTCCTCACAGTCATCTCCTGAATGAAGAAAGTCAGCATATGAAAATTCACCCAGACTTCCTGGATATAATTACATGTATATGTTCACATTATATATATTTTTAAAAATAAATGGCATATCTTATCTGTTGTCCTTATGAGACAAAGATATTTTGTATCCTGACTGATGAATATGGTATAATGGTAACCTACATGATTTCTGCAACTTCAAAGTTAATACATATTTCAGTACCCTAGTAAGATATCATGTATTTTTCTTGAGAAATGTGGGAATTGATAATTTTACCCTTTAGTTACAATTTCAAGGTATTATATTATTACTCCCTGGATTCTGTGTTAAAATCATGTTGTATGAGACCATATACAGGCTTTATTATAGCTGAGCTCTTCTAAGATCTTTTTTAATTGCCAGATGGTCAGTTGAATTATGAAGTTAATAAAGCCAACCAGCCTTCCTACCTGCCTTCCATTCATTTATTTAACTTTTACCAAATGAAGTATTTGCAATGAAGATATTAAAATGGAGGATACAATCCCTGTCCTAAAGGATCTTATAGTCACTTAAGTGAAGTGATATATATGCAAATGAAATAAATACAGAATTGACTATGACAAAGACCATTTAAGACAGAAAACAAAGTGCTTTCTTATTAAATATCCAGGTTACCTCTAGTGGGCAATATTGTGTATGGAGCAAGGAGTCCTTGCAGAAAGCTCCTTTGAGTTTACCCTTGAGGGTAGGTTGATTTCTTACAAGGTAGAAATGTTAAGTGAGGTTGTTATTTTCAGAGTTGCTGTAATGGAAAAGGTATGGAAGCAGAGCTAATTTGGGCCACAGGAAGTAGTGGGAGAGAACAGAGAGAAATGAACCAGGAACGGTAGATTAAAGCTAGAGCTAGAAGACCTTTAAACTAAAGGCTGAAGTTAGACTTCATGTTATAGGCATTGGGGAGTTTTGAAGGATGTTATTCTAAAAAAAGCTATGCTTTTATTGGGGCATGGAGGCTATTTAGGAGGTTACTTCCACGGTTGAGGTGGGAAACCAGGAAGATCTGAATCAAAGAAGTAACAATGAGTTGAAAGAAGAGTTGTGGAGACACTCCACACGGATGCAAAGTCACAAGAGAGTGACTCAGAGGTACTTAAAATCTGGGGCCTCACTGACTTGGAAAATGAAAATTGAACTGTTAAAGGAGGAAATGTTGAGTTATTTTGAGTGTAGTGAATTCTTCAAGCAGTGGGGAAGTCCAGTTCAGCGGTGGTGGTTGCCACAGTAGACTGTGCTGTTGCTTCTTTTTGACCTGTAGGTAATAACCTCAGTTTGTTTCTCAAAATTGTTTTATTTTGAAAACTTTTCAAGCTTGAAGAATAAAAAGCAGTCCGACCAAGGTTGTTTCATTGTTTCGAGTAACTACAAGTCAGCACTTGATACAAGGATGTAGTTAGCAGGAAAACCTTTTAGCCTTCTTGCTTTCTCCTCAGTACCTTTACTCCCAGCATCTGTACCCACGCTGCCCAGTACAGGGTCCATCAGCCGTGTGTAGCCGCTGAGCACTTGAAGTGCAGCCAGTCCAGTCTACACCAAAATGTGCTATGGTTACAGAAATATATACCAGATTTCAAAGACTTGGTATGAAATAAAGAATGTAAAATATGTTCTTAATAATGTTTAATATTGATTACATGTTAAAATGATAGCATTTTGGATATTGTTTCAGGTTTCCACAGCACCACCCATATGTTAGGTGATTTCTAGGACCAGCATATATTCATTTTAACAGTTAAGATAATTACAGTGAAAGGGAAAAGACTGTCTTTGAGTTTGGAGAAATCCTTTCACAGGGATTATGCTCACCCCTCCCAGGAGGGGCACACTGAACATGTTCATTTCTCCAACAACCAAAAAATATAGTAACCTGTTCAATGCTTCTGCCCAGAAAAGCCGACTTTAGACACCCAAGGTTTTTACTGGGGACTGTTCACATAGGTACTCTTCTGCCTTGAATATACCAAAATTCTAGACTCACAGAAGGAAAGTAGTTGTTAATATTTGGCATAAATGATATTAACACAAACTCTAGGCACCATGAACTACCCTTGTCAGTCAGGGAATGGAGGAAAGCCAAGTTTCCAGATACCAGCTAAGGGCCACGCTTGCACACAGACCCTTCTAAAGGTAGCAGCCTTAGTCCTGCTGCATTAACTGTCTGCACAAATACTTTAGGTTAAATAAACTATCAGTGGCTTCCCTGATGGCTCAGAGGTAAAGAGTACACCTGCTAATGCAGGAGCCACAGGTTGCATCCCTGGGTCAGGAAGATTTCCCTGGAGTAGGAAATGGCAAGCCACTCCAGTGTTCTTGCCTAGGAAATCACCTGGACAAAGGAGCCTGGCTGGCTGTAGTCCATGGGATCACAGAAGAGTCAGATAGGACTTAAAGACTAAACGAAAGTCAGAATTAATTCCACCTGTTTCTTTTTAAACACTAACATGGCTACTTGTTCTCATTCTTGACTCACATTATATTTACTTTGGGTAGCAGTCGTCTAAATCTTATATGTAAAGTTCTCCTCTAATGTGTTTTAGTTACTGTAAAACTAATGATTTCTCTTTAATACAGATCTAATAAGTAAACAGGTGACAAACCTCCTTCAAGTGATATTTTATACTAATCATTAAAGTTCAGACTAATTGAAGGCTGCAGTAGGCTTAACTCCATATCCCAAATAAAGCTTTATTACCCAAGAACAAAAAGAAAACACCGCTCCAAAAAAATGTGTGTGATCAAAATAAAGAATTTTGTGAACTTTGATAAAACAAAAGTTTCAATTTTAAAATGTCCACTTGATACGCACATTTGAGAGCTTCACTGTTCTTTTCACATGCTGCTGCTGCTGCTGCTAAGTCACTTCAGTTGTGTCTGACTCTGTGTCATTAATTCACATTGTTAACTCTCTTTTGTTATTAGTTGCTAAGTTGTATCTGAGCTTTTGCCAGCCCATGAACTGCAGCACACCAGGCTTCCCTGTCCTTCACCATCTCCTGGAGTTTGCTCAAACTCATGTCCATCGAGTCAGTGATGCCACCCAACCATCTCATCCTCTGTTGCCCACTTTTCCTCCAGCCCTCTATCCTTCCCAGCATCAAGGGTCTTTTCTAATGAATCAGCTCTTCGCATCAGATGGCCAAAGTTTTGGAACTTTAGCATCAGTCCTTTCAATGAATATTCAGGATTGATTTCTTTTAGAATTGACTGGTTTGATTTCCCTGAGGTTTGATTTCCTGGTATTAACTCTAAACTGTTAATAGTTTGTAATTACTATGAATCCATCCATGAAAATATTTCCCAGGAGATTTATATAAATGCATTAGTTCTGCATAAGAGGTTCACTTCCTGTCTATTCATTGACTGTATACTGCAGATGTGGCTAAAATAGTACAATTGGCCAAAATGCATAATACAGAATAGCAACCAGGATATGTTTGACTTCTTCCCAAGCATTGAGTACTAATATATACCTTACTCTTTAAGGAAGGGAATGGTTTTAGGAACATAATTTCCAGGACTAAAACTGTGAAAGCAGCAGAAGATATTTTTGTCAGAATAAATCCATAATGTGATTTTCAGTGACATATTGCCCTACAGGTCCCCTGCAGGCTTAGCTGAAGGACAGAACCCTCTCTCAGCATCATTGCCACATCTCATCAGAAGTAGAGGGAAGCTAAAATGGCAACCCCCTCCCCTCTCCTGCACCATGACCCAGCAGTGAGTAAAGGGGAAAGGAGAAAGTCCTCAGGCTGCAAGCAGAGAGCAGTTCATAACTGGCAATGTTTTTGCTGTTCTCTTTGTCCTTTATTTATGTAATTCAGCCATTTTATATAGTTTAGAATTGAAGCATGTCATTAGCAACCCATGTCAATAACTGATACTTTCATTCTCATTATGAACAGTTATGCTTGTCCACTGAAAATCCATAAAGCTTAGTATATTTGTGATTTTAAATATAACACGCATTTCTACAAAACAAAACTGACAGTATCATTGCTTGTGCTGCTTTCTAATTGCTTTAAATAATGTGGAAAGCAGTTATAAAGAACTCTATGATTTTTTTAAAAAGGGTACTTTCCACTCACTATTCAATCAGTAAGAAACACTGAGCAGGAAACCTGGCTCTTTGCCACTTTTGAACCTGTGAAGAGGCATCAAGGTACTGTCACATAATGTTCTGTTGATAAACTATAAGAACTAATAATAGTTTGACTCAGAAAATCAGAGTACAATGCTGTTTATAACTTTACCCACCCTGTCTTGAAAACAGCTTCCTTGTATTCCCACTTGTGAACTGGATAAAATAGGTAAAATAAAAGCTCAATGTGTAATATGATCTAGTATATAATAGAATTGTGGTATGATAATTAAACAACGGAAAACTCCAGTTTTTAGAAATGAGGAATTTTAAAATACTATATATTCTTTAGAACATCTGTTATATTTTAAAGTACACACATTTGTGTGATACAGTTTTATGAATACATGACACAACAGAAGTGGGTACACCTGCTAATTTTGCAGTTGACTGAAATACCACGATACATCTTCATTGGCTTTTCTGTCCGTCTAACAGCTTGTTTCTGTATCTAACACTGATTGTCCTTGTGACAGGCTTTGAGACCATTAAGGATTTTTAAAGACTTATACCAAATATGAAATTCAATGGCAGATAATCTATATGTGTACTGCTTAAAAACTTTTTTTTTAATTCCAAAAAGTGCATTTTTATTTTGTCTGTGGTCATCCATTCATTCTTCAACAGACATTTGGGTTGCTTTCACCTTTTGGCTCCTGTGCATTATATTGCTGCAGTGAACAGCAAGCATCTCTTTGAGTTTCTGCCTTCAGTTCTTAAGACTGTATACCTAGACGTGGAAATGCTGGCGCTTATAGTAATCTGTATTACTTTTTGAGAACTGTTTACCGTTTGTGGTACTTACCACAGCAGCTGCACCATTTTACATTCCTGCCGGCAAAGCACAGGGGTTCAGTGTCTCCAGGTCTTCACTAATATTTTCTTTTACATTTTGAAAAAAATGTTGTGTGTACTAGTTTCATAAGACCTGTACCAAATATGGTTGACCCCTGAGTAACAGGAGTTTGAACTGTGCAGGTCCAATTACACATGACTTTTTTCAGTGGTAAATACTGCAGTAGTACACATTGCATAATTGATTCAGAGGGGCAGCCTATGGGTCTTGAGCATCTGCACATTTTGGTGTTGGCCACAGGTCCTGGAACCAATGCCCCACAGATACCGAGGGATGACCATATATTCGTATTGTTACTACACTAAAAGCAATCTTTTGGTGCCCAACCTTGGTAAAAGTTTACATAGGTCAGCATCAGAGAATACGGGCCTTTGTCTTATTGTTTGTGTAGTACAGAGTATATTCACAGAAAAGCCTTTGAGATAGGATATTGACTTTATAAGAGCAAATGTAAAATAAATCAGGATGTTATAATCTGTATGCTTTCTCTTCTTAGCAACAAAGTTTTCTTTTTTCTACAGCTCCCTGTACAGGCAGCACTTTCTTTTGCCATAGCAACATGTGCATCAATAATTCTTTAGTCTGTAATGGGATTCAAAACTGTGCATATCCTTGGGATGAAAATCATTGTAAAGGTGAGTCTGCTGGTGAAGGATAGCCCTTAGAGGTATGGCCATTGCCTTTCACTAAAAAAAAAAAATCTCTTTCTCTACAACTGTACTTGGCATAACTACTTTGGCAGAATGAAGACATGTAAAATCAATGTTCTCCTTAATGAATAACAGACCTCTGGGATGTGGTAAAACTGAATATTATTCTCAACAAAAGCAATTTTTATAAACTATATTTTTTACCTAAAAGTTGTCCATAAGTTAGTCATGGTCATTTATATTGTAAAGATACCTTATTGTCATAATAATGTAGATTGTAACCTAGAGTATTCTTATTTTTAAAATTAAATGGAAATACTATTTAGTAAAATTCAGCTGACAGATTCAGTCTTACAGTGTAAAACAGACTCCTTATAAGGACTGCGTTTTTTATTCCATGAATTTCCTATGCTATATTTCAGTATATACTCCCTGAAAGAGAAATATGCCTTGTGGTAATTCTGGTTATCAAATCACTGTTTCAGTACTACAGTTTATCTCCCTTTTATTCTCCCAAGAGTTCAATAAATAACTATGGAAAGTTTATGTATGATATTGCTATCATAAGTACTTGAGAGGAAGTATTTTCAGGTAACCATTCAAAAACAGTGGACCATGGTTGTAAAAATATCTGAGTGGGTCAGTGAAATCATTTTTGTTCTCCTTGCTTATGGCCATCAGTAGGAATACTATGCTGCTGCTGCTGCTAAGTCACTTCAGTCGTGTCCGACTCTGTGCGACCCCATAGATGGTAGCCACCAGGCTCCCCTGTCCCTGGGATTCTCCAGGCAAAAACACTGGAATGGGTTGCCATTTCCTTCTCCAATGCATGAAAGTGGAAAGTGAAAGTGAAGTCGCTCAGGCATGTCAGACTCTTAGCGACCCCATGGACTGCAGCCCACGAGGCTCCTCTGTCCATGGGATTTTCCAGGCAAGAGTACTGGAATGGGGTGCCACTGCCTTCTCCTAAATTATTCTGGGTTAAATCTACCATAGAGCAGAAAGCTAAACTTGATAAAACAAGAGTATTTTGTTTTGACATTTTCTATATTCATGTATTACTTTGAATTGCAAACTGTATGTGCTTACGTGTTGTTGTTGTTTAGTTGTGTCTGATTCTTTGCGACCCTATGGACTGTAGCCAGGGTCCTCTGTCCATGGGTTTCTCCAGCCAAGAATACTGGAGTGGGTTGCCATTTCCTTCTCCAGGGGATCTTCCTTCTCCAGGGATTGAACCTGCATCTCCTGCATTGGCAGGCAAATTGTGTACCACTGAGCCACCAGGGAAGCCCGTGTACTCATAGACCTTCTGAGTAAAGAACTGAGTCCTTTTCCTTTTTTTGTAGTCTGTCTGGCTGCCTTATGATTGGCTAATTTAACCAGAAGTCATACTAGTTTTATTTTGTTTAAAAACCTAATCTTAAATTGCATTTTCTAGGTTGTATTTGACCCAGGTGTTCTGCTTTACCTAAAAATATTTTACCAATTTGTGACAGAAATCATGAATGAATTTTCAGAGTCTCATTGTTTTTCTTTCTGCAGAAAAGAAAAAAGCAGGACTGTTTGAACAAATCACTAAAACTCACGGAACAATTATTGGTGTTACGTCGGGAATTGTCTTGGTCCTTCTCATTATTTCTATTTTAGTACAAGTGAAACAGCCTCGGAAAAAGGTCATGGCATGCAAAACTGCTTTTAATAAAACTGGGTTTCAAGAAGTATTTGATCCTCCTCATTATGAACTGTTTTCACTGAGAGACAAAGAGATGTCCGCCGACCTGGCCGACCTGTCGGAGGAACTGGACAGCTACCAGAAGACGCGGCGCTCCTCGACGGCCTCACGGTGCATCCACGACCATCACTGTGGGTCACAAGCACCCAGCGTCAAACAAAGCAGGACCAACCTCAGTTCCATGGAACTTCCTTTCCGAAACGATTTTGCACAACCACAGCCAATGAAAACATTTAATAGTACCTTCAAAAAGAGTAGCTACACTTTCAAGCAGGCACACGAGTGCCCTGAACAGGCCCTAGAAGACAGGGTAATGGAGGAGATTCCCTGTGAAATTTATGTCAGGGGGCGAGAAGATTCTGCACAAGCATCCATATCCATCGATTTTTAATCTACTGAATTGACATTAATTATTAAGTATGTACGTATGCGGCCTACAGAGTATCCATATTGTTTTCAACAGCCAACCCTTTTCTCCCGTCAGAACTAGAAAGACCTTCATTTTGCATTAATGTAAGGGTAAAGTTTTTATTATCTCAGGCAGTCTGTATGTTAACCCAACCAAGAAACTTAGTCCATGCAGTAAAAAACAAAACATAAGCGTCTAGTGCTCTGTCCTACACACAAAGCACCAGTTACGTAGTAGCGTCTGGGGAGGGCAGCGGTGTTGCGCCAGGCTCAGCTGCCTGCTGGTGTGAGCAGCAGGAAGACAGTTCTTGATTGATACAGCTCTGTCAGAATGTCGATCCCACAATAAGCTTAAACATAAGATTTTTCTTCAGATTCCTTTTACTTTTTCTTTTCTCTAATTTGTTTTAGAAGCCAGTAATGTTGCCATTTCAGTTTCTTATATAAATGGTTAATGTTTCACATGTATTTCAGTACAGGCATTTGTTCTAGAATTTGTCAAAATATAACTAGCTACTGTGGTAAGTGCCAGTTAAGACGCAGAATTATGTTTCATCCATCTGTTTCTTGAGTTAATTTCCATACTGCTGCCTTTTAATTACTGGATCCTTAACCTTTACTTTCTGTGATATGGTTTAGCACCTTTAAGTCCTATTTTGTTTTGGTTATATTATACTAGAAAGTTTCATAATCCTGGGATGTATGCACCATTGCCAGTTACAACTAAAAACTTAATTAAATTTTTTTTGAAATTTCCTAGGTTTTATCACATTCAGTGATAGCCCACTTTTTCCTGTGAGTAAAAAGTCATTTAATTCATTTTGGGGGCGGCCTATCATATTTATTTCCATTGTTACTCATTACTAGATCTGTGTTTCCTATTTTATAAAAAGGTTATTTCACTTTCTTTGTATTGGTTTGTCCTATAGCATATGGTAACCAAGGTTGTATGAGAGTTAAAGGAAAATGCCTAAGAAACTGTATAAGCCTTTAGATTGCTTCTTACTTGGGACAATACATTTTTCTAGTTCTTACCAAGAATAACAATTTCCACTTTTTTTTAAACTGCACTTTTGACTTATTTTTCTTATGGTATATAAACAATAATTTATAAACATGATATTAAAAAATCATTGTGTTTTTTTAGACTTTTGATATTATTTGATACTGTACAAACTTTATTAAATCAAGGTTAAAGACCTCCACGACAGATTTCTTTTCAGTATTCACAGTAGCAGCTTTGTATACCAATATGCTGTGATGGAACTGTACACTATAATTTATTGTAAAAATCTTGGTAATGTGTACATAAGCTTTTGTTTCCTCTTGTTATTGCACTTAGTTTATGATAAATTTTTCACTGGTATCTATTGATCTAAATCACTACACAAATCTGATAATTAAAATATACATTGTTACATGATTCTTTAATCATATTATTTATGGCACTGAGATTTAGGATCTTAAGATATATGTGGAAGGAATCCATTTATTGAATTATGACTAATACAGGCATGACATTTAAAAGATAAATTCTCATGTTTGATATTTTTTGTAGTTAAATTTTCCATGAAATGAGAAATTAAAGTTTCACTGGATTTCATTGACTTTTTAAAAATATCACATCTTTACATTTTCTCAGATTAGTGAAAACTGTGACCTTAAATATGATATATATAAAAAAATACTCCTTCAATATGCTTATTATATCACATTTTTTAATAAGTATATACTATCCAGAAGATAGGAAAACTTGCACATATTGTCTTAAGTGTTTTTAAAACTCAGTGTAATTTCCAATTTTAAAAATACAACTTGGGAAGGTAAAAAGACTTAATGAATGTAGTATTCAATGAACTAATGAACCAGAGCCAGATTAAATAGCTAAATTCTTTCAGTAGTTATGTTGAATAGGCATTTTAGTAGATAACAGGCCAGACAACATTTAGTAAATCNCCAATTTTAAAAATACAACTTGGGAAGGTAAAAAGACTTAATGAATGTAGTATTCAATGAACTAATGAACCAGAGCCAGATTAAATAGCTAAATTCTTTCAGTAGTTATGTTGAATAGGCATTTTAGTAGATAACAGGCCAGATAACATTTAGTAAATCCTTAATATAATAACAACTTTCTTTTCTTAGTGAGAGGGAAATTATCATATTTCCTATGTAAAATTATATTCATTAAGAAAATAAATACATCTTTAACATCTAAAGTAGTAAATAATACATATGCTTAAGTAGCATTTGTAAATATATTTTTATTTTTGAAACTTGTGTCCTACTCTCTTAAAAGGGCATGAAGAGGCCTACAAAATGCAAAGCCGTTAAGAAAGACATTTAACATTAAAACAGCACAGAAGTACATGGTTTCAGGCCACTAAGCAAGTAAAGCTTGGACAAAAAAAATGTTTCTAAATTTTCCTGCTTCTAAAACAATTGAAATCTTGTTTTTCATAGTAGAAAATTCAAACTTACCTGCAAGAGGCTAGTTTTCTCTTAAACTAAAGAAAGGAGGGTCTTAATATTGAATGACATTTCCTTGTAATTTAAAGAAAATAAAAAAGACACAGAGAGGCCTTAATGGTAAATACTAACCCAGTGAAGGCGCATCTGAGTGTGGCCTAGGAACACTGGTTTCTCATCAGTTTACCTACAGGGATAGAAGTAAAGAACCAGAGGGTCAGTAACTATGCCAGCCTGAGACTGCCATATGTTAGTCATTGAGCTGTGGGTGGCATTAGATCACATTTATTTCTTTGTCAAACGTTTGGCAGTATACTATCTGAAGAGAAGAGAATAGAACGAATACATGTTAGGCATTATTACCAAAATAATGCTAATTGCTGTATATATAATCTGTCATCTTTGACATCAGTGAAAAAACTTTGCAGATTGTTTACTAATGTGAAAGCCATAAATTTTAGTAATTTAAGAAAAAATTCAGCCACCTTGTGGAAGTTGTTACATCCTTCACAGAGAATATGGTGCCCAGTGTTAAACACAGAACAAAAAGGTGAATCTGGAGGAGTGTGTGCAGCTCAGGAGCACATCTGTTAGGCTGTTGATCCCAGATTTACCACAGGGTGTCAACCCCCAAGTGCCCTCAGATTGCCGGAACCCTACTAACCCCAGCATCTAAATAATGTAGGAGTAAAGCGTCACGTACCTTTTGAGAGGGGAAACATTTGACAAAAAGCAAAGGATTTTTCTACGTTTCCAATCACAAAAGAGATCAGAAACACTCCTTTGACTTGGACTTGTTAACAGCTTGTGTCAGTGTCTGTCACGTTTCATGTAATTATTAGGCGTTAAAACAACCTCCTAAATGCCTGAACATTTTTATAGTGGTGCTGTTGTCTGGTGAGGATGCTTCCTTGTTTCAGGAGTGTGTCAGCTGATGAACAGGATAGGAGAAGCCTAGTTGTGATCATGGGAATAATTCTCAATCCAAGGAGCGAGTATGTTCTTATAAAATGGTGTTCATGATCAGAAGGAATCTTGAGATTTGGTTTTTTTAAAGATTCAAGAAAGATTATCTGCCCCACTGTTATTGATGAGAATACTGAAACCCAGAGAAAAGAAGGTAGTTCCCCATGTCTCAGAGCTCGATCAGCTCCCTTCCCGTGCTCTCTGCTGTCTTCCTGCTTTTGCTTGCTGGATGTTTTAAAAGCCGCTCCAAACAGCAGCCCAGATGTTTCTTGTAAGCTTGTCAGTTATTCTCGTTTAAAATGTAATTTATTCTACATTTTTATTCAAAGCAGTATATTTTACTTTTTTTTTCTGTAATACTTTGTTATTCTTCAATTTTGTTGCCATGATTTCTTGGCACCTGCAAATTCTGGAAGACGATTACTCTTAATTCTTAATAAACAATGTTTGTTAACAATTTATAGCCTTGACACTAGACAGAAAGAGCTTTCACTGGTTTGCTTTTGTGATCTTTTCTGAATCTAAAGGAAACTGTATAATCTAGAAATTAAAACACGTGTGTGTGCGCTATTGAGTTCGGAGAATGATTTGAGTTGTGAGTTAAATAATATGACAGGTTGATCTTGGATATCTTTTTTTAGCTTTCTGCAAAATCAGTTGTCCATGTTTTATATACCTCTACTAATAACAAACTCATAATTCTGAATCTGCTTTTTTTAAAGCAACTTTTCCTTATATTTCTGTGATTGACTTAATGACTACAAAAGCCCAAGAAACTAATGACTGGGGTGCATGTTTAGTATATGCTGTCTTGAGTATATTCTTTTGAGGCAATTATTTTTCTTTAAGAGGTGAACTTCCAGACCGTATAGACATCTTATATGGATTAATATAGTATTAACTTACTACTGGATTTGATACTTCACAGTAAAGAATTTGGTCCTTAAACTGGAAGTAAAACTTGTACTTTGATTCCTTACTTGCCTCAATTTCCAGAATCTCTAAAAGTGGCAAAGAATCCTAATTTCCTTCCCAGGAAAAGTTGGCATTTCCTATCCAGTCACGTCCAAACTAATCATAGTTATGATAAAAAATAAAATCATTACATTTTCAAGTGAATCTTCAAGGGAAGAACTAAAAGAGACAAATTTAGTCTTGGTTTGCCTGCAGGATCCAGGCCGCTGCCTCCAGCCACTGAAGTGGTCGTGAGCTCTTTCGTAGTGCAGTGGGCTGTCAGAACACACTGTCTGTTGAGGTGCAGGATGCGTCGGTCGTGGCCACAGCTTAGTGAAGATGGGGGTGTAGGTCTCTTGAAAGGTGCACCCTGAGGAGAAAGCAAAGGAAGACAAAAACTCAAGTTGTGCAGTCACACAGATCAAGGAGCCAAAGAAGAAGAAAAGAAGGGTAGTTATCACTGCAAAGAGTTGCAGAGCAATTTTAGTGGTGTTTAGGATCAGGAAACAGCTTTTACCTAAAAATTGTCTCACCCTCCAAGCTTTGCCATACTCTGTAACATCTGGTGCCTGCAGGTCACTGCGCTGGTACATTCCTTATTGAAATATTTGGAGTATCTGCTGTTTGCTAGAAGGAATTTCCATCAAAAATCTAGGTATTGAACCATGCTTTTCAAATCTTGTTCAATGCTTCCATTGATGACTTCATCTAGGCTTTGTATTAAGCTTTGTATTAAGCCGTGTTTTGGAGAAGCATCCACAGATTTTGAACCCAAAAATAGTTTTGTCTCTGTTACATGTAATGCCTCAAAAGACAACTTAGCTCCGAAAATGTGCACAAGTACTTGCTGCAACTAACTCAAATATATGGCCTCTTGCCTTTCACATTCATTGTCTGAAAGCAAACTTGCATTCTCAATCAGTTTTTAATATTAAAAAAAAAAAAACCTTGTGATAGGAGACTTCTAAGGTGGCTCCCATCAATCCTTGCTTCCCAGTATTCACAATCCTGTATCATCCCCTATCCTTGAACATGAGCTGGACCCAGTGACCTGCTTCTAACGAATAGAATATGGCAAAAGTGACATGTCTCTTCCGAGATTAGGTGACAGAAAGACTTCGTCTTCTGTCTTGCTTGCCCACTGTTTGTGTCATGAAGCTGGAAAAGACAGTGGCAGTCCCCAATCTTCACTCCTGGGGTAAAAATATTGATGAATCTGACATGATGTTTTATGTTTGTGGAAGAACAATCAGTGCAGTGGGCACATCTTAAACCTGGCATCATGGAATGAGGAGAGCTGGTCTTCCTCTTGTGTGAGTACATATCAGCCACTTTAGCCTCCCAACCACCAGTAAAAACACTTAGATCCATTCCCTCTCAAGTATGGCAGAAGATACTGCAATTTGATTCTGCATTTGAAATGTAAATAAAATTACATTAAACCCAACTCTTGAATAGTGTCCCTTTTAAATCACTCATCAAGTCTCATTTGAGTAAGGTGAATCTATCTTAAAATGAATAAAGGATAAAATTCTATTCAAAATCTATATAGTAGTCCCATAGTTTAATCAAAATCTTTCATATTTCCAATCATATTAACACTCAGTTTCCCAGACTGCAGAGTTAGTATCATTAGCCCACTTGCAAATGTGATCCTTGGGAAAATGGACTAAGAAAAGCAGTGGAGCCCCACCTTTGAAAAAGTTTGGGGGACTGCACTAAGAAATAACAAATCTTTCATGCCCAGAGCCACCCTACACCCAAATTGAGAAATATAACCAAAACATTTCTATACAAAGATTTTTCTGTTGTGATGAAAAATACACTGATTTCCTGGAAGATAATACTCTTTTTTTTTTTTTTT
>SJYV01006925.1:223872-255957 GCA_006410875.1 Neotragus pygmaeus
TTGCCTTTCACATTCATTGTCTGAAAGCAAACTTGCATTCTCAATCAGTTTTTAATATTAAAAAAAAAAAAACCTTGTGATAGGAGACTTCTAAGGTGGCTCCCATCAATCCTTGCTTCCCAGTATTCACAATCCTGTATCATCCCCTATCCTTGAACATGAGCTGGACCCAGTGACCTGCTTCTAACGAATAGAATATGGCAAAAGTGACATGTCTCTTCCGAGATTAGGTGACAGAAAGACTTCGTCTTCTGTCTTGCTTGCCCACTGTTTGTGTCATGAAGCTGGAAAAGACAGTGGCAGTCCCCAATCTTCACTCCTGGGGTAAAAATATTGATGAATCTGACATGATGTTTTATGTTTGTGGAAGAACAATCAGTGCAGTGGGCACATCTTAAACCTGGCATCATGGAATGAGGAGAGCTGGTCTTCCTCTTGTGTGAGTACATATCAGCCACTTTAGCCTCCCAACCACCAGTAAAAACACTTAGATCCATTCCCTCTCAAGTATGGCAGAAGATACTGCAATTTGATTCTGCATTTGAAATGTAAATAAAATTACATTAAACCCAACTCTTGAATAGTGTCCCTTTTAAATCACTCATCAAGTCTCATTTGAGTAAGGTGAATCTATCTTAAAATGAATAAAGGATAAAATTCTATTCAAAATCTATATAGTAGTCCCATAGTTTAATCAAAATCTTTCATATTTCCAATCATATTAACACTCAGTTTCCCAGACTGCAGAGTTAGTATCATTAGCCCACTTGCAAATGTGATCCTTGGGAAAATGGACTAAGAAAAGCAGTGGAGCCCCACCTTTGAAAAAGTTTGGGGGACTGCACTAAGAAATAACAAATCTTTCATGCCCAGAGCCACCCTACACCCAAATTGAGAAATATAACCAAAACATTTCTATACAAAGATTTTTCTGTTGTGATGAAAAATACACTGATTTCCTGGAAGATAATACTCTTTTTTTTTTTTTTTTGCACTCTGGTCAAAATGATGGAAACACCAGACCAACTTCACAAAGTTTTTTCTTTCTGAAATTGTTTTCACATCTGGCTGACAGCCAGCCACAGCTACTTGCTACAAAGATAAAATTTATCTTTTACTGTATCTGTGTATAAATATTTCCTTTGAATTGGAAGCTGCTATTGCTGATTTTGTTTTGCCCAGTGGGTAGAATTATGTCCTAAATCCTTTTCTAATGTGAATGCATCAGACCTTAGCCTCCAGAAATAGGGTAGTACCTGTTGCTTTGGAAGCTAGATGTTTTACCCTAATCTCTGCGAGACAGGCACAAAATGAATCTAGTCTTCCCATCTGCCATTCTTAATTGCTAGATGGCAGACAGTGACTATGCTTCTTGAAGTTTTATGGCTTTTTCTGCAGGATTGGAAAAAGGGCCTGCCTTTCAGCTAGGAGCCTGTGGTTTAAAGTAAGCTACCACACACACGCTGTCCAAAAACTCTGCTCTCCTGCTCTAGCTCCCTCCTTTCATGAGGATACAGTGTTTAATTTTGTCTTCCCATTACCCACAAATGCTCAGAGATTTTCTAAGGAAATACTGCAACACCAAACCACGTTCTCTGAAGAAACTCCCAAAGTTTGTCCATGGAAGTGAGGGAACTTCTCTGATTGGTGCAGATCAGTGCTAGACTGAGAGGTGTAAAGAGCAACTGCCTTTATCAAAAGCCATGTCTTACAAAGGATATGCCAGGGAATGCTTCTGTTTAATATTTTACAAATATATTTTTTCTATATTTTGATATTTACATATATATATAAGTATATATATATATAGTTTGTTATGCAACATATATCATGTCAGCCATGTCATGCAACATGTGGTATCCTAGTTCCCCGACCAACTGAACCCACACCTCCTACACTGGAAGCACAGAGTCCCACTGGACCGCCAGTAATGTCACAATACTTCTGTTTCATGCTGACACCTTCACTTCTCCACCCTAGAAAAACAGCTCGTTTCTCTTCCTCTTATCAGATAGGCAAAGAAAGTGATTGCATACTTTTTAATTACAGGCTTACATAAACCACAGTTCTAGAGTATTGATTTGTTGGACCATAACCTACACACAACTGCATTTGGCAGCATGCCAGATGTGTAAAGTTGGAATTTAATGACATTTCAGTAGCAGCCCCAGAATTTTGTACAATACCACTGTCGAATACTAATGTAAAAGTAGCAAGAAAATGAGTAAAGAAACAGCTTCTTTCTCAAGTTACCTTTTTTTCTCTTTCTTGGATATGGAGCAACTGAAAGCAATTAACTATTTCATGGAAACTTCATCTCATAAAGAAACTCCAGTCAAATGCAAACCATGGTCATTGTTGCTATGTTCGTGGAACTTTATCAGTCAACCAAAGGTAAGTTCATTTTTGACACTTTAAAACATTACTTATACTGCCTACGTAGGAAATTTTTTCCTGAAGAAGTTATCAAACAATTTTACCTTCTGAAAATACAGATGTCAGAGTAGAATGATATCACCATGTGATCATATTTCTGGTTCTCTTGATTTTCAAAATGGAGTTCCATTTCCTTTTAACTAGAAAGAAGAGTGATAAAATCTAATTTTGAAAAAATGACCTTTCTTATCCTGAAGAATGGGATTTCTCGAACTCAATACTGTTAACGTTTTGGGCCACATGATCCTTCATTATAGGGGAACCACTCTGTGTATTATAGGATGTTTAGCAGTGTCCCTGACCTAGGTGCCAGTAACACCACCGTGATTTGTGACAACCAAAAGAGTCTCCAGGTATGGCCAAGTGTCCCCTGGAAAGAGGAGTCAAAATCAACACAGGTAAGAACCACTGCTATAAAGAGACTGAAGGGCTTTTAAAAAAATAACTAAGCTGTTGAATTCTATGTTGAAGAAATACTTCAACTATTCAGCCATAAAAAAGAATTAAATTTTGCCATTTACAATGATATGGATGAACCTATCAAACTCATCATTTGTGTGGAAGTATGATGCTTCGTGAAATAGCCAGAGAAAGACAAGTACTCTATGTTATCACCTATATGTGGAGTCTAAAAAGTAAAACTGCTCAATATAACAAAACAGAAACACGCTCCCAGATATAGAGCACAAACTAGTGGTTTCCAGTGGAGACAGGGATAGGGAAGGGGCATGACAGGTAAGGAATAAAGAGGTACAAACTACTTACTATGTATAAAGTAAGCTACAAGGATATGTTGTACAGTACAGGGAATATAGCCAATATTTTATAACTGTAAATGGAGTACAGAATTTAAAACTGAATCACTGTTGTACACGTGAAAGTAATAGAATATTGTAAATCAACTATGTTTTGATTAAGAGAAGTATTTCAGACTTATGAAAAGAGGTAAAGAATAGTGAGCACCTACGTGTATGGATGTGAGAGCTGGACTGTGAAGAAGGCTGAGTGCCGAAGAATTGATGCTTTTGAACTGTGGTGTTGGAGAAGACTCTTGAGAGTCCCTTGGACTGCAAGGAGATCCAACCAGTCCATTCTAAAGGAGATCAGCCCTGGGATTTCTTTGGAAGGAATGATGCTGAAGCTGAAACTCCAGTACTTTGGCCACCTCGTGCGAAGAGTTAACTCATTGGAAAAGACTCTGATGCTGGGAGGGATTGGGGGCAGGAGGAGAAGGGGACAACAGAGGATGAGATGGCTGGATGGCATCACGGACTCGATGGACGTGAGTCTGAGTGAACTCCGGGAGTTGATGATGGACAGGGAGGCCTGGCGTACTGCGATTCATGGGGTCGCAAAGAGTTGGATATGACTGAGCGACTGTACTGAACTGAACATGCCCAGAACACTGCTTAACGCCCTCCCTGTTTCATTTCCTTCCTTCCTACTTCATCCCCCAGAGATCCTGAACTGGGTGTTTATGCATACGGTGTATGTATTATACATATACTATGTATATATTAGTTAGAAGTTGCATACTCAGGGGACTTCCCTGGTGGTCCTGTGGTTAGGACTCCACCCTGCCAATGCAGGGGCTGCGGGTTTGATCCCGGGTTGGGAACTAAGATCCCACATGCTGCACAACGCGGCACAGCCAAAGAACAATAAATAGAAGAAGCTTAGTTGCTCAGTCATGTCTGACTCTTTGTGATCCCATGGACAGTAGCCCACCAGGCTCCTCTGTTGATGGGATTCTCCAAGCAAGTATACTGGAATGAGTAGCCATTTCCCTTTCCATGGGAATCTTCCCCACCCAGGGATTAAACCTGGGTCTCCTTCATTGCAGGCAAGTTCTTTACCATCTGAGCCCCCAGAGAAAGTAGTGAAATAAACAGCTAGGTAAATTTTTAATAATAAATAAAACCTTCCTGCTCTGGTCACTTCAGTTCTTCATTGTCTTGTGAAGAATCTAATTAAAATTTTTTCTTAAAAAAGCTACATATTCTATTTCTCACTTTTGTGGTTAACATTCACACTGTCTCGTGCATATGTCTAAAATTATATTTCTACTGTCTTTCTGAAAAGAACAAGAATCTGCCTTCTCTGCATCACTCCTTTTCCACATTGCATGTTATTTTATTTCTGTGTTGTTTTTTACATCTCAAAACAATGGTCCATAGTGACCATTTTTCATAGTGAATAGACTTCTCTCCATGCCTGCTGATTCATTTGCTCTTCATATCTTCTTGCATCCCAGACCTTACTACTGGAATCACTTCCCTTCTGCTTTCCTTTGGAAGTTATTTACTGACACTCTGCCTAGTAATCTGTCTGATTTTTACGTTTCTAAAACAAATCTACTTCTTCCTCATGATTTGTATAATTTATCTGGGTATAAAATTGATACTGACAGTAATTTTCTCTCTGTGTTTATTTTCTGAGTATCTGGCTTCCTTTCTAAATTTAAATTCCTTTATCAGTATAACCTGTCTTTTCCCTCTTACATGAAGTGAAGTGAAAGTCACTCAGTCGTGTCCGACTCTTTGCGACCCCATGGACTATACAGTCCATGGAATCCCCCAGGCCAGAGTACTGGAGTGGTGGCCTTTCCCTTCTCCAGGGGGTCTTCCCAACCCAGGAATCAAATCCAGGTCTCCCACGTTGCAGGTGGATTCTCTACCAGCTGAACCAGAAGGGAAGCCCTTTCCCTCTTAACTGAATTTATAAATATTCTCTACTTTTTTGCCATGTCACTGTGATGCATTATGTCTGCATATGGATTCATTTTTGTATTGTTTTTGTAATATGTGGCTTCTTGAATCTGAACATGTTTTTATCACTTACAGAAAATTCTTTGTCTCTTAATCTCTTAGTATTTCCAGCTATTCATATTTTCCATATGCTACATATTCTATTTAGCCATATCTATCTTCTGTTTAACTCATGGTAGTTGGTTTTCTTGGGCTCCAATGAGTCCTTAACTTGAATGATTATATTGCTTATTTCTAGAAACTCTATTTAGTTCTTTTCTAAATAGACCTGCTCCTTTTATGGTATCTTTTTCTTTTCCTTTGTTTTTATTCTCTTTTCTCTTTTTAATAATTTTATACATATTTTATATTCTGTATTCCACGGTTCCACTACCTAAATTTCTTGAGGGTTCTTGCTTCCTCTGTTGACTAATGCAAATAGTAGTTGGTTTGCTTGGGTGATTGTTAATTTTCTTTTTATTGTCAGTGCATCTATGAAAAGGCATTGTATCTCTAGGAATTTGATGAAGGCTGGTGTGAGGTATATTTCCTCCAAAAAAATTTGCATTTTGCTTCTCTGAGATACTCCCAGAGTACTTTCAACCAGGATAAATTTAGATTAATTTTGCATATTGGGATTTTCAAAAAAATTGTAAAATTCTTTTTTATTAAAATATAATTTACATGTCAATAAAAAGCATACAATTTGTGTCTAGTTGGATGAGTTTTCATAAATATGTGTACCCATATAGCCACCATTCCAATCAATGTATAAAACCTTTTTATTAGGAATTTGCTGGTGGACCACTGGTTAAGACGTGGGCTTTCACTGCCAAGGGCTTCAGTTTGATCCCTGGTTGGGGAACTAAGAGCCCACAAGCCACTCAGTGTGGCCAAAAATAAATAAATAAAACCTTTGTTCTCATCCCAAAAGGCTCCCTTGAGCCCTGTCTCCCAACTCCTACTAACACTGATTTACTTTCTGTCACCAGAGTGTTGGTTCATATTTCCTAGAGTTCCATATAAATAGAATTATATGTTAAGTACTCTTTTGTGTGTGAGTTTTTTTAATTCAAAATAATGTTATTCCCATTCATCTATGTTGTTGTATATATCTTAGTGCATACTTTTTATTACTTAGTAGTATTCCAGAGTTGACTGTGCCCCAATTCATTTATTCTTTTTTTGATGAATGTATTGATTTCAATTTTTGGCCATTATGAAGAATGCCTCTGTATACATTCATGTACAAATCTTTCTGTGGGTGTATATGTTTATATCTCGGTCAGTGTCAAAGGGAGCTTCCAGGATGGCCCTAGTGGTTAAAAAAAAAAAAAACCTGCCTGCCGATGCAAGAGATGTAAGAGATGGGTTCGATCCCTGGGTCAGGAAGGTCTCCTGAAGGAGGAAATGGCAACCCACTCCAGTAGTCTTGCCTAGAGAATCCCATGGACAGAGCAGCCTGGCAGGTTACTGTCCATAGAGTTGCAAAGAGTCGGACATGACCGAAGAAACTTAACACAGTATCAAAGGATAGGATTGTTAGATCATATGTAAATTCACATTGAACATTTAAAGAAACTGGAAAACTGTTTTCCCAAAATTGCTGCACCATTTTACAACCTCACCAACAGTATATGAGTGTTCCATCTGCTGTACATGCACAAAAACACTTATAATGATTAGCCTTTTTTTTTAACCATGCTAATGGGAATGACATCACATTGTTTTAATTTGTATTTCCTTAATGACAATTGATGTTTGCATCTTTACAGATACTTGCATATCTTCTTTAGTCAGCTTTTATATAATAATTTTGCCAATATTTTAATTAGATAGTTTTATTATATGTATACACGCAAACATGTATATATCTCAAATATAAGTCCTAAATCAGATGCATGTATTATAAATTTTTCTGGATTTTATTCTTTTTTTCTATAAGTATTTTAAACAGAATAGTTCATATTCTATGTTCATGGATCCCATTATATAAACTTCCAGTTGATTGCTGCTGCTCAATAGAAATGCAGTTGATTTTTGTGTACTAACTTTATAACAATCTTGCAAAACTCATCCTAGTGGTATTTTATAGATTCCTCTCGATTTTTGATGTATACAAACATAACATCTATGAGTAAAACCAATTCTAGATCATGTCATTTTATTTCTTTTTCCTGCCTTATTACACTGGCTAGGACCATCAGTAAGATTGAAATAGAAATGGTGAGAGTGGATATCCTTTTAATGGTTTTCATCTTAGGAAGAAAGCATTCAGTCTTTCAGCATTTAATTTTATTTAGATGTACATTTTTCATAGATGCCTTTTATCAAATTGAGGAAATTCCTTTTATACTTAGTTTGTTATGAGATTTCATATGTATAGGTGTTGAATTTTATTAAGTACTTTCTCAGCATCTATTGAGGTAATCATGTTTCTCCTCTTTTTATATGATAAATGACATTGCTTGATTTTTCAAATGTTAAACCAAACTTGCATTCCTGGGACACATTTACTTAGTTGCAATGTATTATGCTTTGTACATACAGCTGGATTTAATTTCTAATACTTGTTAAGAATTTTTTGCATCTGTATTTATGGGGAATGTTTGTTTTAAGCCTCATGATATGAGTTGGGAAGTAATTTACTTTCTTCTGCATGTTCTAATTTTGCATAGAATTAGTATTACGTCATCCCTAAATGTTTAATAGAATTCACCAGTGGAGCCGTCTAAGCCTGCCTGATGTTTTATTTGTTTAAAGATTTTTAAGGGAAATTTATTTTTTTAATTGAGATAAGGTTATTTAATTTCCTGTTTCTTCTTGAGTCAGCTATAGAATTGTTGATTTTATTAGCATAACATTTTCTTATTATTCTTTAAATATCTGTAGAATCTGCTGCGATGTCTCTTCCTTCCTTCCTGATAATAGTAATTTGCATCTTTTCTCCTTTGTTTTAATCAGTCCAGTTAAAGGTTTACAACTTTATTGATGTTTACCAAGGCCCAGCCTTTGGTTTATTTTTTAATTTTACTGATTTCTATTTCTATAATCTTGTTTTCTTCTTTCTATTTAATTTGGGTTTATTTTGTTATCTTTCTAGTTTCCTAAGGTGGAAGATTAGATCATTGATTTTAGACTTTTCTATTATTAGTAATGTTTCTACTACTAATTTCCAATTTAATTCTTCTGTGGTTAAAAAACACATCTTATATGATCTCTGTCATTTTAATTTTTAAAAACACTTTATGGCTCAGCATAGGTCTCTCTTGGTAAACATTTCATGTGAAATTTAAAAGGATATATGTTCTATAGTTGTGGGTATATTCTAAATCTTAAAAGCAATCAGAAAAAGAGGCTGATTATATATACACATGTGTGTAATGGTCTAAACAAATAATTAGATGATTATAATCTTCATTACATCATATCTATCACTTTTCAGTCAATTATTAAGATAGGTGTTTTGAAATCTCAAATTGTAACCTAAGACTTAACCTATTGCCCCATTCACTTCTGTCTGGTTTTGCTTCATGTATTTTGAAGTTCTCTTGTAAGTATACTCATTTAAGATTGTCTTCTTGTTGAATTATTATAAAGCTATCCACTTTATATAAGCCTGACAAAATAACCACTGTAGTCCTGAACATTGTAACCCTGACAATGTAGACCATTTACATATAATATAATTTTTTTATGGTTAAGTTTTAATTTACCATCTTGCTACTTTCCTGTGTGGCCCATCTGTCCCACATCCTCCTTATTATTTTTCTCTTTTTCTGATTTCAGTGGAAGTGAGAAATAGATTAAGGGACTAGATCTGATAGAGTGCCTGATGAACTATCGACGGAGATTCATGACATTCTACAGGAGACAGGGATCAAGACCATCCCCATGGAAAAGAAATGCAAAAAAGCAAAACAGCTGTCTGAGGAGGACTTACAAATAGCTGTGAAAAGAGGAGAAGCGGAAAGCAAAGGAGAAAAGGAAAGATATAAGCATCTGAATGCAGAGTTCCAAAGACTAGCAAGAAGAGATAAGAAAGCCTTCCTCAGTGATCAGTGCAAAGAAATACAGGAAAACAATAGAATGGGGAAGATTAGAGATCTCTTCAAGAAAATTAGAGAATACCAAGGGAACATTTCATGCAAAGATGGGCTCAATAAGGACATAAATGGTCTGGACCTAACAGAAGCAGAAGATGTTAAGAAGAGGTGGCAAGAATACATAGGAGAACTTTACAAAAAAGATCTTCATGACCCAGATAATAACGATGGTGTGATCACTCACCTAGAGCCAGACATCCTGGNCACTGTTTCCATTGTTTCCCCATCTATTTGCCATGAAGTGATGGGACCGGATGCCATGATCTTAGTTTTGTTTTGTTTTATCTTAGTTTTTTGAATGTTTTCTTACTATTGGCTCTTAAATAATGCAGCAATCCATGTGATGTGCCTCCATTAAGAATTTGCTATGGTCAACAACAAGGGGTAAATAAAACTAGACATTATCACCATGAAATCTCTTGGCATGTATGTCCCCTTACAAAACTCTTATGTATACTGTATCTAAAAGCTGGAATCATTACTGCCTTTGTTCACATTGAGTTCTTCAAGAGTCCATTTTGCCACCACAGGGGAATATAACTGATGACCTTTATATATTACCTGTACATTTCCATCCAGTACAAAAACATTTTCAGTTTCTTTATCTCATTCTTTGTAAAATCTGCTACAAACATACACCTTTCGGTATATAGACAGCCTGCATTCTTAGGCTTTGGTCTATGCTTTAATGTGGCTTTCCTGGTGGCCCAGTGGTAAAGAATCCACCTGCAATGCAGGAGATGCGGGTTTGATCCCCAGGGATGGAAATGGCAACCTACTCCAGTATTCTTGCCTGGGAAATTCCATGCAAAAAAGAGTCTGGTGGGCTACAGTCCATGGGGTCACAAAGAGTTGGACATGACTGAGCACACACACAGCAGAGGCAGCATGCTTTAATGTATATTATCATATAAGCTGTATTTTTCAATAAGCTTGAAATTCAGGGATAAAACCAAAAAGAAGGAAGGCAACTACTCTTAAGCTTTTAAANGGTTCGTGGGGTCACAAAGAGTCAGACACAACTGAGCAACTGAACTGAACTTATTTCTTTTGTTTTAGGTTTTCCTCCACCATTATTCCTTTTTTATCTTGACTCTGTCTGCCAATGCAAGAGATGTAAAAGATGCAGGTTCGATCCCTGGGTGGGGTAAGATCCCCTGGAAGAGGACATGGCAACCCCCTCCAGTATTCTTGCCTAGAGAATCCTATTGACAGAATAGCCTGGTGGGCTACAGCCATAGGGTCACAAAGAGTCGGACACAACCAAAGCAACTTAACACACACACAGTAGCTTATTAGCTATTACCACTTTGCTTTTTTTAATGGTTTGCTCTAAGGATCAACCCTGGGATTTCTTTGGAAGGAATGATGCTAAAGCTGAAACTCCAGTACTTTGGCCACCTCATGCAAAGAGTTTACTCATTGGAAAAGACTCTGATGCTGGGAGGGATTGGAGGCAGGAGGAGAAGGGGACGACAGAGGATGAGGTGGCTGGATGGCATCACTGACTCGATGGACGTGAGTCTGAGTGAACTCCGGGAGTTGCTGATGGACAGAGAGGCCTGGCGTGCTGTGATTCATGGGGTCGCAAAGAGTCGGACATGACTGAGCAACAGAACTGAACTGAACTGAAGTTTTTCAGTATACATTGTTAATTTATACAGTCTAGCTTCAAATAATTTTATTTCACTTGAGACGTAATGTCAGAACCTGACACCAGAAGCATTTATTTCCCCCTTTCATCTTGTCTACTCTTATTATTATACATTTTATCTCAATAAGACCCACAGTACATTATTATTATTTCAGCTTAATCACTCATGTTTTAAATTTTTTTTTCAGAAAAGGAAATCTCTTGTATTTACCCACATATTTGCTATCCCCTACACCATTTCTTCCTTTTTAAAGATCCAAATATCTGTCTAATATCATTTTTCATCTGCCTGAAGAATTTCCTATGCCATTCATAATACGTCTCATAGCATTTATTTATCTAAGAATCAGTATTTTGGAAAATAAGTTTGCAGGCTATGTAATAATTCTCAGTTGACTGATTTTCCTTGTCTTTTAGCATTTTAAAGATGGATTCTTATTGTCTTCTGGCTTGTATTGTTTCTGACAGGAAGTCTGGTCATTCAATATTTCTGTATATAATGAGCCTCTTTTTTCTGACTACTTTTAAGATTTTTCTACTTTTCACTCTATCAGTGCATTCTGGTGGAGTCCACAACCTCTGCTGACCCTGTGGATCTCTAGAGAGGGCCAGCAAAGCTTCAGCTGGAAGTCTTTTGTGTTTGGTTACTTTGGTGTTTAAAATTGGTTACTTTTGTGTTTAAATATGACTAACTGACTTGGTCTGTAGTAAAACTTGTCACAGTATAATTTGCATTTGCAGATGCCAATAAATCAAGCCTAAAGGCTGGGCACTTGCACATTATTCTTTATCTATGTGAATATTCAAAAAACCCACTGCCCTATATTAAAGAAACACAGAACCTGACAGTTATTAAAGTAGTAAACACAGATTTTATTAGGAACTCTTGCAGTAGAAGAAAAGAGACTTCAGTGGAGGACTGGGCTCAACTCCAAATACAGCATGGAATAGTGGTGATGTATAACTATGGAGCAGGTTGAGGCTCAATGGATGAAAAATTAACTAAAACATCAAGGAGAAGGCCTAAACAGACTTAAACAAGATTCTTTGTGAGGGCAGGGTAAGGTGATGAGACATCATCTGGGAAATGGTGTGAGGAATTTGATCAGAGATTGAGATCAGATATCAAGGATGGAAGGGTTTTCTCTAAACTAGCTTAGAATGATTCTTATGACAAGTGGGTGATGCAGACCTGACAAGGACAGATGCCAAGTTGGGGCCTAGAGATCTTAGAGGAGACTGAATAAAATTTAGTCAAGGAGGGAACCTCTGTCATTAACAATAGCAAATACATATCTTCTCACATAGACACAGAACTTTTTCCAGGATAGACCACTTACTAGGCCACAAAACAGTTCTTAACCAGTTGAAGAGGCTTGAAATCATGCAAACAATTTTTTCTAACCACAATACAATGAAACTAAAAGTCAATAGCTGGAAAATCTTCAGAAATGTACAGATTAAACAACACACTGTTAAACAACCAAAGGGTCAAAGAATAAATCACAAGAGAAATTCTAAAATGTCTTGAGACAAACGAAAATGAGAGTACAACCTACCAAATCGTATGAGATGCAGCAGAAGCAGTGCTGAGAGGAAAGTTTAAGCCATAAAAGCTTACATGGAAAAGGATCTCAGGTCAACTACCTAACTTTACACCTCAAGCTCGAAAAAGAAGAACAAACTAAACCCAAAGGCAGCAGAGAGAAATTAATAATAAAGATTAGTGCAAAGGTAAATGAAATAGATGGTAGGAAAAAAATCTTTTATTTCTTCTTACAAATTTTGTGAAACTAAAAACCTTAAATTGGTCACCACTCTCACAGCCTTTCTGTCCTAGAAAGTTCACACCACAAGTATATTCTTTGCAGTTCTGTTTGCTCAACTTGATGATGAAATACTAGACATACCCCAGAATCTATTAAACTGCCCTTGAGCCCCTTACTCCTTGTTTTTTCTGTGATGTTCACAGGATACACTGTTCTTTTCTACTAGTACTGTACTAAGAACTCAAAAGGGAACATATAAGAAATAACATCCCAGATTTATCAGCACTGAAAGGAATTAAGCCAGAAGGCTTTCTGTAGTGCTATGGGCAGTTTTCAGAAGGAGGAAAAGAAGGACAACCTGATCAGAAGGTGGGCAGACTTCCTAAACAATAGGAAGACTTGGATCACAGAGGGATTCCTGAAGCTGGCAACGAACTAGGAGCCTGCTGTGTGTCTGAGTAACTGTGAGCAGACCTCTTCTTGTACGCCCTCCAGGCAGGAAGGACTGCACGAGCCTCCTTGGAAGGTCTCACTCACCCAGGCATGTTTTTTAAAAAATTCTGTGAAGATAAAGGGAGTAGAATGTGGGTGCCACATTATTAATTCTGATTGCTCAGAATATGCTTGTATACTTTCATACGCATCCAGAATCTAGGATCTCACACCATCACACCTTTTCATAGTGCTGAGCTGGAGATGAAAGGGAACAGAACAAGTGCCAAGGAAGCCAGAAGAGATGAAAGGATCCGTTTCTTCAAATAACTCCAAAGACTGGAGAGACTCAGATCCTGCTTGATGGAGTGAATGCTGCAGATCACATGAGCAATCAGTAAGACAGAGTGTATCTCCAGCGAGCTTTGAATAGGAAAACAATGAGCCCTAGCCCCTCAAAGTTGGGGTTTCTTTGATCTTGGTCATCATGTTGGGAGTGCTACCCCACTGGGGAGACTGTTCCTTCTCAACTGACAGAATGGACAAAGTTTTACAATTGATCACACAACCACCTTCACACCTTTATGAAGAAAGCAATTGTATTAGTCAGGACTCTGAGTTGGATATAACACAGCCTGATATAAATCAGTTAAGTAAAAAATGGAAATTTATATGACTCACATAGATGGGAAGAACATAGGAAAACTTGTATAATACAGAAGTTCTGCAGGAACCGGGCTTCAGAGGCAGCAACCTGGGACCTGACACTTTGATCTCTACACACATCTGCTTCCCAGTGTTAGTCTCATTCTCTCTTCCTGAAGCAGGCTTCCTGCATATGGCAAGTACATGCTCACATTCTCTCAGCAACTTTGTTTCAAAGGTAAAAATGTCCCAGGAAGAAATCTCATGGGCTGATTATTATACCACTTCCTGAAGCCAGTGGGTCAGCATATTCTAATGGACTAGGTCTTTGCCTCCCTCGTGGTGTGCATGGACACCCTCACCTGGAGTAGGAGAAGACTTTCCTAAAGGAAAAGGATGTGTGGGTGCTTTTACTGGGAGAGGAGAGCAGACATGCTGAGTGGCTGTGGTACAACATCATTCTCTTGTCTGCTCTCAGGTGCTTTTTGTCTTTTATCTTTCACACACTTCCCACATAAATGGCGTTAAATAATGTCCTGGATGCTTCATTTACTACTTAGGGCATGCAATTGGTAAAGAAAAAAATTATTCCCAAGACAAATGGATGGTAACCCAGAAGCCTAGAATTGAGATGAGAAGTTGCCTAAGGAAATTCAGGGAAACGGTTGAGAGAGAGGCATGGAAAAGGCATAAGATAAGGGCAAACTTTAATATTTATTGAGCACTTACTAAGATTTATTAAGTACTTCCTCTGTTATAAACTTTCTTTTGCCTTCACGTCTCTATTTCACAGGTGATATAACTGAAGCTTAAAGAGGCTAATCAACATTCAAAGGTCACACAGCTCCTGTCTGACTGTATAAGGAGTTCCAGAGCCCATTCTCTCAATCAGTTTTCCACATTGCCTCTCAGGTGAACTAGATGTCAAAAAGACTGGAGGTTAAGCAACAAATGGGTGGGTTATTGGAGTGAGTGCTTTTTACTTTCACATATTTTCTGATTCCTTTCCGTGAATGTGTATTACTTCTCTAATTAAAAGCACCTTGTGCGGAAAACTGTGGCACCTGGGCTATGGCTGTGGCTCTGCTCTGAACTCACTTCCAAACCCTGACAAACTTTCTTTCCCCAGCTATGGGCCTCAGTCCTAGATCATATCCATGGCTGCTGACAGCTCAGATTTCCTGGAATCTTTGTCTGACCTCCACTCCCAGGCTTCCCTGGTGGCTCAGATGGTAAAGAATCTGCCTGCAATGCAGGAGACTCAGGTTTGATCCCTGGGTCGGGAAGAGTCCCTGGTGAAGGAAAGGGCAACCTACCCCAGTATTCTTGCCTGGAGAATCCCACGGACTGAAAAGCCTGGTGGTGGGCTACAGTCTATGGGGTTGCAAAGAGTCAAGTACAGCTGAGAAACTAACACTTCCCAGGCAAGCCAGGGGACCAGTTTCTGGAACTAAGTTAGGTGAGAAGACTGGATCCATGGATGCAGAATCCAAAACAGAACAGATGGCCCAGGAAGCCAAAAAGTTCCAGGCACAGAGTCCAAGGCATGGGACAAGGACAGCCACCCAGGGTGAAGGAAGGGCTGACAGACCAGGTGAGACAGCCCAGCTGGCACAGGAGAGGCTCCCACTCAGCCAACCTGAGGCAGAGAGTGTGAGCATCGTGGACACTGCCCTGCCTCCGTCTGCACCCTTTCCTCTGGGGAGCTCCCCCTTGCCCACTGCACACAGTGTCAACGGGGCCTGTCCCTCCTGAGCAGAGTGTTAGGAGGACTGAGGACAGATGAAGCACACGCTTGCTCATGGGGACGGGTCACTGTTTCTGGTGTCACAGTCCCAGAGCTGTGCTAGTTCCCATCTGACCCAAAGATTGCTTCTTCCAATTTTCCCTCAGTTAAGTGTTTGCTTAATTTCGCCAAAGTCAGTCTCTCTTGCTTGCAACCAAAGAACACCAATAGATACAATTCTGTTTGAACAATATAATTTTGCTCTGACAAATTACTAATCAGTGAGTCCCACTGAGTGCCAAGATCTGTGCTGAGCACTGCTGCACGTGCAGTCGCTTCAGCCTTGTCTGACTCTTTGAGACCCTATGGACTGTAGCCTGTCAGGCTCCCCGTCCATGGGATTCTCCAGGCAAGAATGAGAGTGGGTTACCATGCCCTCCTCCAGGGATCTTCCCTACCAGGGGCTGAACCCACATCTCTTAAGTCTCCTTCATTGGCAGGCAGGTTCTTTACCACTAGCGCCACCTGGGAAGCCCGAACACCCTTCTACCGAGGCCCAGCCCAGTGCCCAGGATCCCACAGCACCTCATGTGTTCTCATGATGTTCCCTTGAATGTGAAACGGCCACATTCAGGAGTGTCAGTGATAGCTTACGGTGAATGATGCTGCTGGATTTGCAGTCGCTGAAGAAGATTTAACTCCAGAACCAAAGACAGTTTCAGTCATTCAGAACTTTGTGTAATTTTTATTTAAAGTCAAAGTGAGAGAAAAAGTTTCTGACATAGATATGAGAAGGGGACAGGAGAGTACCTGCCTCACTAGTTTAAGTGGGGCCTTATATACTTTTCAGCTGGCTGCTGAGAATAGATAAAAAGAATACCACCAGGTTGTAAGAGTTCCAGCAGACCCTTTCCCAAGGCATATGTCCTGAGATAACTTTGGCACAAGATTAGCCAGGGAGAACGGCTCCGGGCAACGTCCCTGGGCTAGATATACTGTTGCTGTGTAATCATGGATCTAAGGCTTGAGAAACAGGTTCCCAGTCAAGATTTGTTACAATTATAATCATTAACATAGAGCTCAAGAAAAGCATTTCCATGAGTAAGACATTGTGCTGTGTGATTATTAGTTCTGGGACCTAAAGAAAGGCCAGTTCTTGGACAAAATATATTGTTGCACAAGGCTTAAAGGAAAGCGTGAGCGAACATGTTCACCTCCTCCTTAAAGGTGCCTAAGCTTTCACTCAGGATGTCCCAAGACAGCAGGAGATACGACTGTGGGCCTAGCAGAAGAGTTGCTTCCTGGGGCGGTGCCTCAAGGTGTTAGAGAAGTTCAGCTGAGTCTTGAAGAAAGCTTCATCCCAGCACCTAGCAAACCAGAAGCGGGTGGGAAAAGTTTGCCAATTGATTGGTAATTGCTCCCAGGGCTGGGCCACAAAAACAGAAATTTCTCCTCACCTGAGCCAACCAGTCTCCAAGCAGCCCTGGGGCAAAGAAAGGGGTGAGATACCCAGACTGAGAGGAACCTGAGCTTGAGAGGCCGCCCCAGCACTGGAACTCATTTTAGACGTCCACCTCCACCCCTTCCTCTGGCCTGATTTTAACCTCCATTAGCCAGTTTGTCTCCTGTTTCCACCCCTCCTCCCTCAGACTTTTCTCCTTATGCAGATGCTGATCCTGCCTCCTCCTAACTCCCTGGCAGAGAGACCCAGCCCTAGGCCCTCCCTGAGTCCTTCCCTTAAGGGTGGTGCCAGCTCACCTGACTTGAGCCCGCCAGGTGGGCCTTGGGCCGCAAAGAGGGGAGTTCTGAGGAAGTCCTTAGTCTTCCACAGGGAACATTTAAATGTAATCTTCCCTTTAAACGTGTCTTGCTGAGAAAACTGGTTCAGACTGAAAGCAATGTGACCAAATGGAAAAAGCTTTTTTTTTTTTTTTTTTAAAAAAAAAAGGTTACAAAAATATCAGAACTGATAGTTGCACAATGACACTCAAGAGGGGTGGAAAATTTAATTTTAGATGTAACTCAAAGTAATACTCACACGTTTCCCCCCATGCCAACACACTGGAAAGTGAAAATGTCACGTGGCTGGTAGCCATAAACAGACTCTGGGCGCCCTGAACCAACAGCCAGCCCAGCATATCCACCAGCAGGTCAGCCTCATCTGGTGCCCAGTGGTCATCTCCCATCAAATGATCCCATTTTTTAAAGCCAATATCATTTCAATCTGAGGCTGAAACAGCCAGTGGAGGAAGGGACACTATTGAGATTTTAATCTCAATCATTGGGGGTGGGGTAAGGAGTTGGCCCCCTTCTCCAAGGCACTGCCCTCTTGGACCAGAGGGAGGCTCACCTTTATCTCTACCATAGGCCTTTATGAATTATCTTAATAATCATTCATTACGTAAGCAAAATATGTGAGTTTTAGCAAATGAAAATGTTGACAAGCAAAAATGAAAACTACACATGTCCAACCACTCTGAGATTACCACTCTAGCTCCTTAGTGTGTAGCCTTCCAGATTTTTTTCCATGTACAGAAAAACAACAAACCTAGACAGCATATTAAAAAGCAGAGACATTACTTTGCCAACAAAGGTCTGTCTAGTCAAAACTATGGTTTTTCCAGCAGTCATGTATGGATGTGAGAGTTGAACCATAAAGAAAGCTGAGCACCGAAGGACTGATGCTTTTGAACTGTGGTGTTGGAGAAGACTCTTGAGAGTTCCTTGGACTGCAAGAAGATCAAACCAGTCAATCCTAAAGGAAATCAATCCTGAATATTCATTGGAAGGACTGATGCTAAAGCTGAAGCTCCAATGCTTTGGCCACCTGATGTGAAGAGTTGACTAATTAGAAAAGACCCTGACGCTGGGAAAGATTGAAGGTGGGAGAAGGGGACGACAGGACGAGATCATTAGATGGCATTGCCCATTCAATGGGCGTGAGTTTGAGTAGGCTCCGGGAGATGGTGAAGGACAGGGAAGCCTGGCATGCTCCAGTCCCTGGGGTCGCAAAGAGTCTGACAGGACTAAGCAACTGAACAACAACAGCAGATTTGTACATGAATTGTTTTTACCAAAATGAAGTCATATTTCACATTGATTTTTCTCTCAACTTTTATTTTGAAAAACTTTCAAACCTATGGTAACTTGAAGAACTAGTATAACAAGCATCTGTAAACATTTCATCTAGAGTTATAAGTTGGCACCATTTTGCTACATTTGTTTTGTCTCCGTCTCCCATATCGATATCTAGATGTAGATATGTATGCCTCTATATACAGATATCTAGTTAGTGAGATCTATATAGATAAATATAGCAATGCAGATACAGAAATGTATGTTAACCATATGGAGTAAGTTGCACATAGCACAACCCTTTCCCCCTAAATACCTTAGCATTTCTCCTAAGAACAAGATAGTCACCTACACCACTGCCATACAATTACCACACTAAAAAATTTAATACTAATATAATACTATTAACTAATATATAGCCCAGAGTTCCCTAATCACCCAATACTGACCTTTATAGTTAGTCACAGGTTGAGTTCTTCAGAAACCATACATATCAAGATGGAGTTTGGGGCACAAGATGCTTATCAGGCATCTTACACCTGTGAAAGGGAGCAGGCAGAAAAGCAGGATCAGGCAGAGAAAGAAGTTGAACTTCACAGTCCTGGCAAAGCCTCATTCTACTCTACGGGGAAACTGTGGAAGGAGAACTGCCCGTCAGGGCGTCCTGTATGGAGCCAGTCACTCCACGGAGCTGCCCTGGGAAGGGCCTGGCCTGGGGGGAGGAAGCTCTCTCGACAGAGCAGCTCCAAGGTGCCAGCTGCTGGCCACTCTCTGTGGTTGGATGGCACACCTCTTGATCTCCTAGAGATGGACCTGTGATTCCCTTTAAAGTCTGGATCCAATCAAAGGTCACTTGTTGCACTAAGTTGTCACGTCTCTTGTGTCCTTCACTGTAACACTTCCTCCACTTTTTTCGTCCTTTAGGATATTAACACTTTGAATGGCCCAGTCAGTTGTGTTGTAGAATGTCCTTCAATTTGGATTTGCCTGCTACAGAGTTTCCCAACCTCCTTTGCTCAGCCAGCAGTCTCCTTTTCATTTTAATAAATTCCATGTTGTGTAACAGCCAAACAAACTGATCAGCCGCTTCATCCAACCAGTATCCAATCCTGGACCACAAACTGCATCTGGTAGTAACGGTCCTTAGGTCTCTTTCCATCTAGCGCAGTAGTCTTTTCATGTGAACAAACCTGGTGGAGAGACCAGACCGCATGGCCTGCAGATCCTGTCCTCTGAGCTGTCTGACTGCTTCTGTGGGGGTGCTCTACCTGCTGACTTCCAGTAGACGACCCGTTGGGCTATAATTCATCATAGGTGGTGATGCGGACTTTGTGAAATACATATTAGTAATAGCTGACTAACGTGCGCTCTGAGTCTTGAAGCAGGGGTCTCTCACCAAGCTGCCAGTGCTCACCGTCCCCTCTCCTGTTTTTACAGCTCCCTGTGCTCCTTCAGGATCTACAGACGCTGATGTGTCCAGTCACACCCAAGCTCCAGAGCAGGCGTAGGGGAGGACGGCAGCCGTGTTCCCACCCCAAGTCTGTCCTCATTGTTCTGTGTGACTCAGTTAACACCTCTGACCTCTCCTTTCATGGAACACACAAATACAATACTTGTTGCCCAGATTAAGCCAACTTCCGTGAAGGTCACACATCAGCCTGCTTCTGTCACCCCTACCCACCTCGCCCTCCCTTCAGTGACTGGCAGGCCCGAGCTCAAAAGGCAGGAACAGAAAAAAGGCTTCGGACCCCCAAGGCTGAGCGCCAGGAGCCTGAGCTGGAACCTGCCACCGGCAGACTGACTTGCGGTCAGGCCAGGCCACCTTAGATTAGAAGGGGCCCCTCAGAGTTCAGAGGAAGCAACCCGCACACGCCAAGGATCCCGCACAGACCGGGTGTAAAATGACTGACAGGAAGCCACAGTGTCAAGCTCTGGGGCCCAGGGGAAGTCCATTCCTCTCTCTCCCCAGAGTTTTAGGGGGTGGGGAGACTTGAAATGGGGAGCTCCTGGAGTCTCATAACCGGGATTCCAGTGGTTGAATAGTGCGAATATTTTTCCTGATGGAACAGCCCTTTACAGGTTTGCCGAGCAGAGGCCCCGTGGCCTGATCAGATCTGTTTGTTCAGCCAGTAGAGGGTTGTTCTTGCATGGGAACATTTGTGCCATGTACCTCCTCTCCAGTGTGCCACAAACACCACCTCTCTCGATTGTCTCAGTTCAGTGCTGTGCTCAATTTCACTCCCTGCCCAGTCCCTGGAGGAACGGAGATTGCAATCCCAGAGGCAGGCGCTGCTCATTTTAACATGTTCTTCAGGCAGCAGGTGATGGCCTCAGTCTGAGAATGGAGACTCTGGTTCCCAGAAGGGGATTGCTGCTCAGGATTGCAGCCTGAGTGCCCTCAGCTGTCTGCACCACCTGTGGTCTCATTCCTGGAGATTCATCCTTGAGGTTAAGTGCTGATTCCCTCAAGAATGGAGGAGACCTATTTCCTCACTAGCAGTGTGGTATAAATTAGTTCATCAAATATCAGGAGAGAAAAAGGAAGGACACTGGCATCTATTAAGAGTTTGCTCTATGCTAGGTACTGGGTGTACCACCCCAGTTAGCTTCCCTGACATGTGTAAGAAAGCTGTTATCTGCACTGTACAAACTGGAAAACCAAGACAAATTCGCTTCCCCTGAATTGCACAGACAGTAAAAACACAGCCAGTTTTTAACTCTGATCTACATGAGAAGCTGTGTTCCTTCCTCTCCCCGTACCACGCCACCCTGAGCACCTACTGTGTGCTGGACACAGAGCTAGACACAGCCTCTGTCCTCAGCTGGTTCCCAGCCCGGCAAGAGGAACGTTAGCTTGTGCACGTGGCCTGCACTCTGCCCTTTCTCCTTCACCCAAAACTCAAGCCAAGGCTTTTCAAAGACTGGCAGCTACCACTGGCAGGACATGAGGTGACTTTAGGTGAAACATACATGAATTATTTTGTTTCAGAAGCTACATATTCAGTATAAAAATATAGGTACTTCATAAATACATGTTTTCCAGACATTGCTGCAGATGAGGCCCCAGGGTTTGGCCCTGTGAGGACCACGTAAAGACCAGAGACAGGAGAGGAAATTGCTGCTTGTAAATCAGTGGGACGCTGTGCTCCTTCTGGACAGCGGGTCCTCACCGGCTCCTCCAGGCACCCGCCCTTCCCAGGGTAGCTGAAAACAAGACTTCCTCTTCAAGTCCAGGACCCTGGTGGCTCCCTGCCAGCCGCACCTGGTGACCTCTCCCCCAGACTTGTTCCCCAGCCTGTTTCAGGTCAGGGGGCTGGTTTGGGAGGGAAGCCAGGTCTCTCAGGCATCGCTTCAGACCCAGCGCAGCCAAGGGCGGAGTGACGGTGCAGGAAGGACTTGCCGCTGCCCTTTGCCCAGCTTAGGAGTCAGTGAGAGTTTGCCACTCCCAGTCCTGGGACCCTAGTCATCAAACATGTGCACATGCATGCACACGCATGCACACACATGCACATATGCACCCCAGCCCTGCCATCGTCACTCTTCAGCCACCACAATACAACTAGAGACTTAGAGACTCTTTGGAAAGGAAAATAGCTACAAATGATTGAGAGCAGTTCTCTTGATAAGAACTCATCAGACGGCAGAGATGTCAGTTAATTAAAAGAATAAAGTGGGGTCTTCTCTGGGCTGGGGCATCACCACCAAGCCAAACCCATGCCCCACAAACTGTGTGATTCCCAGAGCCCTTTGCAGACACTTCCTTTCCAGAAGGAAGGGAGAGCTGTGCTCCCATCCCCAGGGTTAAGGAGAGGAGAGAATAAAAGAGATAGTCAGAAGGACAGAAAGACAAGGCAAAGAGAGATGCTCCTTAAAAACTCAGCTCAGAGGAAAGGCCATGTAGTCAGACTAAGAAGAGCTGACATTTCTCAAGCACTTGTCCTGTTCTAAGCCCTGTAACCATATTATCTCATGTGGGTTGGTTCTGGTATTTCCCATTCTCTGGTTTACAAACAAAGGAACTGAGCCCCAGGTGGGATAAATTATTTGCTGCAGGTCCTACTGGTGAGAGGTAGATGGAAGGTCTACTTTCTGTGGAGACTTTGGAAATACTAAAAAGGGCCTAACCATGTTGTTTTGTTTGAAATTGCAGCATTGAATAAAACCCATTCTTTAAGACCAAACTCATCAAAAATATCTTACTAAATTACAAACAAGTAACCCCATTTTCAGTGCTCAAGACCTCCAGGTTGAGTACAGGATGGAGTTAGGGCACAGCAGAGTTACCATGTGATCTTGGGACTTCACGTGGCCTAAGGAGAGCAGTCTGTATCCTGGGGTACACCAGGGAGGGCTGCAGGGCTCCCAAAGGGAAGGAAGCCAAAGGCCCCACACCCCAGGATGCCACAGCTGTGGCCCCGCCAATGTCCCAGTGGGGTGGCAGGAGTCTCCCCGCTAGGCCCATCACCATTTCCACTGGCCACCTGCACCTCTGCAAGCAGTATGCCTGCCGGGAGCAGGGAGGGTGCAGAGAGAGACCCTGTCTGCGAGCTCATTCCTCCCAACTGCAGGAAGGCAGGGACAGCTCTTTGTTTGCAGAGCCAAGGGTGGGGAGGGGCACCGGCAAGGTGCGGGATGGAGGGGGCGTGGTGCGCTGTGGATGAAAGCAAGGAGGATGGCGCTTTTGGAGACAAACTATGAAATGAGCTCAGAGTAAAGCAGAACCATGCATTGTCTCCCTAGGGAGACGGACCCTCAGTCCACAAGTCCAACCCTGAGTGCTAATAACATGTCTAGAGACAGACTGTCTCTGTCACAGCAGGGTGGCCAGCTCTGAAAGCATAGACAAAGGGAGTCCAACAGGCAGACCAGCCTCTCCTGAGCAGTGTCCAAGGGAAATGGTGGCTCCATTTCAGCTGATCAAAAATAGAAATAGTAACTAAGTCAAAAAGAGAAAGACAACATATGATATCTCTTATATATGGAATCTAAGAAATGACACAAACTTATTTATGAAACAAACAGGCCCACCGATATAGAGAACAGATCTGTAGTTGCTACCGGAGTGGGTAGCCTTTCCCTTATCCAGGGGTTCTTCTCAACCCAAGGATTGAACCCAGGTTTCCAGCATTGCAGGCGAATTCTGTACCAACTGAGCCATCAGGGAAGCCCTCAATAAAAAGGGGGAGTAGGGCGGGGAATTTGGGATTAGCAGAAGCAAACTATTATATGTAGGATAGATAAACAATAAGGCACAATATAGCACAGGGAACTATATTCAATATCCTGTGATAAATCTTAATGGAAAAGAATATGAAAAGAATGCATGTATAACTGAATGCCTTTGCTGTATAGCAAAAATTAACACAATATTGTAAATCAACTATACTTCAATAAATTTTTTGGAGATTAAAAAGTCATCACACACACAAAAAGGAAGAAAGAAATGCTTGACTTGAGAGGTTCTGCAGGAAGGTGGGGCCACATTGGGAAGGGTGGCTGACTCAGACCACCATTGACCTCCCAATGCACAAGTCATCGCTGTGTGCCCACTATGACCCCTTCTGATAACCAGGCCTGCCACATGACTGGCCAACAGAAGGATGGCTCTAGTTCAGGCCACACAAACCTCTGCCAGGCAGTTATAATTCTCACCAGTGACTAATCAGTGGATGTATGATTCTGCCTCCCGCTTCCGTGACTTTGGAGGTGTGGGTCAGCTTCCCTGAGTCCTGTGGGCTTGAAGACACTGACCAGATACAGATTCTGAGCTCTGAAGACTAGGCATTGGACTAGGGGCTGTGGTAAGTCCACCGAAGGAAGAACTACCCTATAGATTCAGCCTCTCCCCCAGTGTCTGCATGCACTTTCTCTACCCAAAGTGGGTGCTTGGTGTAGGATGGATGAGACAGACGGACACACAGGTGAACAGAAAACTTACTGCAAGATTAATTTCCTGGCCTCCAGAGCTGAGACTTGCTCGCCATGTGGGACAGCTCCNGAACTCCAGGAGATGGTGATGGACGGGGAGGCCTTGCGTTCTGCGATTCATGGGGTCGTGAAGAGTCAGACACGACTGAGTGACTGGACTGAACTGAACTTATCTCAATGTCCTGGATGTGATCTTGCTTGAGCGCTGTTATCTTAAGCATCTTCTGTCATCTTAAAAGACTGGAAAATTTCCAAATCAGCAAGTTATGTCTCCTTTTTTAATAGACTTTCTCTTAAACATTTTTTTTTTAAAATTTCCCTTCATATTATACTATAGGTAGCAAGAAGAAACCAGGAAGCACTTTTGCTGTTTGGATGGAAATCTCCTTAGCTATATAATTAATTAGGTACAGTTTCTTCTTCCAGCTCATTAGGTATGTTTTGTACTTTTCATAAACTGCAGGTGTAGTGGACTTTCCTCTGCACACTCCCCAGGCACTTTCCTTCTGCCTCTCCTTTCTGCTAGGCATCCTCGGTGCACCACTGTGATTCCACTTAGAATGTATTCACTCAGTGAAATAACGAGGATGGTTTCCCTGGCTTCAGTGTTTCTGCTGGTCAGAGTCGTACCTTTCCCTAAGATCTTCATGTTTTCCCTATCCAAATTCCATCACCTGGCTAGGTCAGTTCTGACAGCTCATACTCTCAAGCGTACTGTTATGGACTTCTACACGGACATATGCACAAACATGCATGTGTACACAGCAACTTCCCTGAGAGGAAACTTGCACGTATGCAGAAGTAGAAGCTTTCTTTCCATGAAAATTTTGGTAAGCACTAGAATTTCTTTGTCCTGGTTATTTTCTTTCATTTGCTCATTGATCGTGTCACGTTGGACTTCTAATTATGTGTCTCATCCTCTAAGGTAACAAAATCTTGACATTTTGTAGTGACAAAGATTGACCTGCAGAGCAGTGGGCAGGGTTGGAACCACTTGCCATGAACAACTGTATGGGATGTGCCTGCTTTCTGCATTCTCCCATCGTCTTGGACAGTTGCACAGTACCAGTCACGTTGGCCTGATGTGTTTCCTGTGCATTCCTTCAGGGGATCAGAAAACAAGGACCTCTGAGCTCAGCTGACTTTGAGAATGCCTTTCTTGGTATGCCCCTACCTAGGTCATTCCTCGTCAATATTGTGTTTCTCTTGCTAACCTCCCACCCCTACAGCCCACAACATTCTGAGTGAGGCCTCCTGTTCTTCCTATCTGTGCAGCTTTCTGTGTGAACCTGTCTACCTATGACCCAAGTGCTATCTCCATGTAGCTGGGAAAGGCCAAAGAGACACCTGAGCCTCCAAGAGCTCCAAGAGACTATGATAGGCCTGGGTCTGACACAATGTTGTGAATAAGGTACACATGGATACAGGGTCTCTTCCCGTACAAAGAATGGAACCTGAGGCAGTAAAAGTATGGTGGCATCCCTACACATCATCCTTTCTGTTTTACACTACCCATGAACACGAAGTCCCTGAACAGNAGGCTAATGGGTGGGAGGATTATTCCAACTATATTGGGGAAGGAGGGATTTCCAGGAATTGGGCCACGACCTACTTTTTGGTCTTTTGCACTGTCATAACACTGGTGGTTGTGTTATTTCGATGCTAATGCATTACAATGAGCAAATAATGAGGATCAAGGTCCGCTGGAAATCACATCTTCTGCTTTCTTGGACCTAGTTGGTTCTAACCAGTTTTATCCTGTCCTCTGGCTATGTCGTTCTTTTAGAGTTGTGCCTTGCCCCCTTTCCATCCTGCCCCTATTTCATACTGAGAGCCACATTTCATGGGTAGCCATCTTCTGGGACCGTCTGTGGCTAATAACACAAGAGATAAGAGTGTTTCAGAATTTGTTTTGGTATACAGCATAAAGAAGTCTCCACCAAGCTCTGGACATTCATTGTCCAGGCAGTCAGCATGGACATATGGCAAATGGTTCGGAAACAGGAGGGAAGAGAGCAGGGCACAGCCTTTGAAAAGATGAACGTAGTTCAAGGACAAAACATAAACGGATTAGAATCAAATGGGTCCGAGATGGCAGACAAGTCAGCTTCCACTAGACCTTGATCCTGAGTATACGCTCATTGTAACACATCAGCAAGCTAAAAGACACACTGAGAGGCACCGTGACAGTTCCAAAGCTGACCATCAAAGACCAAAAATTGGGGGGGCGGGGGGCAGGAAATTGGGCCCAATTCCTGGAAATCTCCACCCTGTCAACTACAAATTGGCACTTACCAAGAGCACTGCCAGTGACTGAACAACAAGGCCTTTGCCACCTGCCTCTTGGGGGACTGAACCCCATGCTGCCATAGCTGTTGACCTTCAACACCCACTGAGGGAGTTCAGGGTGGAATGAGACACTCTACGCTGCAGGGAATGTGGCAGGACAGGTCTTTAGATAGTTGGATGTTTTTAGGAACAGATTTTATTATCTCAACCCTTGCATCTCCTCATATCTAGAGAAGCACTAAATCCCTTCATGACTAACAAAAAACTTTTTGTAAATTGAGTGCTTCGTGGTACTGAACTCCCCCTTCACCAAAACCTTATATATTGACTTTCCCCCACTGCCGCTTTGGAGCAGTCCCTCAGAGCCTTCTGAGATGCTGCCTCCCTGGCTGTAGTCCTCATTTTGCCCCAGATAAAACTTAACTCACAACTCTCAAGTTGTACATCTTTTTTAGTTGACAACCCCTTCCCCAAAATAGTTGGAATAAGCTTCTCACTCATTAGCCTAATGTTATGCCCAAAGTCCGAGTCCCCAAAACTGAGAGAATAAGACGTCCACGGCAATGCAAAAGCATGAAGGAGTTTTATTGCTAGCTCGAGCTAGGGCTCCCATCTCATCCAGCACAGTGGAGTCTTAACGAGAGCCCCGAGCTCTGAATCACAGCTGCTTTTATACAGGTGGTTCTTAGTACAGCTGGCGGTAATGATTGGCTGAGCCGTACACGCGCACGGTTTTCAAATCACAAAATCTCATTGGTCAAATTACACAAATCATAAAATCTCATTGGCTCAGGTTTGAATCAAAATCCCAATTCTGATTGGCTCATGTTTGGCCGAGCAGGACTTTCCCAGGGTGTGGTTTCCCGGAATCATGACTCAGGTTTTAATTCGGTTTGGCTCTAACATATGAAATTACCTGCCCCATAAAACTAGCCACCTGCTGAGGCCTCATTTGCTCTCTGTAACGGTCCACACTCTTGTATGTGGATTGTTCTTCCAAGGCTGCACTTGCCCTCTGAGATGGCCCAACTCTGTCAGCAGAGTGTGTTTCTCTCTAAATAAATCCATTTCTTACCTATCACTTTGTCTTTCACTGAATTCTTTCCCCAATGAGACATCAAGAACCTGAGGTTAGGTCCTAAAACCAGGTCTACGATCTCAGTTGGAAGACTGTGGATTTTGGCTTTTTGGGGGCTCCAAGATCACTGCAGATGATGACTGCAGCCATGAAATTAAAAGACGCTTACTCCTTGGAAGAAAAGTTGTGACCAACCTAGATAACATATTCAAAAGCAGAGACATTACTTTGCCAACAAAGGTTCGTCTGGTCAAGGCTATGGTTTTTCCAGGAGTCATGTGTGGATGTGAGAGAGTTGGACTGTGAAGAAGGCTGAGTGTCGAAGAATTGGTGCTTTTGAACTGTGGTGTTGGAGAAGACTCTTGAAAGTCCCTTGGACTGCAAGGAGATCCAACCAGTCCATTCTGAAGGAGACCAGCCCTGGGATTTCTTTGGAAGGAATGATGTTATAGCTGAAACTCCAGTACTTTGGCCACCTCATGAGAAGAGTTGACTCACTGGAAAAGACTCTGATGCTGGGAGGGATTGGGGGCAGGAGGAGAAGGGGACAACTGAGGATGAGATGGCTGGATGGCATCACTGACTCGATGGACATGAATCTGAGTGAATTCCGGGAGTTGGTGATGGACAGGGAGGCCTGGCGTGCTGCGATTCATGGGGCCGCAAAGAGTTGGACACGACTGAGTGACTGAACTGATCTGAACTGAATACAGGCCACATGGATTCAAATCCCAAACTGAGGAAAATGTTTTCAGGTTCTTCCCAAGGCAGTTATCAGTCTGTACCTAACAACACCTTACCCAGAGCAGAACCAGGCACCCCAGGACCAGAGGATAGAGAATCAAACTTCTCAAACCATGTTGACTTTCATGATTACCATGGTGTTCCCCACCCTTCCCACTGCCCCATTTTTTGTGGCGGCTGTTCTAGGGGTGGAAGGAACTAGGAATTTGGAGTTCAGAGACCATGGTTCCAACCCAGTCAGGGCTGCTCGGTACATTTGTATGCCTTATACCCCCAAATAACTGGCAGATCGAGTTCTGCTGCCAGCTATATGTCTATAGGACTGAGTTCATACAAAGGTACTGATACCATGCAGGACTCTATGACTCCCATTTCTTGATTGCAGGAAATAGGCGTCATTGAGCCTCTATGACCTTCCATGAGTTCCAAGGAGCAGGTTCAAACTGTTGCTAATCAGGGAAGGGAAGGAATGTAGAGATAAGGAACAGTCAAAAGAGATAATACTGCAGCCTCGGGGCAGGGTTCTGACTCTCCATCAAGGGATACACATAAGAATATCTTTGAGATGTTTGGAAGATACTGAAACCCCCACTAGGTGGGATAAATTAACAGAATGCTGCCCACAAGACCAGTTGTGGGCACTTTCCTCCCACTTACCTCACCACCAACCAATCAGAATAATGTCCTCAAGCTGAGCATCCCCTCTTTGAACCATTACTATTGATATAAAACCTCTCACTACACCCTCCAGGTTAGGACACATTAAAGCATTAGCTGCTATACCTTCCTTTGCCTGGTAAAGCAATAAAGCTATTATTTTCTGCTTCAACCAAAACTCTGTCCCTGAGAATTAATTTTGCCTCAGGGCATAGAAGCCGGATTCAGCTTCAGTGCCATATGGGCTGGTAGGGGTCAAGACCCTCCCATTACTCAGCTGTGAGAGTTTAGGAAAGTCATGGCATCTTCTCCAGGTTTCTCACCTGTAAATTGGGGGTAATGTTGACACCCTGACCAATTCCAAACTCACTTTGCTCACTGCACAACAGGTCAATAAATCCTAGAGACAAAGTGTTAAGGCAAGGAATATGACTTTATTGGGAAAGCCAGCAGACCAAGAAGATGGCAGACTAATGTCTCAAAATAACCATATTATCAGGGTCTGGATGCCAGATTCTTTCATAGAAGAGAGCCAAAGGGAAGTTGAGAAATAAAGTAAAAGGGCAGACTAGAGAGGAAGAGGTGCTGAGGAAATAAGTTAAAAAGGGCTATCAATCTTGAAAACCATTTCAGGAATGGCCAGTCCATGGAAGGAATGTGTTAATCTCTTCTTTCCTGTTCTGTTCAGTTCAGTTCAGTCACTCAGTCATGTCTGACTCTTTGCAACCCTGTGGACCACAGAACGCAAGGATTACCTGTCCATCAACTCCTGTAGCTTGCTCAAACTCATGTCCGTCAAGTCAGTGATGCCATCCAACCATCTCATCCTCTGTCGTTCCCTTCTCCTCCTGCCTTCAGTCTTTCCCAGTATCCAGGTCTTTTCCAGGGAGTCAGTTTTTTGCATCAGGTGGCCAAAGTATTGGAGTTTCAGCTTCAGCATCAGTCCTTCCAATGAATATTCAGGGCTGATTTCCTTTAGGATGGACTTGTTGGATCTCCTTGCAGTCCAAGGGACTCTAAAGAGTCTTCTCCAACACCACAGTTCAAAAGCATCAATTCTTCGGCACTCAGCCTTCCTCACAGTCCAGCTCTCACATGACTACCAGAAAAAATATAGCTTTGACTATATGGACTTTTGTCGGCAGAGTAATGCCTCTGCTTTTTAATATACTGCCTAGGTTGGTCATAGCTTTTCTTCCAAGGAGTAAGATCTTTTAATTTCATGGCTGCAGTCACCTTCTGCAGTGATTTTTGGAGTCCAAGAAAATAAAGGCTTTCACTGTGTCCGGTGTTTCCCCATCTATTTTCCATGAAGTGATGGGACCAGATGCCATAATCTTAGTTTTTTGAATGTTGAGTTTTAAGCCAGCTCTTTCACTCTCCTCTTTCACTTTCATCAAGAGGCTCTTTAGTTCCTGTTTGTTTTCTGCTATAAGGGTGGTGTCATCTGTGTATCTGAGGTAATTGATATTTCTCCTGGCAGTCTTGATTCCAGCTTGTGCTTCATCCAGCCCAGAATTTCGCATGATGTACTCTGTATAAAGAAATGCAAAAAAGCAAAATGGCTGTCTGAGGAGGCCTTACAAATAGCTGTGAAAAGAAGAGAGGTGAAAAGCAAAAGAGAAAAGGAAAGATATACTCATCTGAATGCAGAGTTCCAAAGAACAGCAAGGAGAGATAAGAAAGCCTTCCTTAGTGATCAATGCAAAGAAATAGAGGAAAACAATAGAATGGGAAAGATTAGAGATCTCTTCAAGAAAATTGGAGATATCAAGGGAAAATTTCATGCAAAGATGGGCTCAATAAAGGACTGAAAGGTATGGACCTAACAGAAGCAGAAGATATTAAGAAGAGGTGGTAACAATACACAGAAGAACCATACAAAAAAGATCTTCATGACCCAGATAATCACGATGATGTGATCACTCACCTAGAGCCAGACATCCTGGAATGTGAAGTCAAGTGGGCCTTTTAGAAAGCATCACTTTGAACAAAGTGAGACGAGGTGATGGAATTCCAATTGAACTATTTCAAATCCTAAAAGATGATGCTGTGAAAGTGTTGCACTCAATATGTCAGCAAATTTGGAAAACTCAGCAGTGACCACAGGACTGGAAAAGGACAGTTTTCATTCCAATCCCAAAGAAAGGCAATGTCAAAGAATGCTCAAACTACTGCACAATTGCACTCATCTCACAAACTAGTAAAGTAACGCTCAAAATTCTCCAAGCCAGGCTTCAGCAATATGTGAACTGTGAACTTCCAGATGTTCAAGCTGGTTTTAGAAAAGGCAGAGGAACCAGAGATCCAATTGCCAACACTTGCTGGATCATGGAAAAAGCAAGAGAGTTCCAGAAAAACATCTATTTCTGCTTTATTGACTATGCCAAAGCCTTTGACTGTGTGGATCACAATCAACTGTGGAAAATTTTGAAAGAGATGGGAATACCAGACCACCTGACCTGCCTCTTGAGAAACCTGTATGCAGGTCAGAAAGCAACAGTTAGAACTGGACATGGAACAACAGACGGGTTCCAAATAGGTAAAGGAGTACGTCAAGGCTGTATATTGTCACCCTGTTTATTTAACTTATATGCAGAATACATCATGAGAAACGCTGGGCTGGAGAAGCACAAGCTGTTATCAAGATTGCCAAGAGAAATATCAATAACCTCAGACATGCAGATTACACTACCCTTATGGCAGAAAGTGAAGAAGAACTAAAGAGCCTCTTGATGAAGGTGAAAGAGGAAAGTGAAAAAGTTGTCTTAAAGCTCAACATTCAGAAAACGAAAACCA
>SJYV01006925.1:258141-312987 GCA_006410875.1 Neotragus pygmaeus
GGATGTGAGAGTTGGACTATAAAGAAAGCTGATCATTGAAGAATTGATGCTTTTGAACTGTGGTGTTGGAGAAGACTCTTGAGAGTCCATTGGACTGCAAGGCGATCCAACCAGTCTAACATAAAGGAGATCAGTGCTGTGTGTTCATTGGAAGCACTGATGCTGAAGCTGAAACTCCTGTATTTTGGCCACCTGATGCGAAGAGCTGACTCATTTTAAAAGACCCTGATGCTGGGAAAGATTGAAGGCAGGAGGAGAAGGGGACAACAGAGGATGAAATGGTTAGATGGCATCACGGACTCAATGGACAAGAGTTTGGGTGGACTCCAAGAGTTGGTGATGGACAGGGAGGCCTGGCGTGCTGCAGTTCATGGGGTCGCAAAGAGTTGGACATAACTGAGCAACTGAACTGAACTGACTGAACTGAACTTTGTATATAAGTTAAATAAGCAGGGTGACAATATACAGCCTTTCATATACTCCTTTCCCAATCTGGAACTGGTCTGTTGTTCCATGTCCAGTTCTAAGTGTTGCTTCTTGAACTGCCCACAGATTTCTCAAGAGACAGGTTGGGTGGTCTTGTATTTCCATCTCTTGAAGAATTTTCCAGTTTGTTGTGATCCACACAATCAAAGGCTTTGGCATAGTCAATAAAGCAGAAGTAGCTATTTTTCAGGAACTCTCTTGCTTTTTTGATGATCCAATGGATGTTGACAATTTGATCTCTGGTTCCTCTGCCTTTTCTAAATCCAGCTTGAACATCTGGAAGTTCACAGTTCAGGTACTGTTGAAGCCTAGCTTGGAAAATTTTGAGCTATACTTTGCTAGCATGTGAGATGAGGGCAATTGTGCAGTAGTTTGAACATTCTTTGACATTGACTTTCTTTGGGATTGGTATGAAAACTGACCTTTTCCAGTCCTGTGGCCAACTGCTGAGTTTTCCAAATTTGCTGGCATATTGGTTTCAGCCCTTTCACAGCATCATCTTTCAGGATTTGAAACAGCTCAACTGGAATTCCATCACCTCCACTCGCTTAGTTCATAGTGATGCTTCCTAAGACCCTCTTGACTTCACATTCCAGGATGTCTGGTCCTGGGTGAGTGATCACATCATTGTGATTATCTAAGTCATGAAATAGTTCTTCTGTGCATTGTTACCACCTCTTAATATCTTCCGCTTCTGTTAGGTCCATACCATTTCAGTCCTTTATTGTGCCCTTCTTTTCATGAAAACTTCCCTTGGTATCTTTAATTTTCTTGAAGAGATCTCTAGTCTTTCCCATTCTGTTCTTTTCCTTTATTTCTTTGCACTGATCACTGAGGAGGGCTTTCTCATCTCTCCTTGCTACTCTTTGGAACTCTGCACTCAAATGGGTATATCTTTCCTTTTCTCCTTTGCCTTTCTCTTCTCTTCTTTTCTCAGCTATTTATAAGTCCTCCTCAGACAACAATTTTGCCTTTTTGCATTTCTTGGGGATGGTCTTGATCACTGCCTCCTATACAATATCATGAACCTCTGTCCATAGTTCTTCAGGCACTCTATAAGATCTAATCCCTTGAATCTATTTGTCATTTCCACTGTACAGTCATAAGGGATTTGATTTAGGTCATACCTGGATGGTCTAGTGGTTTTCCCCACTTTCTTCAATTTAATGATTTGAGCTACAGTCAGCTCCTGGTCTTGTTTTGGCTGACTGTATAGAGCTTCTCCATCTTTGGCAGCAAATATAATCAATCTGACTTCAGTATTGACCATCTGGTGATGTCCATATGTAGAGTCTTCTCTTGTATTTTTGGAACAGGATTCTCTTCTTCAGGATCCTGACTTGCTGAGAGATTGGGGAACAACTTTCTCAGCTTCCTTTTCCTTGATCCCAAGTTTACAAACTCCTTTCCTGCAGCCATTCACTGATGGACAGGGTCAGATTATCTCCCTGGGAGCTGAACAAAGGCACTTTTGTTAACAGTCATGGGGGTTCTCTGAGGCAGGCCATCATGTATAAATATATTTTCAAAGCAAGAAACAGTTCCAAGATGGAGTCAGAACTGGCTCTTCCCTGCAACAATACTTGTTCTGCCCACTTGGCAGGTGTAGGTCAGTGACACATGGCGCCTGACAGTGTTTTGCTGGCCCACTTGGGCAGGCCCTCCTTCAGCACTCTCCTATGACCCCACTCTGGCTTCCAGTGTGCCTGGACCCTGCTCCCACTCCCCTCCGGGGACCTGGCAGGGCTCTGGGACCCCGCCCCTGTTGCATCTGCTCACATCCCTATCCTTTTATTTCTCCTTCAAGACATCTTCTCAGTTTACTGTTACATTTTCTTAATTGATTGATATTTTCTTAATTTTTATAAAAATAATCAAATGTCCTGGTTAAAAAAAATGCAAACAGCTCTCTGAGGTATAAATGAAAAGGAGAGGTTTTCCTTTTCCAAGCTTCTCAAGCCTCCCCCTGTATCAGCAGCTTCCCAGAAGCTAACTCCTTGTTCTCTCCATACAGCCCAGGGCATGAGACAGCCTCTGCTTGCAAGGGCCCCGCTGTGCCCCACTCAGGGAAATTGCCTTGCATAGGCACCCTCACCAGATATTTGTGGGGATGGAAGGTGTATACACCACTAGCCCCTCAGCACAGAAGTCTGAGCCCCCATGCTCATCTCTGGGCAGCAAGGTGACCAGCATCTGCTGGATGCCTGCCACTGCTGTTCATAACCCACCATTGGTGGGGGGAGTATGAGAGGGGCCTCCTGGCACTGTGCCTGCAAGGGAGTTGCTGACTGGGATGGTTGACAGCTTTTTCTGAAATGCCAATAAATCACCAATCTCTGCCTGGCTCACTAGGATAGATTCCGTCACTTTATAAACTCTAATCCTCAGAAGCTCATCGCCCCCTATCCAGTGTCTTTATCTTCCCATGGCAGGTGACAAACATACGACCTCTGGTTGGTGGTGTCAACTATAAAAATATATGCACAACCTAAAAGTTGAGAGTTATATTTTATTCATTGGAAGTTTCTAGGACTTCAAGCCCAGGAAGCAGCATCTCAAGAAACCCTGAGAGAACTGCTCTGAGAAGGCGAGCTGTGCAGCCAGCTTATATAGAAGTTTTGCAACAAAAGGCAAGTAGTAGAAACAAAAGATTAATTAATTAAATCTAACTAGATATCTAATTAAAGTTAATTAAAGAAAACTAGATATCTCAAGGAATTTAACAATTTTCTATGTATGGAAAGATGCAAAAGTCTGGGCTTACTGAAATCATTCTTTTGCTATGCACCTCAGCTCTCTGGGTCCAGTATCCTATGACTTCACATCCCGAATTTCCTCAGAGCTCACCACAGGGGAGTGGTTACAGCCTTGTGGCTGCTAGATGTCAGGTATTTGCTTCCTTCCTAAGTCCCTTTAGGGCCTACCAGCTCACTGTTGGTGGTGGCTGAAATTACTGATGACTGTGACATCCTTTGTTTACTGATATGGCAGGAAATATTCCATTTCTCAGAGGCATCACATCTGCAGACCTCTGGCCATGGGAGTGGGCATGAGGGGTGAGGGTACTCTCTCTGGGTCTTTCTAGGAGGTAACCACTGGCCAGATGCACCTGGTTTCTGGCCCCAGTCTGTCCTGGCTGCAATGAAACCTCGAATGAGATGCTTTCCCTTTCTTTACTTCAGTTTCCCCATCTTTACTCATCAACGTTGGTTGAATTCACTGCTTTACTTGTAAATACAGTTTATTTGGGAACTTCCCAGTGGCTCAGTCAGTGAAGAATCTTCCTGTGATGCAGGAGACATGGGCTGGATCAGGAAGATCCCCTAGGGAAAGAAATGGCAACCCACTCCAGTATTCTTGCCTGGGAAATCCCATGGACAAAGGAACCCAGTGGGCTACAGTCCATGGGGTTGCAAGAGTCAGACACACCTTAGCAACTAAACCACCATCAGTGGCTCATAGGTATAGAATCTGCCTGAAATACAGGACACCTGGGTTTGATCCCTGGGTTGAGAAGATCCCCTGGAAAAGGAAATGGCAACCCATTCCATTCAGTATTCTTGCCTGGAGAATTCCATGGACAGAGAAGCCTGGCACACTACAGTTTATGGGATCTCAAAAGAGCTGGACATGACTTAGGGGCTAACCAGCACTTTATTTATAATATCTTTGAGTCCTAACACTCATTCCTTAAGACAGGGACTCACTTTGTCCTTGTCCTCTTTTTTGTTACAAATTTTAAAACCTGGGTCATGGTGAGGTCAAAGGACATCCCTATAGGGCACAAGACCAGTGGGTGGCAGAGCCACAGCTTGAGCAGTCTAAGCAGAGCCCCAGGCAGATTCTGGCTTGCTGACTCAGGAGGCCAGCAGGGGAATTCTTCAGTCCAGCAGGAGCCCCAGGCCCTCTTTTCACAAGGGACTTGGGGGATGAGGAGAGAGAGCAAGCCTGGAAAGCACTTGCCAGCTTCATACCATTCAGAGAGGCCCAGGAGTAGACGAGGAAAGCTGGGGACCCTCCAGGTTGTGGAGTGAGAGCCCCCCAGGGGCTTTCACAGACCACACAGTCTGGGCCCGGAGCAATGGCCAGAGGCTGGTTCATAGACATCTTCACCTCCCCCACCCCTCGTCCCAAGATGGCTGTGGCCTCCTTCCTCTCAAAATCTCAAAGCCCCAAAGTGAAACAGGAGGGAATGGGGCAGGGTACAATCTTTAAATACATCCAAGATGGTAGATGAGTCGATTTCCACGAGACCTTAAGCCTCAGTATACTCTCACTGTAACGCAGCAGCAAGCTAGGTGACACACCCACACACATCATGACAGTTCCAAGGCCAGCCATCAAAAGCCAAAGAGTGGGCAGGGCCCCGATTCCCGGACATCTCCGTCTCTTCCTCAAAATAGCTGGAATAATCCTTCCACTCATTAGCCTATGAAACGACTCAGCCCATAAAAACTAAGCACACCAGACTTAAGGGCCTCTCAAGGAAATGGCACCCCACTCCAGTACTCTTGCCTGGAAAACCCCATGGACGGAGGAGCCTGGTGGGCTACAGTCCATGGGGTCACTAAGAGTTGGACACAACTGAGCGAATTCACTCACTCACTCACACCTTACAAGATGGCCCACACTCTGTCTATGGAGTGTTTCTCTCTAAATAAATCCACTTCTTACCCATCACTTTGTCTCTCACCGAATTCTTTCCACAGCAAGATATCAAGGAGCTGAGCATCATTAGGTCCTGAAACCAGGTATGTGATCTCATTCGGAAGACTGAGGCTTTGGCTTAGGTTTTGGCGAGGTCCAGGTCCTAATCTGAGGAGAACCGTTTCAACAGGGCCAGCCCCGCCAGTCACCTGAGCGTTTCCCCTAGTGCAGTGATCTGGGGCTTCAGCTGAGGACTCGGCCTCAGCTCACTTGTTCTTCCCCGGGGCTCTTTTGCAGGCAGGGGGACCTACAGGCCCTGCTGCCAAGGAGTGGGGTGACACCAAGAACTAGTGGCCCATCAAGGCTGTCCCCATCCCCCAGACATGTCTCAAAGGGAGAGGCCCAGGAGGCCCTGGAGACTGGTGCAGATGGACTGAGACTCCAGTCCNATACCCAAATGTTGCCAAACTCATGACAATGAATTGATCTCAGTGTGCAGTTTCAATATGTTCAGACTGTGACCAGTAGCGAAAACTAGCATTAGTCAAGATTAGTAAACGGAAATAATAATGATGATTATGATTAATAAAGCAGAACAGGGATGCTTATGATAAAACCAGACAAGCAGATGTGTCACATACACACTTCCTGGGGAACCACGCTGAGGACTGTGGCTTCAGGAGAGAGAAACCTGGATCCAGCAAGCTCCAGAAGGGGGTTTATTGGAAGCTACTGGGGCTTCTCACCTGTGCCTCAGGGACAACCAGAATAAAGGACTCAAATACTACAGGGTGCGGCCTACCCTGCCCTGCCCTGTTGTGACACCTGCCTTCCTGACTTCCTCCACACGGGAGTGACCTCAGATGGCCTCAGCCAGCAGCGGCTTGAAGCAGGGTTTCGATTCCTGGCTAGAGGCTGAGTCCAGGCCGCAGTGGTGAGAGCACCAAATGCTAGTGCCAGACCAGCGGTCAGTGATCAGGCCTTGGCTCTTTGGCTTCGAGGAAAAGAATTCCCACAAAGACAAAAAGGAGTGAAACAAAGTATTTATTAGGACAAAAAAAGTACAGCACCTCTGGATAGACATACAGGCAGACTCCGAGAGAGAGCTGCGCCCTCATGGAGGTTTAAATCGCTTTCTTTGGGGTTCCCTTTGGCCAATTATTTTGATTTGCCTGGTTCAGAGTCTATATTTGGTATATCTCAGGATCTTCCCATGTGTGTACATGCATCTCTTACCAACATGGATTCTTCTGAAGAGGCCTATGGGTAGTCATCATCACTTAACTTTTGACCATCAGGGAACATTTCTGCACATGTGTAGTCAGGGAGGTCTTCTGACTTTGAGAATGAGAAATACGTGGTCTCTCTTATCTTCTATCAGAGCAGGGCCCAGACTCCTCTCTCGATTTTCCTGCTATTCTCATCTTGAAGTATTAATCCATAGGGAACAAATCTCCAATTGCTCCTCTGGGGTGAGGAGGGGGTCCATCAACCTCCAGCCTCAGGAAATACAAGGCTGCCACAGCTCCAGCCATCACCAGAGGAGGCCTGCTCCCTTGCCTTACTTCCAGCCTGTCAAATCCAAGAAAGGGGCTTTGATTGGCCAAGCTCATGTCAGTAGCCCATTCCTAGCCCAATCAGGTTGCCAAGAGGGCAGGGAAACATGACATAGGCAAAGCCATTGGCTAGAGAAGGAAACTGGAGAAGGAGACTCACTGAGGGCCAGGAAGTCAATTCAGTTGTCTGTTACACCTCTGTGAGGTTTCATTTCCTCACAGTGAATTGATGCTGACGTCAGTGACCAGTTCATGGGTGGTTTAATGATGAGATAGTGAAGTAAATAGTTTGGTGCCTAGAAGTAATCCAGAAATATTGGCTTTATTATTGTTGATGCTGTTAATAGGATTTGCTGTAGCCAAGTGGGGAATAAGGTTCCCACTGAGAAGGTTGTGGGTGGAGCAGGGCCTCAGCTGTTGGTCCTGCCTGAACCCCAGTACTCTTGACGTCACTCAGTGGCCCGTTAACACGCTGCAGGCAACAGAGAGGAGGGCTTCCTCCCCAGCTGAACCCCACCCCACCCCCATCTCAGTTTCTTGGTCATCAAACGGACAATAATCCAGACTTGTTTTCCTTTGCTACAGTTGTGAGCAGCAAGCAAGAAAACCTGTGAAGGGGAAACTGCAGCGTCTTACTAGCACTTTATTGTTGTTGTTATTAATTATCAGCTCCAGAAAACTGCTGGGATTATGAGCGGGTGTTTTCCCCACGTTTCCTCTAAAGGCCATTACAACAAGGGAAGCCAAGCAGACTTAATTTGCTAATGCCAACCACTAAATTATGCAAAACCAGATCTGCTAATGAATTTCTCCCCTCTGGCTGCCAGTGCTGATTTGTTTGGGGTGCCTAGTTGGAGGGAGAAGCAGGGAAGGGGCCCAGTGCTCAGCTCCCTCTTCCACACCCAGGCAGCGGTGTGCCTGCACATGCCCCCTGGACGAGGGCCTCTTAAGATGTGGCTCCCGACCCGAGAGGCCTCAAGGGGGCCGAAGAGCTTCTTTGGTATTTCAAGATGGTTTTCGGTTTCTTCAGTTTGAAAAGAATCACATAGCTTATTTCAGAGGAAGAAAAAGAACACCTTTGAATTAAGTGTGAGCCCACAAATGACTTCTCTCTTTCTCTGCTTTATTTCTGATGACTATTTATAGATCTGAGTCCCATCACTGCAAAGGGAGGAACTTTTCATTCTCCCTCAGCCTCCACTGCTCCCACCCCAGCTCATGAGGATGATGGTCATTGGGAGACTCAACTGAGGCTCCCCTCCTGACAAGGAGCTCCTCCAGGAGAGGGGTGGGGCTGCATGCCCAGGGCCAGGTGAGGCAGGCACAGGACTGGCCTCATATCCACCTGGTAAGTCATGGCAAGCTAAGAAAAAACCCTTGGCTTACTTAGGCCAAAGAATGTAGTTTATCAGAAGGATGCAGGCAACTCACAGATGAAGAGAAAGGCCTGAATGACCTTTCCCAGCCTTGGAAAGGGCAGGAGTAGGGCAGCCTGAGGACCCAGGTGACAGGAATTGTATTTTCACTGTTCTTCCCCAAGGAAATCTAATCAGTCTATCCTAAAGGAAATCAGTCTTGAATATTCATTGGAAGAACTGATGCCGAAGCTAAAACTCCAATACTTTGGCCACCTCACGCGAAGAACTGACTCACTGGAAAAGACCCTGATGCTGGGAAAGATGGAAGGCAGGAGGAGAAGGGGACGAGAGAGGATGAGATGATTGGATAGCATCATCGACTCAATGGACATGTGTTTGAGCAAATTCTAGGAGTTGGTGATGGACAGGGAGGCCTGGCGTGCTGCAGTTCATGGGTCACAAAGAGTAGGACATGACTGAGCGACTGAACTGAACTGAACTGAGATACTCCCCAGTTGTTCTTAGCTGAAGTGGTTCAAATCCCTCAGTGCCAACCCCATGTGTGACCTTGGATGGGTTTCTGAATCTGTCTGGGGTTAATTTATTCTGTGAAATGGGGCTCACAGAGCCTTTCTCCCCATCTCTCACAGTTGCTGTGTGTATAACCCAGATGCTAGCTGCAGTTAGACACTGTTCTTTGAAATTTAAATTAAATTGGCTGGGACTTCAATCCCTTGTGAACAGGAAATCCAGTATTTTCCCCCAAGATTTCTGTGACTCCCTGGGGATGGCTGCACTCAGGGCTACCTCCTGTCCCTGCTGGCCTCGCCTGCTCATTCGTATCTCACTCCCGTGGCTGTTGTGGTGTCTGCTCAGCGCTGATTCCAACGTGCAACTCAGCACCTCCCTAAAGGCTCCCAGGAGACATTTGCATGAGAGACTTTACTGAAAATGGGGGCCGGGGAAGAGGAGGTTTACTCTGTCAATCACAAACAACCATATATAGCATATTAGACTGTTTTCAAAGACACAGAGAGGCAACGTAGCCTACTGGCTAACAGCTCAGGTACTGAGGGGGGCCCGTGGAGGCTCAGGTCCCAGCATTACCACTTACTGAGCATGTGACCTGGGACAAACAAGTGACCTCGTATCACTTCCCTACAGAGTGAGGATTAGAAGCTTCATGATGTGTGCATGTGTGCCTGCGGGTGTGCACGCACCACTTATGACACACCCAGGACACAGTACGTCGTATAAGGGTTACGGACTCCTGTGAAGAATCAGCCTCCTGCCCTCTTGCCTGGCACTGCCCACCCCACCTCCTTTCCTCCTCTGTCCTGGTCCCACCTAAAGTCTCCTTGCATTTCTATGGAGAGCAGTAGGATGCCTCTTTGCTTCACTGTCACCTTCTAAACCAGGANTGTCTGCTCTTCACTCCAAAAGGAAACACTACCACTCACTTCTAAGGCTGTTTGCTATTCAAACATCCTAGAAATGATCATCTGGAAAAAATGAAAACAGAGCCTCTGCTCACAGAATGTGCAAAGTGCGAGAGACCCTAGAGGACTGTCTCTAACACCCAGCTCCTCAGCCTGGAGGCCGGGCTCTGGCCACCTGCAGCATCTGCTGCCTCTGTCCCCAGCAGAGGTGCTCAGGGTATAACACAGTTGGAATGCCTGGGAGCTGGCCTGGAGGGGTTGCAGTGCCATCTGGAGGACACCAGCTGCTGCCACTCTTGGGGATGGAGGGCACACCAAGGCCTCAGCCCAGGCCCTGCAGGGCTCTCCCCATCTCTCCTCTGCCCTTTGCCTCTCCCTCCTTCATCTCTGCTCCCTTGACACTCTCTTTCTCCCTGTACTTTATCCTCTCTTCATTGCTTCTCCTTCCCTCCTTCTTGCCCTTCATGTATCTCTTTTACTCTCCTTCTTGCGCTTTCTCTCTGGATGATTTTATCTCAGGAACTGTGAGACTTTAAAAGACAAACTTTAAAAAACAAATTAAGCAAACATGAACCACGAATGTGAGGAAGGAAGCAAGTGAGGCTCACCCACAATCCCCCACCCAGAAAACCACCGTGAACACCCACTCCAGAGTTTTATACACACACGTGTCCGCACCTATCAACACACTTCCCACCAAACTGGGACCCTAAGTAGACAGAGCTCACACTTCCTGGCTACTCCAAAGAAGGGGAGGCTTGTGGAAAGAGCTGAAGGAAGGCTTTCTTCCCCTTGAGAAAAAGAATGAGAAGGAACCCAGGACCACTGCAGGCTGCCCAGGGCCTTGAACTTCCAGGGCCCAGACAATCCTAAACCCCCTCTCCCAGCCCATTCCTGTCAGCAGAGTGAGGCCAGGGGCAAAGTCAGGGAGAGGGGTTGGCAGTGGGGGGTCCCAGGACTGGCCTGGGGCAGAGAACTACATGTGAGCCCTCAACCCGAGCAGAGGCCAGATCAGAGGCGTGTGTTGGGGGCAGGGAGGTAACAGGCCAGGTACGTGTGCGTGCACATGCTCACACAGCAGCCGCCAGGGTCCCTGCCACGGCCACACAATTCTCTTTCCTTTGACTCAACTCTGGACTGATTCCCACCCTTAGATGTGTCTCACCTTCAACCCTATCGCAGGCTGGGCTGGAAGGGCAGCCTTACTAGACAGGCCGGGGAGCCCTCCGGGGTTGGCCTGGGGCCTTTGGGTTGTCTCTACATTTTCCGTTACAAACATTCCATTTCCAACGTTCCTGAAGGATAAGGATTGCTACAAGACACTCAGACAGCAGCCAGTATCACAGAATGTTGGACGTTCTCCCTACCCTCGCCCTCTTCAATTCCGCTCCCCGTGGAGGTGACCACCGGAGACAGCGGTTAATGCCCTCTCAGAGTTATCCCTCACAGAAACGAAAATATGAGCCCTCGGGACATTTTGTTCCCAGTGCCCTGGCCTGCAGAGTTCCACAACTGCCCTTTTCGCTCACCCATCAAGGCTTCAAAGGCATGTTGCCAGGTCAGCACACACAGAACTGCTTCGCAGTCGAGAGGGCCGCTCAGAGAGAGAACCCCGTCAAGATCTGACAGGTAAGAACTATCAATTTTTCCACATCTGCATGTCCTGGGCACTGTTCACAGCCTGAGCAGGACTCAGAGAGCCCTATGCTGAGTCCCCACCCTCCAGCTGTGCGGCCCTGAAGACGGCACTCACCCTGAGGGCCTGCTCGTGGTGCTGCGGGGATCAGGCGATCCTCTGTGTGGGAGGCTGGGCAGGGCACGAAGGGCGCACAGCTGTGGGGGCCACGACAGTTACCCCAGAGACAGACCAGCGAGGGGAGCAGCGGCTCAGCCTTCCGGGGGCTGGAGGCAGGGAGCCTGCTTGTTTCCAGTTTCCCACAGTGTTCTCGTTTATTCCACAAACGAGATCACTTTCCTCTTGATGCACTTATCAGATCACTACGTTTGGTGTGTTAGTCTGACCACTCTCTGTGGTCACCTCGGGCAGCACTTAGGGTCCCTGAACCTTGCCTCCTGTCTCTAAAATGGAGAAATGGAGAAATCAGTCCCATCCCTCAGCTGCCTAGATGACAGGAGAAACTTCCTGTAGAAGTGTCAACTGAGGTCTTGTGGACCTCGGGGGGAACTGTGTGGGGTACAGGCTGTGCCCCACTAGAAGGTTCCCTCTTGTGAGGGGATACACATGGGCTCAGTAAATGCTAGCTGCATAATGAAGAAACCTGCTCACCTGAAATTAGAAAACCAAAGCCCTGGGTCCCTAAGACATTTAGCAAAAGGACATGAGGGAAGAGGAAATGCAGATCACACCTAGAGTGTGCCTCCTGCCTTCTCTCCTCTCCCTTCACTCTTTCCTCCTTCCCTCCCTCCTTTCCTCCTTTTATTCAGCACACTGCCCTGACTTTTTTAGGGGAAGAAGCGATTAACAATGGCACTAGCCGACAGCTCCTCATTATCGCACACGTGTTATGGTTTACAAAGCACTGTCACATGGTCACATGTTTTCTCTTTTGACCACTGAAATTCAAATTTAACTACGCCATCCAGTCTTTTGTCTGACAACCCAATACCCAGCCTCTTGGAGACCTCCCCTCAGTTCCCACAGGCCCAACCCAGGGCCTCCCAGTGAGATAAACGTCCCTTCGTGGTTCATCTGGAGTTCATTGACCCTGAATATTCATTGGAAGGACTGATGCTGAAGCTAAAACTCCAATACTTTGGCCACCTGATGCAAAGAACAGACTCATTGGAAAAGACCCTGATGCCGGGAAAGATTGAAGGCGGGAGGAGAAGGGGACAACAAAAGATGAAATGGTTGGATGGCCTCACTGACTTGATGGACATGAGCTTAAGCAAGCTCTGGGAGTTGGTGACGGACAGGGAAGCCTGATGTGCTGCAGTCCATGGGGTTGCAAAGAGTCAGACACGATTGAGCAACTGAACTGACATTGACCCAGGCTTCAGAAACGGGCCAAGCATCCCCCACCTGCCCACTGGCTGTGAAGAGAGCCCTGTGCCAGACTCTTCAGGGTGAGATGACCTGGCAGGGTCTGCCCTGGGGAACCTCAGGAGCAGAGAGAGGATGCATCCATGAGCAACACTGTTAATAGGTGGCTAGTGCCAAGTACATCCATGATGTGGAAACTGAGGTCTGAAAAAGAAGTTAGACAGTCTAAGTGTGAAAGCCACGGTGTGATTCCTACACCACTTTCACTACGCCTCTCTCTTTCTGAAACGTTCCCCTTCCCTCCTGTGCCCTCCTACCCCTTCTCCTTCCCAGGCTTCCCTCTAGACCACCATCAGTACCCTGAATGCTTGGTTCTCAGTGCTTCCCTTCCTGGGGGGCCATTCGTTCTCTCTTTCAACCAGTGTTTCATCAGGCGTCTTGTGTGTCAAGCCCTGGGCTGGACCACTGAGATCACCATGTGGGCCCTGACCCAGCAAGAACAGCGGCCTGTCCTCTCCCCTTCACCCTTCCTCCCTCCCGCCTCGCCCGCCTGCCTTCCTTCCTCCCCACCTCCTTTCTTCTCTCTTTCCTTTCTCATCCCTCCCNTAGATTTACTTTTTTGCCTATCTATGGTCAGAGAAAGAGAATACTGAAAAAAATATATTTCATTTCAGTCATAAGAAGATAAATTTAAAATACTAAATTTATGTCCCTGCTATAGAAAATATCTACATTTTGATGACTATCTTCAGTTCAGGTCAGAATTAAAACCCGTACTTCCTGCCCACCGCCTAAGAGCACCTCTCAGCCTCTTGCTCTCATGGGGCTTTCAGGAAGATTCCTCGCTGTCACAGAGGCGGGGATGTGTGCCCTCGGTTTTCTCTCCTCGTTTAGTTTTCAGAGCAAAGAAAGAGAACCTCTAACCTGAATGAAACGCAGGGCGTTTTCCTCCCGGCGGCGGAGAATCATTTCACAATCCAGCGCGCCCTCTGGTGGCCAGAGTCGGGGCCCGGCCGTGGTTGCGTTACCCCGACGAGCTCAGGAGGCTGGGCTTCCCGCGGCATCTCTCGGCCCCCGCTCTGCGCCCCCCGCTCTCCCGGCCCCTAGGTGCCGCCCTCCCGCGGGGTGTCCCCCTCCGAGACCACCTCCTCCTGGAGCCTTCCGCCCCAGCCCACCTCAATTCGGGAGTCAAAGGCGGCACTCGTACTTGGAGCTTCCCACGTTGTAACAGTGATGCGCTCCCACGGAACTGGAACCAGGGGTTCACCCAGGCAGACCCTGCCAGGTCGTCTCACCCCCCAGGCTGGCACGGGGCTCTCTTCACAGCGGTTGGGCCAGAGGTCTGAGGTGGGGGTTGCTCGGGCAATTTCTGAAACCCGGATCAATGAATTCCAGATAAACCAGGAACCAGGCGTCACTGGGAGGACCTGGGCTTGCTGGAGCTTAGGGAAGTCTCTCAGAAGTTGGGTATTATTAGGTTGTCAGAAAATACACAAGACATCCCAGTTAAATTTTAATTTCAGATAAACATAAATGAAAAAAACATTTTTTTCCCCTTTGGTTTGTTTAAGTAAGTCCCAAATACTGTAGGGTGCATACATACTTAAGCTAAAAAATGTTTTTGTTGTTTGTTTGAAATTCGAATTTAAGTGATGTCCTGCAATTTATTTGCTAAATCTGGCGACCCTACTGAGTGTAATGGCCATATGGAGCTCATCTTGACAAGGTGGGGGTGAACTGGAGGGAGGTGGGCAGGCAGGTCCCCAGAGGAGCCTGGGGTGGGTCAGGTGTGGGTCAGGGGGCAGTGGCCTGAGTCTAAATCCTGCTTGGGACCACAGAGAACAGTAATGCAAACTTCACATTTTTACACGGAATTTACATCCACATCATGGTAGTGAGGTGTGGATGAAAACAAGGAGAGCCTTGTCTGTTCTCAAGGTTCTGCTCAAATGCTGACCTTTGCAACCAGAGGCCCTGCTTCCCTGGGACTGAAATCACACATCCATTAGCAACATTGTTACCAGCCAAATACAGAGAGACTTTACCCAGGAGAAATTTGAGGCCTGAAAAAACGTTATACGAGGTAAAAGCATAAGCCCTACCATTCCTCACCACTTTCCTCTTTCCTCTCTCTTCCTGAAGTTTCCCCTCGTTCCTGTCCCCTCCCACCAGTGGCCCTCCCTTCAACATCTTCAAACTTGTGTCTGCAGGGCACACCAGCACATACCACAACCAAAAGCACCTAGAGGGTATCATCAACAATTGGTGTGAACCAAATGGATGTCAAGAGGAAAAGTTGCAACCTGGGAGAGCTACCTCCAAGCCTCCCTCATAAGGCAGGTAACTGGTGTCAAGTCCCTGGAATGATACCACGAATGCAACCCAGTCCTGTTCTGTAAACCTCAGCGCTTTCTTCCGTGACAGCTGTTAAAACACTGATTCCTGGGGGGTGTAGCCACTGATTTTTCTCCTGGAATGATATTGCATTCCACTGTTTTCCCACCTTTGACGGACCCTTTCACAAGACATTTTGGGGAGATTTCCTTTGCTTTCTGAACAGTCTTGAGACCACAGTGTGATCTCACATTCCCTCAGAGAAACAATCTCTTGGCCTCATTTCCCCATGACCATGGCTGTGCATCTATGTTCCTAGCAGTATTAGAGCTCATTTATAATGATTTACAGTAATTACATTGGACAGGAGTTTGATGGCTATTAGGCCTCTTTATTTGGCTGAAAAACATTTGAAGCGTGAAGCTGTGTGAGAGAATCAGCGCCAGCACCATCACGAAACATCCTTGTATTTGGAACCAATTTAGAGTGTCATTTTTGATATCACAAATTATCCATCTTCGGATTCCAAGTCCTTGGTACCTGTGTTCTCCTGCTCTGGTATTGGGAGGACAGCCAGCGGCCGCAGGCCTGCCCTGGGAGTGAGCAGACAGGCCCGCACCAGCGCTAGGAGCTGAGCTCCCAGGGGATGCTGTGTCACCTAACACTCGGCATTTTCACCAGCATCATTCCACCTCCTATCAGCAGCAAGGCCCTAGGATAAATGGAAATGCCACCTAAAGTCTCACTTCAGTGTCCGCTCCTCTTCCCTCCACTCACAGAGTCAAAGGATAACCAGGACCGCCGCCGGCTGGGACACAGCGAGGCTGGCTATTTGGGGCTGGCATTCATTCCAAACCTGATGTTCAGTATTTGAATATCACTCAAGCAGAACAGCCATGGCGTTGGCTGTGAAGAATCTCTCAAGCTGTGACTGTACCATGCCAAAAAGGCTGGTTCGAAAAGTAAAAAATCAATCAACAGGCCAGAGGTTTAATATTCCACAATGACAAATAGAAAAATGTATTTCATCTATATTTTCTGCGTAAATATACTCTGGCTTTTTTTCAGATCACTGCAACCTGCCCACACCAACACCTAAGAGATGGTTTCATGTGTGTACATTTTTATAAACACAGGAAAAGTAGATTCTGCCCAAGAAGAATTGAAGTAAGGCCATGAAACTGCAAGACTGACCCACGGCCACTGCCGTTATTGTGACTGCCCCTGGAAGGGCTCAAGGGCCCCTCCACTCTCTCCAGGGCCCCATGGAAAAATGTCTCTTTCTAAAAGCAAGAACAGCAAGTGCCATATGGTTTGTTTTACCATCATTTTAATGGGAAAGAACAATAAGGGAGCGATTACTGAGCTAAGGAGCTGGCTGCCGGGCCTGGCAGGTCCGATTCATTTATCCTCCTTTCTGTTGGAAAACTGGGACTGACTTTAATGATGAGAAATAAAGTGGCTTCCAGGAGCCTCTCTCCACACTAATGGAGCCTGGGCACCCTTTCTTTAAATAGACATTGAAATATGCAAGAGTATCTACGTCATATGAACACCCCCAGACCGAGATTTGGACACTTTAACTGCTCTTGGTAATTGGATTCTGTACAACTTCAGCCATTTCGCTGTCTCCATTCGCTGGGTGAAATTCATTGTTTTAATATTCACAGTAAACTTAAGGTTTCATTTGCACAGAGAAAACCTATGAAACAGAAACTTGAGATAAGGATGGGAAAACTAGTGTTTGCGTGGGTGACTTTAGCATTTCCCTCTCTTTCTGCCTCTACCCGGGCTGAGGGGGTGCTTATGGGGCCAGCAGACACTGATGGTTTCAGGTCATCTGCTCCCTGTTTCTTCCAAGGCTGGGACGGGAAGCCATTTACTTGAGCCTGGGGAGGGTGATGGCTTCAGCCTCCCTCCAGAGAGATGGCACAAACCTGCAGGCCCTGGTCCACCTGAGTGCCCTGGTCTAGAAGCCAGGGTCCGAGGAGCAGGGGCCAAGGCAGCCGCTTTCTGCTTTAGTTAGCACCCTGAGTGCTGACCAGTGTCCTCACCCCGGCTGCGGACATGCCTGGCATCCTAGAGCCCGCTGCTCTCTCTCCCTGGTACTTCCATCTCCACCCACAGCCAGACATTTCCTCTGAGCCTAAGAGCCAAAACTCCTACTGCCTTCTGACATCTCCACGTGGATGATTCAAGCTAAACACGTTCAAACCAAACTCCAGTGCTTCCCCCACCTACTCCCATTCCAGTGCTCCCTGTCTCCAGGAAGGGCCCTCTGACCCCTTCCAATGCCTAAGCCAGAAACCTGAAAGTCACCTGTGTCCTTTTGGAGTTATCCTTGTCCAACCTGTGTCCCTAAGAACAGACCATGTCATAATAACGCTGGCATACTTCCAACCTCCAGGATCTACATGAGGAAGCCAAGGGAATCCATTCTTCTAGGCAGGGCAGGCTGGAAACACCAGGAAGGTAGAACACTCCAGGAGCAGCCTTTGGCCATTGACTGATGGCGCTCTGATTCTTCTGAGCTGTCTGTTTTATCTCATTTCACTGAGCTTCCTGCAGGATTAAGCTCCAGTTGCCCAAAGGCCGGATGGGCTTCACCGACTTGCGATGTACATGGGACTCCATTGTTTTAAAGGGACCTGCACTTGGCTAAACACTCTGCTGTTTTCATTCTGAATTTCTCAATAATTTATGATCACAAGGTCTCACATTTTCATTTGCACCAGCCCTGCAATTTGCACAACTGGTCCTGCTAAAAAGGTAGCTGGCTTGAGAAGACACTGGCTGCCTTCCCTCCTTCCTTCCCTGTCTCTCTTCCCCATTCAACTATTTGTATTTCCTGACCCCAAATAAACTACTTGACCTGAAATCCTTGTCTGCTTCTGGGGGAAGCTGACAGTGACATATTCATCCCTCCAGAATCTGTCCACTGCCCTTGGTTTGTCCTCACCTCACCATGACACTGTCCCTCCTGGACTACTGCAGTGGCCTCCCAACTGGTCTCCATGTCCACTTCATTCTCTCCAACTCCTTCTCCACAGTAGCCAGAGGGCTGGTTGGTTGGTGGGTTTGAATATAAAGTTAATCATATCACTTTCCTGCTTGAAATATTTTAAGGGTTAACTATTGAAGCTGGGTGATGGTATTAGGTACTATCCGTCTACCATAAAAGTAATTATGGTACCAAACCATAAAATAATGATGGTTTCAGATCCTGAATTTAAATCATTATAACTAGGCTCAACACATCTTAATTAATCAAAATAGGAACCATTACAACCATCACATTTTTGCCAATGAGAAATAAGTTTATTTCTGTAGCACAAAAATCTGTGTTTCGGGATTTGATGAACTCTTAGAAAGCATTTTCTGCCTCCTGCTGGTTGTGGAAGCATTTTCCCTGCAAAAACTTGTCGAGACGCTTGAAGTGATAGTCAGTTGGTGAGAGGTCAGGTGACTATGGCAGATGAAGCAAAACTTCATAGCCCAATTCATTCAACTTTCAAAGTGTTGGTTGTGCAACGTGTAGTCGGATGTGGTCTTGGAGAAGAACTAGGCACTTTCTGTTGACCAATATCAGTTGCCGTTGTTACATTTATCAGTGCATGGATTTTCTGAGCATACTTCTCAGATGTAATAGTTTCTCTAGGATTCGGAAAGCTATAGAGGATCAGACAGGTAGCAGACCACCAAACCATGACCTTTTTTTTGGTACAAGTTTGGCTTTGAGATGTGGTTTGGAGTTTCTTTTGGTTCAACCACTGAGCTGGTCATCAACAGTTGTCATATAAAATCTACTTTTTGTTGCATGGAATGGTTTATTGTTGTTGCACAGAATATGAAAAGATGACTCTGGAAAAGGACTTTTTAAAATTTGTGGTCAGCTCATGAGGCTTCCACTTATTGAGCTTTTTCACATTTCCAATTAGCTTCAAATCCCAAACAACCATAGAATGGTCGACATTGAGTTCTTGGGCAACTTCTCATGTAGTTGTAAGAAGATCAGCTTTGATAATGGCTCTCAATTGGTCATTGTCAACTTCCAATGACCAGCCACGATGCTCCTCACCTTCCAGACTCTCATCTCCTTTGCAAAACTTCCTGAGCCACTGCTGCACCATACACTCACTAGCAGTTCCTGGGCCAAACGTGTTGTTGATGTTGCAAGTTGTCTCTGCTGCTTTGTGATCCATTTTGAACTCAAATAAGAAAACTGTTCAGATTTCCTTTTTGTCTAATATCATTTCCATAGTCTAAAATACAGAAAAAGCAAGTAATATTGCATTAGTAAAAAACATAAAGCAAGAAATGTACATCAAAATAATGAATAACATAATCACATATCTTTAAGAATGTATTCTAATATCAAATGGCAAAGTTCAACAATGTAACACCACAATTACTTTTGCACCAACCTTAATATATAGGAATCTGTGATCTTTTTCTTTCTACTTTTGCATATGTTTTTAAAATTCTAAAATGAAAGTTAAATTAAAAATAAAGTCTCAATCACTTCTCAATTCTATTATGAGAATAGACAAAATCACGGTGCCCTATGAGGCCTAATGGGCTGACGGCCCTTGCTTTTTTGCAGTCTATAGTAGCTGTCCTGGCCTTTCCCCTTACATGTACTGTGTTCCTTTCAGCCTCAGGGCCTCTGCACATGTTGTGCCCTCTGCCAGGAATGCCTTCTTTCATAATCTGTACTCCCAACAGTTACCCAGCCTCTCTATTTCTCAGTTTTTCCTCATATGTAAAACAAGAATGATATTAGTATTTACAGCACAGGATTTTCTCATAAGAGTATTATTAGGTTAAAAGTGCCTGGCACAAAGAAAACACTCAAAAAACAAAACAAAACAAAAACCCACCAGCTAGTAATACTGTAAAAATGCTGCTGCTTCCTCTGGGATTTGAGTAACACTGACGATTCAGGAAGCCTGGTCATGTTTATTCTGAGTTCCCTCAGAGTCTGCACCTCAAGAAGATCCTAGGCCTGCTAGCTGCTGTCTGCCTTCCACTCATTACAGTGAGAATCAAGTTATCTTTAAAGATATCGAAGGCCTACATGCATGAGGCATGATTATAGCATGCTTGAGGGACCTAAGAGGAGTTATATCACTCGGTGAATCAGAAGCCCTGAGGTTCTGCCAGCCTGCTTAGCTGGTTCCTTCTAGCTGCTGTTGGCCTTTGATTGGGCAGCCACACTCTCAATCAAGTTCAACCTGAGGTTATCAGAATTAACCTGATGTCAAACACTTCCTGTCTGATTCAGCCGGCTTCTTGACCTTCTACGTGGCTCTCTGATTATGGTTAAATTGAGTATCATCATCCACAGGAGTCCCAAAGGTCATGAGGTTCTGGAGTTAGGAAGGAGAGAGTAGCCCATGGTGCCTACAGTAGACTGAATGTTTGCGTCCATACAAAATTCATATGTTAACATCCTAACTCCCAATGTGGGAGTATTTGGGAGGTGGTTAGGTCATGAAGATGGAGACTTCATGAATGACATTGAAGGGAAGTGAAGTGAAAGTCACTCAGTCGTGTCCGACTCTTTGTGATCCCATGGACTATACAGTCCATGGAATTCTCCAGACAAGAATACTGCAGTGGGTAGCTTTCCCTTCTCCAGGGGATCTTCCCAACCCAGTGATTGAACCCAGGTCTCCCGCATTGTGGGCAGATTCTTTACCAGCTGAGCCACAAGAGAAGCCCAAGAATACTGGAGTGGTTAGCCTATCCCTTCTGCAGAAGACCTTCCCGACCCAGGCATCAAACTGGGGTCTCCTGCACTGCAGGCAGATTCTCTACCAAATGAGCTATGAGGGAAGCCCTGAATGAGATTGATACCCTTATTAAAAAGACCCCAGAGAACTCCCTTGTCCGTTTGGCCATGTGCAGTTACAGGACAACTGTCTATGAACCAAAGAAGCAAACCCTCACCAGACACCAAATTTACTTTAATCTTGATCTTCTCAGCTTTCAAAAAGGTGTGAAATAAATGTTTATTGTTTAAGCCAGCTAGTGTATTGTTATAGCAGCCTGAATGGACTCAGACAATTACCAAGTGCCTATTAAATTCTAGTTTCTGTGCAAACTTTTTGAGATACCTTACTGATCATCCCAAAGTTACTATTCTTAGGGGTTCTAAGGTTCAGAAGAGCCTGGAAACATGCTCAAGATCACACTAGCAAGATTCAAAACCAGATCTATCTGCCCCTAAGCCTAAATTCTTTCTCCAGGGTTCAGCAGTTCTCAAACTCAATATTCCTGGGCTCCCTCCACCCACTGCTAATTCAGTAAATTAGGAATTTGTATTTTTAAAGTCCCTTGGGTGACTCTGAAGATCATCTAAGTTTGAGGACCATTTATGGGGGGGCCACTGTATTCCCCCAAATCCAAACAAAATGGCCCCATGAGACTGTCTATGAGGTAGGCCCAAGTTCACCATTCACCTTAAACAATTAGTTAGCCATCATATTTTACATCATGCCTATCTTATTTCAAATCAAGTCTTTTGACATCTAAACAGAAAAAGTCCTTTATTTATTGACCAAATCTCCATCGTAAGACAGCATTTGTTCTGGGACTAGACGCACTGCAGACCCCTCTGGTGCTGTGCCTTCTCTCATACTGTAGCCACCGAGAAACAGAAATTGGGCATCTTTCATCTCATCTGTACAGAAAGACACATAATACATGCCTCAGCCCAGCACACGTGGCTTGATAGGAAGAGATGTCTGCCTTGTTATCCTACAAGATTAGTTCCTGGAGTTCTATAGGCTCCTTTCTGGCAGGGAAGTTAGAGCAAGAGCTGCTTTAAAGATACAGTTTTATGCCCTCAAAGGCGTTAATAGACTGGAATCATGTAGGAGCTTTCTAGAACAGAACTATGTCTGCAGTCAGAGCTGCGAGTCAACCAATTCAGGAGAGAAGTTGCTGCTTATGAATAGGGACTTGCTGAGTTTATAAATGGATTTTTTAAATGAACTTCTCGTCCCACCTCTGATTTCAGCACTGGAGAGTGCTAGATTATGCTTCTAATGCCTTTCCCAATTCAAAAATTATGTTTACAATAAGAACCACTTTTAATAAGTCAAGGAATTTATCTAAAGAATGACTTATTTCATGCAGACTGTATTCCTCTCTATTCAAACACTATAACCCTCTTGTTCCACTACCATCTACAGAAAGCCTCAAGGAGCAATCACTAACTTAATAGCTAAAGTAAATGTTTAAATTTTCTGTATTAAAAATAATAATGTTGCTAAACTTAAACTTTAAAAATGAATTATTGGCTCTCCTGATGAGTCTCTTTCCTTCAAAGTTGGCCAGAAAATATGTCTAAAATGGCCCACAGAGTTAAAAAAAAAAAAACTCACTAGGAAAGGCAGACACATGATTCTGACAGTATAAATGATGATAACTTTTTAATGAAGAGCAAAACTTAGTCAATTAACTCCTGTCTATTCTATGTCAGGAAATGTGTTTGATCTTTTCCCAGTGATTTGTGTAGCTTACTAAACTAATTCAGTTTGCCTGATCAAGACTGTATATATAGCAACTTCATCAGTGCAAGTTAACTTAGTTCCTGCATGTATGAGGATGTCCCTGGTAGCTCAGTGGTAAACCTGCCAATACAGGAGATACAGTAAGACCCCCTGGAGAAAGAAATGGTAGTGGGAATACTCCAGTATTCTTGCTTGGGAAATCTCAAGGAGCCTGGTGGGCTACAGTCCATGGGGTCACAAAAGAGTCAGACATGACTTAGCAACTAAACAAGTTCAACCACATGTATGGCGGAGACGATAATGTGTGGAGTGTGGTGGCCTTGCTTGTCCGGACATCCTATCACTTGGACTTGGAAACCAATGACACGCTAAGGACTGGCCCCAGGTTTTAGCCACTGTGACCTTTTTGCTACAGTCACTAGACTGCCACTATATGGACAGAAACCAAAGGCACATGGAGGAAGGGAAATGACTGAGCTAGGGATGGGGAGAAGTAGAGGGGTTTCACCGAGAGGGGACTTTGCAGCCACACCTTGAAGGATGACTAGAGCAACTGGCTGATCACGTCTCAGAGACTGAATAGCCAGCCAACTGCAGCACAGCCAGGGCAACCATTCCATGCTGCAGAGCCGGTGCAGTTGAATCCTGTCTCCTTGCAAAAGTCCTCTCCTCTGAAGGAAAATGTTCCTGGCAGGAGATTTCTGCTGGCACACATCCTCAACTTTCCAATTCTCAGTCTCCATGATTTCCTTTGCTCACCCAGTGGACTGGCTCAGGCAGCACATCCGTGGCTGTGGTGATGGGGAGCACGTCCCTCCCATTCTCCTTGTGATTGTCCATTAGCACAGTCAGCCCACAGGCAGGGCAGGGCCACGCAGGCAGCTCTCCTGTCAGCTTGGCTGTGTCCCCCTGCCCAGTACTCATTTTCAGCTATTCTAATCTTTCTTAGGGCTTCCCCGGTGGCTCAGAGGTTAAAGCGCCTGTCTCCAATGCGGGATACCTGGGTTCGATCCACAGCCAGTGTCCTGTGCAGACTAGGGAGAAAAGACATCCAGTGGGCCACCAAGGTCTTTGGACTCAGGGCTGAGTCTTTGTCCAGGCATCTGAAAAGTGGTGATCTCTTTAGACAAGGCTCCAAAACCATTTCCAAATGGTACTCCTTGTGTGTGATGGGCTCCATTTTAAGAACACTCATTTTATGAAAACCTGAATTGACAAAACAAATACCTCAAAGGCACATATGTTTGACTCCACATTCAGGCTGCTTCTTCAATCTGAGATTCTTGTATTTCATTAAGTCTGACTATTCTTTTTCTGTAGGGTCATTTCTCTTGCTGCTTAGCTATCTCAGATTCTCAGGGATACTAACTTTTTTGTGATTGTGTCTGCTGATATTCTCTAATGGTCTATGAATTTCACATGTGAGCTCATCTTTCCTGGGAGAGTTACGTGTATGTGTGTGTGCACACGTGTGCACGCGTGTACACATGTGTTATACCCTTGTGTGTGTGCTCAGTTGTGTCTGGCTCTTTGCAAATGTGTATGTGTGTGCCTTTACACATGTTCTATGGACTATGGTATGTGAAAATAGCCACACAGAGCAAGTCTAAGTTCTTCTTTGCTGGACACCCAAGTATTTCACCTGTCTGTGGTTAGTTTCTCTCAATTTATTGGCTCTACATTGCTAAAACAAGCAGGAAGAGTAAATTTGGGTTCCACATCCTTGCATGGAGAAGGTTTGGGGTTTCAATTTCTCATAAAGGTCCTTTTTTTCCATCCAGAGTCTTGACAAGATAAACCCCCATGCTAGGGCATGTGTGTAATGTTTTGGGTTCCCGAATCCCAGAGATGCTGCCATTTCAGAACCCAGGTTTACACAGGTGTCAATTCCAGGTCCCCACCCCTTGTGGTCGAAGGCCATGTGTCCTGTCTGTCCTGTGGCTAATGACTGTTTCAGTCAGTGTCAAGGTCCACTGTCCCTGGGCCATCATGGCACTGACTTTCATGAGCAGCAATCTAGCATGAACTCCTCTTCATTGCTGGCACCCAGGGAAATCTGTTTATTTTGTGCTTGCCCTTGAATTTGAACTTTTCAAAAAATATTTCACCCTACTATTTAAAGTGGGCTTCCCTTGTGGCTCAGCTGGGAAAGAATTCACCTGCAATACAGGAGACCTTGGTTCGGTCCCTGGGTTGGGAAGATCTCCTGGAGAAGGCAAAGGCTACCACTAAAGAGTTAGACACAAGTTAAAGCAAGAGGGGGGAGTCCACATTAGTTCATCATTCTATATACTGAAATTCAAACTAGAATTAATATGTTAAATGTAAGATAGTTCAACAAACAACTACAGAAGGCCAGACAGCTTCACTGATGAATTCTACCAAACACTGAAAGAAGAATTAATACCAATCCTTCTCAAATTCTTCCAAAAACTACAAGAGGAGGGAGTGCTTCCAAACTCATTTCTTAAGGCCAGCATTACTCTGATCTCAAAACCAGCACATCACAAGAAAAAAATTAAAGACCAATATCCTTCATGAACATAGATCCAAAAATCTTTAGCAAACTGAATTCAACAATACATTAAAAGGATCATATGACAGAAGCAGAAGATATTAAGAAGAGGTAGCAAGAATACACAAAAGAACTCTACAAAAATGATCTTTACAACCCAGATAATCATGATGGCATGATCACTCACACTCACCTAGAGTCAGACATTCTGGAATGTGAAGTCAAGTGGGCCTTAGGAAGCATTACAAACAACACTAGTGAAGGTGATGGAATTCTAGTTGAGCTATTTCAAATCCTAAAAGATGATGCTGTGAAAGTACTACACTCAATATGTCAGCAAATTTGGAAAACTCAGCAGTGGCCACAGAACTGGAAAAGGTCAGTTTTCATTCCAATCCCAAAGAAAGGCAATGCCAAAGAATGCTCAAACTACCACACAATTGCGCTCATCTCACACACTAGTAAAGTAATGCTCAAAATTTTCCAAGCCAGGCTNTGCTGTGATTCATGGGGTCGCAAACAGTCGGACATGACTGAGCAACTGAACTGAACTGATAACCATAATCACATGAGATTTGTTTGTGAAATGCAAGGATTGTTTAACATTTGCAAATCATTGTTATATACAAAACTATCAAAATGAAGGATTAAAATTACACAGTCATCTCAATAGATACAGGAAAAGCTTTTGACAAAATTCAGCATTCATTTATGATAAAATCTCTGAACAAGTAGGTATGGAGAAAATATACCTCCACATGATAAAAGCTATGTAAAAGACAAGCCTATAGTTAACATCAAACTCTGTGGTGAAAAGCTGAAAGCTTTCCCTCTAAGATAAAGAATAAAACAAGGGTGTCCACTATTGCCACTTTTATTCAGCAAAGTTTTGGGGGGTGGGGATGAACAAAGTATTGAAAGCTCTAGCAATAACAATCAGAAAAGAAAAAGAAATAGAAGGTCTCTAGATTGTAATGGAAGAAGTAAAACTGTCACTATTTGCAGATAATATGATACTATATGAGGGCTTCCGTAGTGGCTCAGTAGTAAAGAATCCACCTCCAATGCAGGAATCTCAGGAGACAGGTTCGATCCCTGGCTTGGGAAGATCCCCTGGAGGGGAGTATTCCAGTATTCTTCCCTGGAGAATCCCATGGACAGAGGAACCTGGAGGGCTACAGTCAATAGGGTTGAAACGAGCCAGAACCTACTGAAGTGTCTTGGCATGCACAATGCATGGTACTCTACATAGAAAATCCTAAATATGTCATAAAAAAACTACTAGTGCTCATCAATAAAGCCTGAAAAGTTGTAGAATACTAAATTAATATACAGAGATCTGCTGCATTTCTAAACATTAATTACAAACTATTTGAAAGAGAAATTAAGGAAACAATCCCATTTACAAGGTATCGAAAAGAATAAAATACCTAGGAATAAATCCACCTGAGGAGGTAAAAGACCTGTACTGAGAAAACATTAAGACACTGATGAAATAAATTGAAGATGACATGAACAGATGGAAAGGTATACAGTATTAATTAATTGGATTAGTTAATATTTTAAAATGACCATACTACCCATGGCAATCTACAGATTCAATGCAACCTTTAATGAAATATCAATGGTATTTTTCACAAAAACCTAAACAACCCAATAAGAAAATGGGCAGTAGATCTGGATAGATATTTTTTCCAAAGAAGATATACAGATGGCTAATAGACACATGAATAAATGCCCACATCACAAATTATTAAAGAAATGCAAATTGAAATAACAATGAGGTATTACTTCACCCCTCAGAATGACTATCATCAAAAAGTCTACAAATAACAAATATTTGTAAGGATGTGGAAAAAAGAGAACCCTGGTTCACTACTGGTGGGAATGTAAATTGGTGCCACATTATGGAAAATAGTATACAGCTTCCTCAAAAAACTAAAAATAGAACTACAAGATGATCCAGCAATTCCAATCCTGGGTATATATCCAAAAACCCAACTAATTTGAAAAGATATATGCACCTCAATGTTCATACATATATACATACAATGGAATATAACTCAGCAACAAAAAGGAATGAAATCTTGGGACTTCCCTGGTGGTCTAATGGTTAACAATCAGCCTTCCAGTGCAGGGGATGCAGGTTCAAACCCTGGTCGGGGAACTAAGATCCACCATCCCACATGCCACGCAAGAAGGCCAGAAAAAACAAACAATATATGGACCTGGAAGAGATTATGCTCAGTCAAGAAGGAGAAACAAATGCTGTATATTTTCATATATTTTTAACATATGAAAAATTAAAATATAAATATAATAGAACAGAAACAGACTCTTAGAATAAATTAGTGGTTACCAGTGGTGAGAGGGTTCTGATGAGAGACAACACAAAGAAAAAGGATCTTAAGAAGCAAACTACTAGGTATGAAATAAATAAGATACAGAATGTAATGTACAGCACAGGGAATATGACCAATATATACTAATAACATTAAATGGAGTATAATCTATAATAATATTGAGTCATTATGTTGTGTATTTGAAACGAATGCAACATTATAAATCAACTACACTTTGTAGTTGTTCCAAGTTAGATCTTAGGGGTGTGATAGATTTACCATGGCAATGTAGGATATTAAGAATAGGAGAAACGAGGTGAAGTGTTTGTGGGAACCCTCTGTAGTATCTCTGTAACTGTTCTCTAAATCTAAAACTCTTCTTAAATAGTTTATGAAGCCCATCTTCCCCTCTAAAAAGGATGGCCAATATATGCTTTCTTCTGGATCTCTGCTCAGTTAGAGACTAGGTAGCGTCTGCTCCTTTTGAAATGTATGGGTAGATCAAACCTGAGTATCCTTATTTCTCAAAATTTTGCCCTTTAAGTAATTTTTCAGTTCAGTTCAGTTCAGTCGTTCAGCAGTGTCTTACTCTTTGCAACCCCATGGACTGCAGCATGCCAGGCTTGTCTGTCCGTCACCAACTCCTGGAGCTTACTTAAATTCATGTCCATGAGTTGCCATCATGGACATGTGATACACATGTGATGCCATCCAACCATCTCATCCTCTGTCGTCCCCTTCTCCTCTTGCCTTCAATCTTTCCCATGGTCTTTTCAAATGAGTCCTCTTTTCCCATCAGGTAGCCAAAGTATTGGAGCTTCAGCTTCAGCATCAGCCCTTCCAATGAACATTCAGAATTGATTTCTTTAGGATTGACTGGTTTGAACTCTTTGCAGTCCAAGGGACTCTCAAGAGTCTTCTCCAACACCACAGTTCAAAAGCATCTATTCCTTGATACTTGACTACTGGATAAAACAGCTTTGACTAGATGGACCTTTGTTGGAAAAGTAATGTCTCTGCTTTTTAATACACTGTCTAGGTCATAGCTTTTCTTCCAATGAGCAAGTGTCTTCTAATTTCACAGCTGCACTCACCTTCTGCAGTGACTTTGAAGCCACCAAAATAAAGTCTCTCATTGTTTCCATTGTTTCCCCATCTATTTCCCAAGAAGTGATTCAATCGGATGCCATGATCTCAGCTTTTTGAAAGTTGACTTTTAAGCCAGCTTTTTCACTCCCTTCTTTCTCTTTCATGAAGAGGCTCTTTACTTCTTCCCTTTCTGCCATAAGAGTGGCATCATCTGTGTATCTGTGGTAACTGATATTTCTCCTGGCAATCTTGATTCCAGCTTGTGCTTCATCCATCCTGGCATTTAACATGATGTACTCTACATATAAGTCAAATAAGCAGGGTGACAATATACAGCCTTGACATACTCCTTTCCCAATTTGGAACCAATCTTTTTTTCCTTGTCCAGTTCTAACTGTTGCTTCTTGACCTGCATACAGATTTCTCAGGAGGCAGGTAAGTGGTCTGGTATNCCTGTATATATCTGGCATATATATATGTATACACATACCCTGTATATATAAGCCTACAGATTCAAGAAACAGTATGAAATTCAAAGAAGATAAGTACAAAGAAATCCACCTCAAGACATCTCATAATCAAATTTTGAGAAATGAAGCAAAAAAAAAAAAAATCTTGACAGCATTCAGAGAGAAATGACACATTATCCATAAGGGAACACCAGTTCAAATAAGAGCAAATTCCCATCTAAAACCGTGACAGCCAGAGGTTAAATGGTATATTTTTCAAGTGCTGGGGAGAGGGAAAAAAGAAATGGTCATCTTCAAATTCTATATCCAGCAAAAGCATTCTTTAAGAATGTAAGGAAAACAAAGACATACTCAAATGAAGGAAAAATAAAAGAATTTGTTGCTAGCAAAACTACCTTTAAAAAACAGCTGAAAGAAGTTTTTCAAAAGAAAGAAATGGTAAAAGAAGGAATCTTGGAACATCAGGGCAAAAAAGGAAAAACAACAAAGGAACAGAAATACGGCTATGTAAAATAGATGATTCTCCTCAAGAGTTTTATAAAACAGGTCACTGAAACAAACACTAAATAATCATCTGATTCTCAAGTGGGAAAAGAAAAGGGATTTATATGCAAATAAAATAAGCCTTCCACATTTCATGTAATGAAATACTCAGAGAAACCATTAAAAAAAAATACAAAGAGATATTAAAAAACACTGTAAATCAAGATGCAATCATAAAAGTCCTGAATGCCTACTTGGGATTTTGCATATTAGATGGCTAAATGTATACAGAAGCATAAAGTCATTCAGGGAAAAGTTCTGGACTGGGACGTACCTCACTATGGGATGGATCTAGAACAGAGTAAGATCTGAATCTACCTGGAAATGTCCATCACCAGGACTTACTGGGTCTCACTTTTCATATCTGTGGAATAGAAAGGGTTGGAGAAATAGGTCTGTAAGACAACTTGGGCCTTTTTCAGGGTTAACTGTGTGATTATTCTATAAATAATGGGTTACCATTCTTCTCGCCCACCCTATGAATCATATTCCTTATAACTCAGATGTCTCTAAAAGTGCTCTGAAAATTATGAGAAAATCTACAATCAAAAAGGCATTTATTGGTACGCATACTCAAGCCTCTCAGATTCCAGTAGAGAGAAGTAAGAGAAGGAAAAGACTCAAATGTAACATACTCCCATTGGAGCATGGACCATTTTCACTTAGAGGAATTATTCATTCTTTTTCCACCATTGGTAGGAAATAAAAGTAAGTAAAGTATTTATTCATTCTTTTTCCACCATTGGTAGGAAATAAAAGTAAANGACTTTTAAGCCAGCTTTTTCACTCCCTTCTTTCTCTTTCATGAAGAGGCTCTTTACTTCTTCCCTTTCTGCCATAAGAGTGGCATCATCTGTGTATCTGTGGTAACTGATATTTCTCCTGGCAATCTTGATTCCAGCTTGTGCTTCATCCATCCTGGCATTTAACATGATGTACTCTACATATAAGTCAAATAAGCAGGGTGACAATATACAGCCTTGACATACTCCTTTCCCAATTTGGAACCAATCTTTTTTTCCTTGTCCAGTTCTAACTGTTGCTTCTTGACCTGCATACAGATTTCTCAGGAGGCAGGTAAGTGGTCTGGTATCCCCATCTCTTGAAGAATTTTCCTCAGTTTTTTGTGATCCACACAGTCAAAGGATTTTGAGTAGTCAATAAAGGAGAAGTAGATGCTTTTCTGGAACTCTCTTGCTGTTTTGATGATCCAAAGGATGCTGGTTCCTCTGCCTTTTCTAAATCCAGCTTGAACATTTGGAATTTCATGGTTCATGTATTGTTGAAGCCTGGCTTGGAGAATTTTGAGCATTACTTTGCTAGTGTGTGAGTTGAGTGCAACTGAGTGGTAGTTGGAACATTCTTTGGCATTGCCTTTCTTTGGGGTTGGAATGAAAACTGACCTTTTCCAGTCCTATGGCCAACTGCTGAGTTTTCCAAATTTGCTGGCATATTGAGTGCAGCACTTTCACAGCATCATCTTTCAGGATTTGAAATAGCTCAACAGGAATTCCATCCCTTCCACTAGTTTTGTTAGTAGTGATGCTTCCTAAGGCCCACTTGAGTTTACACTCCAGGCTGTCTGGCTCTAGGTGGGTGATTACACCATCATAGTTATCTGGGTCATGAAGATGTTTTCATATAGTTCTTCTGTGTATTCTTGCCATCTCTTCTTAATATCTTCTGGTTCTGTTAAGTCCATACATTTCTGTCCTTTATTGTGCTAATTTTGCATGAAATGTTCCCTTGGTATCTCTAATTTTCTTAAAGAGATTTCTCATCTTTCCCATTCTATTGCTTTCCTCTATTTCTTTGCATTGATCACTGAGGAAGGCTTTCTTATCACTCCTTGCTATTCTTTGGAACTCTGGATTCAAATGGATATATCTTTCCTTTTCCCCTTTGCCTTTTGCTTCTCTTCTTTTCTCTGCTATTTGTAAAGCCTCCTCAGGCAACCATTTTGCCTTTTTGCATTTCTTTTTCTTGGAGATAGTCTTGATCCTGTACAATGTCATGAACTTCTGTCCATAGTTCTTCATGCACTCTGTCTATCAGATCTAATCCCTTGAATCTATTTGTGACTTCCGCTGTATATTCGTAAGAGATTTGATTTAGGTCATACCTGAATAGTCTAGTGGTTTTCCGTACTTTCTTCAATTTAAGTCTGAATTTTTCAATAAGGAGTTCATGATCTGAGCCATAGTAGCTCCCAATCTTGTTTTTGCTGACCATATAGAGCTTCTCCACCTTTGGCTGCAAAGAATATAATCAATCTGATTTTGGTGTTGACCATCTGGTGATGTCCGTGTTAGTCTTCTCTTCTCCGTATTCCAAGGCCAAATTTGTCTGTTACTCCAGGTATTGCTTGACTTCCTACTTTTGCATTCCAGTCCCCTATAATGAAAAGGACACCTTTTTTGGGTGTTAGTTCTAGAAGGTCTTGTAAGTCTTCATAGAACTGTTCAGCTTCTTCAGCCTTTTTGATCGGGCCACAGACTTAGATTACTGTGATACTGAATGGTTTGCCTTGAAAACTAACAGAGATCATTCTGTTGTTTTTGAGACTGCATCCAATTATCTTTTCTTAATTTTCGTATTTCTAGTTGTTGGTCTTTACTGCTTAGAGAAGTCTCTTTAGTATTTCTTGTAAAACCAACTTAGTGGTGCTGAAATCTTTCAGCTTTTTCTTTCTATAAAACCGTTTATCTCTCCTTCAAATCTGAATGACAGCTTTTCTGGGTATTCTCAGTTTTAGGCTTTCTCCTTTCATCACTTTGAACAAATCATGCCACTTCCTTCTGTTCTAAAAATTTCTATGGAAATGTCAACAGAGAGTATTTGGGAGTTCTCTTTTAAATAACTAGTTGCTTTTCTCTCCTGCTTTAAAGATTCATTATCTTTAATTTTTTCCGTTTTAATTTTAATATGTCTTGGTGTTGACCTCTTTGTGTTCATTTTGTTTGGGGCTCTCTGTACTTCCTGGATGTAGATGTCTGTTTACTTTCCCAGATAGGAAGTTTTCAGCTGTAATTCTTCAAATAAGTTCTCTGCCCCTTTCTTTCTATTTTCTTCTTCTAGGACCCTTATAATGTGAATGTTAGTATTTTGACATTGTCTCAGAGGTCTCATAAACTATCTTCATATTTTTAAATTCTTTTCTTTTCTGTTCAGCTTGGGTAGTTTCAACTACTCTTTCAGTTAGCTCATCTGTTTCTCTGTATTACCTAGTCCTTCTAGTGCATTTTTACTTCAGCTCTTGTACTCTCTATCTCTGTTTAGTTCTTCTTTATATTTTCTAAATCTTTAACTTCTCACTGTGTTCATCTATGTGTCTCTTAGTTCATTAATCACTTTTATGATCACTACCTTGAACTCTTTACAAGGTAGATTTTTTCATCTCCACTTCATTTAGTTCTTCCGAAATTTTGTCTTGTTCCTTCATTTCAAAAATATTCCTCTGTTGTCTCATCTGGCCTGGTTCTCTATGCTTACTTCTATGAATTATCGTTCAGTTCCATTTCCTGACTTTGGAGAAGCAGCCTTAGTAGCAGACATCCTATAGGGCCCTAGAGCACTCTTCCCTCTCGTCAGCAGAGCTATATGCTCTAGGAGGGCTATCTATGTGGGCTGTGTGGGCCCTTCTTCTGCTATGTGTAAGTGTCCTGGTAGACAGGACTGGCCACTGACCTGGTTGGCTGCCAGGCCCTGCCTTTTGTGATGGCTTCTGGCCCATGAGTGGGAAAGACCAGGTTCCACCACAGCTGACTATATAACTCAGTGTCTTGGGCCTGATGCTGGCCTACTGGTGTGCGGGGCCAGGTTTCAAGCTAGATGACTAAGCAACCCGTGAGGTCCCAGGGCTGGTGCCAGTTCACTGATAGGCAGGGCTATGTCCTGGAGCAACTGGCTATAGGGGGCCAAGGGAATCTTGGTACTAGTGCCATCCCATTAGTGGGCAGGGCCAGGTGTCAGGGTGGCTGGCTGTGGCACCTGGGGTCCAAGGATGGTACTAACTCACTAGTTGGTGGGGGGCTCAGTCTTGGGGTAACTGCTTGTGGGGTCCACTTGTGAATGAGGTTGGGTCCCAGGACTGCTGCTGGTCCACTGGTAGAAGGACTGGGTCCTGGGCTCATGAAGACCCACTGGAAGGTAGGTAAGCCCCTGGAGATAACAGGCTAGAGGGAGGACTCCAAACTGCACTTGTTAGCACAGTGCTGTCATGGAAGAACAAATCCCCCACAAATGGCTGCTGCCAGCATCTGTGTCCCCAGCGTGGTCCCAGGAACCTCCTATCTCTGCAGGAGCCTCTCCAAGATGAGCAAGTAGGTCTGGCCCAGGCCTCTTCCAAATCACTGCTTCTGCCAGCACTCAGAGGCTGGGAGCTTTGGGGCGTGTCCTTTCAGAGCAGTGGGTTCCCTACAGCCCTCCTGCTCTCCCACACTCTCCCGCTGGCCCACAGTGTCAGAAGTCCTGGGGGCTTGTCTTCCTGGTGCAAGGTCCCTGGGCAGGGGAGTCCAATATGAGACTTGGACCCCCTACTCCTTGGGGACAACCTTTCCATTTGTGATTATTTGTGGGTCACCTACCTGGGGGCTTGTGTCTTGACTATGCTGCATTTCTGTTCCTCCTACCAGAATCACATTTCCTTCTTCATATTTTTAGTTTGGAAAATCTTTTCTTCTAGTCTTCAGGTAGTTCTCATAGAGGAGGGTCTCCATAAAGAGCTGTAATTTCGGTGTGCCGGTGGGAGGAGGTGAGTACAGGCCCTTTCTACTCTGCCATCTTGGTGATGCCTCTGTCACATCCTTTTCTAAAAGGTATTTTCCCCCAAGTTCAAATCCTTCCAGTGAAAATTTTTTGCTCTGCTCTTATTCTCTGAATAAAGATGTCAAAATTACCACTATTTGGAGGGAGTTTTAATTTCTCACTCTCTTTCCTGGATTAAAAATATGTTCTCTAATGTCTGTATTGATTTGGCAAAAATCAGCCAAGAGCTTCCTTATGGAATCTCATAGTTTAATTTTAATAACAGAAGTATTACAAACCAGAATGTTGAGAATAGAAATTTCAACCAGGTGACCCATAGGCCAAATCTGGCACGGTTTGTTTTGGTAGGTCCCACGTAATTAAAAAAAAAAATTAATTTCTCATGAAAATTTGGAATTGCACATTGTCTTCAAATAGTAATTCTGTCAACATAAGACTCACATTTTTCTTCTTTTTTTTTTTTTCGGCCATGTGACATGTGTGATCTTAGTTGCCCAACCAGGGATGGGACTCATGTCCCCTACAGAGGAAGTGCGGCATCTTAACCACTGGACCACCAAGGAAGTCCCAGGACTCTCATTTCTACCTGGTTATAGCTGGCTGGACCTGAAAAAGGGCTTCTTCATTTTGTTGATATTTAAGTCCTTCCCATTCCAGAATTCTTGCCTGGAGAATTCCATGGACAGAGGAGCCTGGTGGGCTATAGTCCACGGGGTCACAAAGAGTTGGACACGACTGAGTGACTAACTTTCGCTTTCACTTTTCAAGTCCTTCAGAATGCCACAAACCTCATCTATCCAAATTGTAGGACCCTCCTTGGAAGAAAAGCTATGACCAAACTAGACAGCATATTAAAAAGCAGAGACATTACTTTACCAACAAAGATCAGTCTAGCCAAAGCTGTGTTTTTTCCAGTAGTCATGTATGAATGTGAGACGTGTACTGTAAAGAAATCTAGGCACTGAAGAATTGACGCTTTTGTACTGTAGTGTTGGAGAAGACTCCTTAGAGTCCCTTGGACTGCGTGGAGATCCAACCAGTCCATCCTAAAGAAAGTCAGTCCTGATATTCATTGGAAGGACTGATGCTGAAGCTGAAACTCCAATACTTTGGCCACCTGATGCAAAGAACTGACTCACTGGAAAAGACCCTGATGCTGGGAAAGATTGAAGGCAGGAGGAAAAGGGAACGACAGAGGATGAGATGGCTGGATGGCATCGCTGACTTGATGGACAGGAGTTTGAGGAAACTTCGGGAGTTGGTGAAGGACAGGGAAGACTGGCATGCTGCAGTCCATGGGGTCACAAAGAGTCAGACACAACTGAATGACTGAACTGAACAGTTTACCCCATTTGTGCCTCTCTGCAGCTGATTAAATTACCAAGTCCTGACCTAAAATACCAAATGCTTTCTTGTCTAAATGATTTTCTTTGAAGTATCATAAAGAGAAAGAGAAAATAGTTAAACATATAAAGCAAAACGAACCCTGTGCAAACCCTATAAAACCAGGTTAAAATAATCAGTTTACACATTTTTAGAATAAAGTAATAAAGAAATTAGCAACTTATTATAAATGTACTAATTTGGGGATAGTACTATTGAAGCTGCCAATCAAAGTTTGGGGTTCTTGTACTCAAGGCAAGAAACAAAGTCACTTGCTGTGGGATTCAATGCAGTCTTAAGACTTTAAATTACATGCTGAGTGTTTTTCTAAATTTGAAGTAAAATTGTGACTGGAAAACATCAGTTCACAGGTGATGAAGTAAGATCGATGGTGTTGAAAGAGGGAAAGAGATGAATGAATTTTCTGCAGCCTTTTACCATAGTGACAGTATGCTTAGAGACAAAGCCTGCTCGGGGCAGAGCAGCACAAACAAGGTGGAGATGCGTGCTGCCAACCCAGTGTCTCAGACTATGTTGGACACTGGCTTTTTAATGTCTATGTCATGAACAAAACTTTACATATTTTCACTTCTTTCCTAAAGGCTTAATCTTTGTTAATATTATGGGCTTCCCCAATGGATCTGCAGTAAAGAATCCGCCTGCAGTGCAGGAAACACAGGAGACACGGGTTCGATCCCTGGAGAAGGAAATGGCAACCAACTCCAATATTCTTGCCGAAAAAATCCTGTGGACAGAGGAGCCTGGTGGACTACAGTCCAAAAGGTCGCAGAGAGTCAGACACGACTGAGCACACACACGCGCACACACATATGTGACAATACTACATGGTAAACACAAACGGAAAAAAGAAAGAAACTGAGTTTTTCAGCCCACTAGAATGTATATACTGTTTTTTGTTTAGTGCAATGAAATTAATTTTGTCTTAAGCATTTCTAAATAATTCTGCCACATCTTAGAGCCACCCAATAGAGTATTGTAAAGTCAAATTAAAAAATAAATAAATTAATTAATTAAACAAACAAACAAAAAAAAGAGTCATATACACTACATATTGGACTTTTCTCTAAAGCAGGAGTTGGTAGAGATGTATCTGGAAAGTCTTGAAAGAAGGAAACCACAAAGCCTAGTTTTCCCAAAGTTAGATAGGACCAATAATGAGCTGGGGAGCCATAGGTGGTTGTGCTGCCCACACCCAAAATTGCTCATCTCCTGGGACCAAGACTTGATCCAGCTCATTTTCTGGGCCTTCTCAGATATTTGCTTAGGGCATTACCCTCCAGTAGCAGACAAAGTACAGATTTTACTGTCTTCTGGTTCAGGTTTGCCAAATACTCTGCTCCCTTTAATCCTATGAACTCAGATACAAAGAGGAAGACCGAATTTTTACAAATAGAATCCTCTGGAAAGTTAAATGCTGACCTGGTAGAGCACTTCTAATGGATTTTCCTTTATACGATGTAATAGGAGGCGGCTGATATAGGAGGGGCCAGAAGAGAGGCGGCCAGATGTAGATGGGGGGAGGGCCAGCTGAGTAACGTCCCAGAACAGAAACCTAAAAGAAATGCTAAGAGATTTTACCGTAGCAGAATAATGACCCCTTTTACCTCTTGTCTCTTTTTCCCCTCCCCATCTACATCTATCCCAGACTAAAACAAAAGACACCCTGATTGAAGACTGGTAGCTTGTTGGGGAGAAAAGAGAAATGGAGAGAAACCAATGAAGGTTCAGACACAGTGAAAACCAAGTGAATGGGGCTGAATGCTGTCCGATGAACAATGCGGAAAGAAACATGCTAAAACCTCAGAGTCTGAGAACAAACCTACTTGCATCCCCTTACGTGGAGAAAGTTGCAAAGCCCCAGAGAGGAAATGACTGCAAAGGGGTCTAGGCACATGTGGCTTCAGAGAGGCACAATTCCTGCCCAAAGCCCAAGCACAGTGAAAGCAGCAGCAATTGCCATTCTCTACAGGGTGAGCCTGGCTACATGATCTGAAGGGACCAGCGGATCGGGGGAAGCATGGTTTCATGGACACCTAGTAGGCAACAAAGAGGGCATCCCAACTTTGTGGTACGACAAAAGCCCCTGGAGCTTAGACAGAACCACAGGAAAGGGAGGAACTCCATCTTTCCACAACTTTGGTCAAACAGAGGTCTTAGATAGAGATTGAGTTATAGAGCAATAGAAAAAGTTCTATTTCTTGCCCACTGCAAGATGTAAACTGCTCTGGTCTTGGCCAAAAATGATAGCACTGCGAAGCTGAAATCATAAAACATTTGTAGCAACACACAATGGTCAATGTATCTGAACTGAATAATGTGTGGTGTTGCATTGCTTATTGGGAATGAGTGATTTATTTTATGAACCAAATTTTAAATCCTCCGAATTTTATATGCCTCTGAAGGGGTGATCTGGTATGGAAAATTAAAAAGGAGTGAATAACTAATGAATGAAAAAGACTATAGAAAAAGTAGAAACTGTTTTATTGAATTTTTTTCTAACATGAATTGCTTTGACCAGAGAAGGTAAATTAGTAAACCAGAGAAGGTAAATTTGTTCCCAGGTACAATTTTTATTAAAATTTGGTGGAAAAAGAAAACTGCATTCTATGTAATTATTTGTGAATAAAATGTATATATGCTTACATGTACATAGAAAATGCTTGAGATTATGCAAAAGAGAGTGTCATTAACAGAAAGAGCCTTCTAAGGAAAAAGGCTAAGAGTCTGGAGTGAAGGAAAAATAATATTTTATTCATGAATATATCATTTTAATTTTAAAGTAATCTTCTCCCCTTCTTTCTTTCTTTTTTTGTTTGTTTTGGTTGTGCTGGGTCTTCAATGTGGCATGTGGGCTTTTTCTAGTTGAGACATGTGGGCTTAGTATTTATGGCACATGGGCTTCATTGCTCTGCAGCATATGGGATATTCCTGGACCAGGAGATTGAACCCATGTTCCCTGCATTGGCAGGTAGATTCATAACCACTGGATCCCCAGGGAAGTCCCCCAGGAGAGTTTAAAATTAATTAATATGGGAATATAACACATTTAGAAAAATCTATTCACTTACTAAATGTGTGTTTAGTGTCTACAGTACGCCAGGTACTTTGCTAGGAAATAGAGAAATAAAACAAAAGTCACAAACCTTACCCATTAAGAGCCTAAACTCTATGGGGTTTAACATTCAAGTTAAACATACTCTAGTGTGGTAGATGCTAAGCAGATGCACAAGTCAAGAAATTGGTGGGGCATGCTATTTTACACTACCTGTTTTTATGGAGCATTATATTTTTGCTTTACACATGTGAATAATGTTTCAGTATAACATACTGTGGTAAAAGACACAGCTCAGCACAAACTGTAAGCATTTGCCCATGTTTCTCACCCTTCCCTTTTTTTCACACCTCACAACAGATCCTTAAGCTATTACTTTCTTTGTTGTTTTCAAAAATCAATCTAGAATTCAACCACTGATAAATGTCTGGTATCAATAACATCCTGGACATCTCTTGCCTCAGTTCAGTTCAGTCGTTCAGTTGTGTCTGACTCTTTGCAATCACATGGACTGCAGCATATGAGGCTTCCCTCTCCGATATCAACTCCCAGAGCTTGCTCAGACTCATATCCATCTAGTCAGTGATGCCACGCAACCACCACTGTCGTCCCCTTCTCCTTCTGTCTTCAATCTTTCCCAGCATCAGAGTCTTTTCCAAGGAGTCAGTTCTTTGCATCAGGTGGCCAAAGTATCGGAGTTTCATCTTAAGCATCAGTCCTTCCAATGAATATTCAGGACTGATTGCCTTGAGGATTGACTGGTTCGATCTCCTTGCAGTCCAAGGAACTCCCAAGAGTCTTCTCCAACATCACAGTTCAAAAGGATCAATTCTTTGGTGCTCAGCTTTCTTTATAGTCCAACTCTTACATCCGTACATGCTGCTGCTGCTGCTGCTAAGTTGCATCAGGCATGTCCGACTCTGTGCGACCCCACAGATGGCAGCCCAACAGGCTCCTCCATCCATGGGATTATCCAGGCAAGAATACTGGAGTGGGTTGCCACTGCCCTCTCCATCCATACATGACTACTAGAAAAACCATAGCTTTGACTAGATGGACCTTTGTTGGCAAAGTAATGTCTCTGCTTTTTAATATTCTGTCTAGGTTGGTCATAGCTTTTCTTCCAAGAAGCAAGCATCTTTTAATTTCATGGCTGCAGTCACCATCTGAAGTGACTATGGAACCCCCCAAAAATAAAGTCTCTCACTGTTTCCATTGTTTCTCCATCTATTTGCCATTAAGTGATGGGACTGGATGCCATGATCTTCGTTTTTTTGATTGCTGAGTTTTAAGCCAACTTTTTCACTCTCCTCTTTCACTTTCATCAGGAGGCTCTTTACTTCTTCTTCACTTTCTGTCATAAGGGTAGTGTCATCTGCATATCTGAGGTAACTGATATTTCTCCCAGCAATCTTGATTCCAGCTTGGGCTTCACCCAGCCCAGCATTTCACATGATGTACTCTGCATAGAAGTTAAATAAGCAGGGTGAAAATATACAGCCTTGACATACTTTTCCCAACTTGGAACCAGTCTGTTGTTCCATGTCCAGTTCTAACTGTTGCTTCCTGACTTGCATACAAGTTTCTCAAGAGGCAGGTCAGATGGTCTGGTATTCCCATCTCTTTCAGAATTTTCCACAGTGTGTTGTGATCCATGCAGTCAAAAGCTTTAGCATAGTCAATAAAGCAGAAATAGATGTTTTTCTGGAACTCTGTTGCTTTTTCTATGATCCAACATATGCTGGCAATTTGATCTCTGATTCCTCTGCCCTTTCTAAATCCAGCTTGAACGTCTGGAAGTTCATGGTTCACGTACTGTTGAAGCCTGGCTTGGAGAATATGAGCATTACTTTGCTAGTGTGTGAGATGAGTGCAATTGTGCAGAGTTGGAACATTCTTTGGCATTGCTTTTCTTTGGGATTGTAATGAAACTGACCAATTCCAGTCCTGTGGCCACTGCTGAGTTTTCCAGATTTGCTGGCATATTGAGTACAGCACCTTCATAGCATCATCATTTAGGATTTGAAATGGCTCACCTGGAATTCCATCACCTCCACTAGCTCTTTGGTAATGATGCTTCCTAAGGGCCTCTTGACTTCTCATTCCAGGATGTCTGGCTCTAGGTGGGTGATGACACCATCATGGTTATCTGGGTCATGAAGATTTTGTTTTTATAGTTCTTCTGTGTATTCTTGCCACCTCTTCTTATTATCTTCTGCTTCTGTTAGGTCCATACCATTTCTGTCCTTTATTGTGCCCATCTTTGTATGAAAAGTTCCCTTGGTATCTCTAATTTCCTTGAAGAGATCTCTAGCCTTTCCCATTCTACTGTTTTCCTCTATTACTTTGCAATGATCACTGAGGAAACCTTTCTTATCTTGCTTGCATTATTGTAATAACCTCTTAACTTCTGCCCTTATTGCTCTTCAATCCATTCGCAATGCAGTAGAGTACCCTTTGAAAATGTCCATCCCAGCACCTTGCTTCCCTGCTCAAAATCCTTCAATGTCTTCCCATCTAAAGCTATGTAAAGGTCAAAGTCTACACAATGAACATAAGGCTCTGTATGTCCTGTCTTTCTTTACCTTTCTAACTTTGGCAGACTCCTTGGCACACTCCTGTCACAGGATTTGTACACGTGCTGTTCCTTCTGCTTGATTGGAATGTTCTTTCCCCAGATATCTGGCAGATCCTTCCTTCTTCATTTATATCTGGGCTTTACTTCAATGTCACCATCTTAGGGAGGTCTTCTCCAGACATCACATCTACAATTTCAATACTATGTCCTTCTCCCAAGATTTCTTTTTCTCTTTCACTGCTTCTTCTCTGAAGCACTGGTCTCTATCAAACTTAATATATATTTTACTTACTTATCTCGTTTACAACTAGAATATAAGTTCCATGAGGACAGAAATTGAATCTGGGTGTTGTTCACTGACTTTTTTTCCCCAAGTGCCTAGAACGGTGTCTATATAAATATTTCACTTAGGTATTTGTGAAACGAACAAATGGGTGAATATGTGAATATTTTATACAAGGAATTCATTGTTATTCATTATCCATTCCACACATAATTGACTGCTTTCTTTTGAAAAATATTCTCTCACTGACCAAACTTTACTCAGATGCCCCTGAACTTTTTTTCAGCTCAAACTGACTTTCAGACTTCCATGTTCATCTATTGCATTGTCCAATTTAAACAAGAATCCTGATAAGTCAGTTTATCCAAAATCTCCCATCCTGCATATCTCATCACCCTCTATATCTTAACAGCTTCCTCAACCACTACAATCTCTCAGATGATGTCTGATCACCCTAGGCTGCCTTTACCAAGAAGCCTGTTAGGTCAGTTTAGCAGCATTTCCCGTTACCCCTGATGTTGTTTCCTAGTAATTTTCTACTCACTGATCCCCACTTTGCTCCTTGACTATAAATTCTCACCTGTCCAGCTATGCTAAGAGTTGCTATGTCCAGTCTTCCTCTCTCACTGCAAATTCTACCCAGTGGTACTACACCAATGACTACATTGCTCTCCTCTCCCTTCCCCCCTGTAAAGTTTTCCTTATGGCTAATTGTCATTTTAATACTCTACCACTATGTACAAAGCACTTTTTAAAGTAGAGGAACTAAAACAGGCAAGAGAGATATAATTTCTGCTCCCATGAAACTTATAGAAAAGTAGGAAGGGATCTTGAAATTACTTTCACCCTCAGAAAACTTACTGCACAACAGGACATGAGAACCATGACTTTGGTCTTTGCACAATCTACAGATGGCATTTCCTTTAGCCTAATAGAGGATCCTGGAACCTACAATTACAGAATTTATACAATTATAGTTATAGTATGCATCACGCATCGACAAAGAACAATTGAAATCTTTTTATTAGTGATAAACCACATTCACATCTCAATGTTCCTCCAATTGTGGAATCCAACTGCTGGAAAACACAGCAGTGTTGAAGCTATCTTCATGATGATTTCCTTGAGGAAAGAGGCCATGCCTATTCTATGGTACCTGGTAGGAGTGAGTACTCAATAATTGTTAGAATGTCAGTTGTTGTTACTGAGGACCACTTTAGCAAAGGAGAACAGCCACAACTTGTGGACTTTTCAAAGTTGTGGAGCAATTTTTAGAGGACTAACAACTAACTTTTAAAACTTAATGAATCCTGCTAAGAAAAGAGATAAAAGAACTCTTACAAGAAATTCTTGCAGGAGTTAAGGTGGGGCACTTCACTCAAGGTCACCATTGGCTTTTTAGATAATGAGAGCTATTCATTCATAAACCTTATTAGTCTGCCAGCCCCCTAATCTGGCTGGAAAAAAAAATTAAATAGATTTACTGAAAGAAAATTTCAGAATGGAATCTTCTTTCCAAGGAGACACAGATTTGAACAATAATCATTTCAGTGAGTTTTATTGCTCATGGAGATCCCCCTAAAGAGTATCCTATTGTGGTTTCTTTTAGAGCAGAAAGAGGGCTTCCATCGTCAAGGCCAACAATTTTCTGGATTTCTTCTATGTATTTTTCCAGTTGGACCTGAGTAGTTTGTTTCTTTAGAAGAATAAATCTGCTAGCCAAGTTCACAGCTAAACCACAGCTAAAGAAATGTCTCCATTACATTGACCTAGAATTCTAGGATATTTGAAAACAATATCTTCTGTTCTCAAGAAAACTGGAATTTTTCTTTTGATTAAAGTAATTTCCTTTAAAAATTAAGCTATCAAAAATACACTCAAAACTTTTTTCACCCTTGTAGAATACTGCTGAAGAATTTGATCCTATTTCCTGAAATTGGTAAATAAAGAATAACTTCTAAGGCATATTCATCTCTGGGATATATACATATCTTAGTTACCAGATAACAGGTCAATTGTTCATCAGAAAGAGCTAATTAAATAAATCATGGTACGTTCTCACAATGTATGTTGCTACAAAAAAGAATGAAGAGTCCGGTTCAAGATGATGGAGTAGAAGGACGTGTGCTCATCTCCGCCTGTGAGAGCACCAAAGTTGCAACTAGCTCTTGAACAACCATCGACAGGTGGACACTAGAACCCACCAAGAAAAGATGCCCCATATCCAAAGTCAAAGAAGACGCTGCAGTGAGAAGGTAGGAGGAGCGCAATATTGATAAAATCAAATCCCATACCCGCCAGGTGGGTGAGCCACAGACTGGAGAGTAATAATACCAAAGAAGTTCTCGCACTGTTGTGAAGGTTCTGAACCCCTTGTCAGGCTTCCCAGCCTGGGGATTGGACAAAGGGACTGAGAATCCCCAGGGAATCTGGCCTGGAGGGCCAGTGGGATTTGATTATAGGCCTTCCAGAGGACTGAGGGAAACAGAGAGCTCAGTCTCAGAGGGCACAAGCAAAATTTTGCATGCTCCTAGACCCAGAGGAGAGGAGGAGTGACCACAGGAGACTGGGCCAAAGCTCCCTGCTCGTGTTGCAGGGCCTGGGTTGGCAGGGGCTCACCACAGGGATGGGGGCACTGGCAGGTCTCTCTTGACATAAACCCTCTTGGAGGTCACCGTTAACCCTACCACACAGCCCTAGGCCCCAGCGCTGGGTCACCTCAGGCCAAGCAACTGCCAGGGAGGGAGTGCAACCCCATCTATCACCAGATAATTGGATTAAAGCTTTACTGAGCAAGGCCCTGCCTACCAGAGCAAGACCCAGTTTTCCTACCACCAGTCCCTCCCATCAGAATGGTGGAAATCACTGCCAGAGATCAGAATATAGAAAAAAGAAAGAAAAGAAATGAAGACAGCCCAAGAGACCTCTGGGAAACATCAAATGCACAAACATTCGCATTAGAGGGGTCCCAGAAGGAGAAGAGAAAGAGAAAGGTTCTGAGAAATATTTTTGTTTTCTAGGAAAATATTTGAAGAGATAATAGCTGAAAACATCCTGAATATGGGAAAGGAAACAGTCAATGAAGTCCAGGAACCACAGAGGCCCAGGAAGGAGAAACCCAAGGAGGAACACACTGAGACATATAGTAATCAAACTGACAGAAATTAAAGACAGAGATAAAATATTAAAAGCAACAAGGGAAAAATGACAAATAACATACAAGGGAACTCCCATTAGGCTACCAGCTGATTTCTCAATAGAAATTCCTCAAGCCAGAAGGGAATGGCATGATATATTTAAAGTGATGAAAGGGAAGAACCTAAATCAAGAATACTCTGCCCAGCAAGACTCTCCTTCAGATTTGTTGGAGAAATCAAAATCNTAGGCTACCAGCTGATTTCTCAATAGAAATTCCTCAAGCCAGAAGGGAATGGCATGATATATTTAAAGTGATGAAAGGGAAGAACCTAAATCAAGAATACTCTGCCCAGCAAGACTCTCCTTCAGATTTGTTGGAGAAATCAAAATCTTTCCAGACAAGCAAAAGTTAAGAGAATTCAGCACCACCAAACCAGCTTTACGACAAATGCTAAAGGAATTTCTCTAGGAAGGAAACACAAGGAAGGGAAAAGCCCTCCAGAAAATAAACCCAAAACAATTAAGAAAACAGTAATAGGATCATACATATTGATGGTGGTGGTGGTTTAGTCGCTAAGTCATGTCCAACTCTGAGAACCCATGGACTGTAGCCCACCAGGCTGCTCTGTCCGTGGGATTTTCCAGGCAAGAATACTGCAGTGGATGGCCATTATCTTCTCCAGGGGATCTTCCCGACTCAGGAATCGAACCCAGGTCTCCTGCATTGCAGGCAGATTCTTTACGGACTGAGCTATGAGGGAAGCCCAGACATATTGATAACTACCTTAAATGTAAATAAATTAAATGCATCAACTGAAAAAGACATAGACTGTCTGGGTGGATAAAGTGCATGTATGTACTTCTACTTACCACATCACTCTGCTTGACACCCCCTGCCAAATAGTATATAATTATTTTATATTGTTAAGTTAATCATGTTCCCATGATGGCTTGCAATTGTAATTATCTTTTATTTTTTTGTCTAGCTATTGATTGTGAAAACTGATAAACATATTTTACTATTGTGAAAAAAAAAAGAATGAGGAAAATCTCTATGTACTGATATGGAAGGACTTTAAGGATTTTAGTTCAAATACAGTGCAGAGCAGAGCATATATTAGTAGTATTCTACTTTTATATTAAAAAGAAGTGGAGATTAGCATATAAATTTAAATTGCTTGACTTGTATAAAGAAATGATGGAAAGACAAGAAATACAGGCAATTGGTATGAGGTAAACAGGGGTGAAGAGGACAGGGACGGAAGCAAGATTTCTCTTTGAATAATTTTGAATGACATAAATATATTAATTAAAATAAAATTTAAAACAACTTTATTGTAAGCAAGATGTCTATATTCATAAATTCATAGGTATAAGAAACATTCAAGTTGAGATAGATGAAACTGAAGAATAGGTGATTTGAACATCATTTAATGAAATGATTAAATGATTATAATCATTTAAGTAGGCTGAATCAAGTTCTTTTTCTTTCTTTCTTTTTCATTTAAGAAACTGATAAATCCTTCAGACCCAGATATTTAGAGAGAAAGTGTTAGGACTCTTAATTATGCTAGAATTGGAAAAATAGCCAACATCTTTTGATATAATTAAAGTTCTGTAATAAAGCATCCTGGAAAACCATTCTCCATTCTGGAAAAATCAAAGCTATGGTTTTTCCAGTAGTCATGTATGTGAGAGCTGGACCATAAAGAAGATTGAGTGCTAGAGAATTGATGTTTTTGAATTGTGGTGTTGGAGAAGACTCTTGAGAGTCCCTTGGACTGCAAGGAGATCCATCCAGTCCATCCTAAAGGAAATTAGTCCTGAATACTCATTGGAAGGACTGATGCTGAAGCTGAAACTCCAATACTTTGCCCACCTGATGCGAAGAGCTGACTCATTGGAAAAGACCCTGATGCTGGGAAAGACTGAAGGCAGGAGGAGAAGGGGATAACAGAGGATGAGGTGGTTGGATGGCATCACCAACTCGATGGACATGAGTTTGAACAAACTCCAGGAGATGGTGAAGGACAGGGAAGCCTGGTATGCTGCAGTCCAAGGGACTGCAAAGAGTTGGACATGACTGAGTGACTGAACAACAACAACAATAAACCATTCAAGAGTTTTTTAGCCAGATCACACCAGATTTGAACTGGAAAAAATTTGAAGCAGTAAAAATTTAAATTCCTGTCGATTGGGTATAAAAGAATTAAGTCTGAAATTCTTCCTCTCTGCCCTCTGGAATTTACTGCCCATCAAAATTCCCATAGCCTCAACTCCTATGAACTTTGCCTTCTTATTCAGATTGAAAGTACAGCCCTCTTAAACTGTGGCTGTTTTTCCTCCTTTTCCCTGGGCCTAGAAGGTGACTTCAACCACTCCCCAGACTTTGAAAGCCACCTAGGATAACTGTTGCAAAATTTCTATCCCAGCCTTGACCTCTTCCTTGAGCTCTAAGTGATTAATTAGATTTGATTCCTTAGTCTATATTTCTAGTTAGATACCGGAATTTCAAATTTAACTCTGCCAAAATATTTAATAGTCTTGATTCATACAACCACCAAATCTGCTCCTTCCTTAGCCTTTTTCATCTCTGTAAATAATTTTACCACCACTTTAGTGACTCAAATAAAAATGTGAAATCATTTCAATTTTTCTCATCTTTCAAACATCTATTAATATATCAAATCCATCCCCCTATAGGACCAGGACCCCATTACCCATTGATAGTACTACATTCTGACATCCACCATCAAACATTATCATCTCTCCTCTGTACACTTTAAAAGTCCTTGTTCCATTCTCATAATGGTCTCCACTTTGCTAAATCCAGTCCTGGTGTGGTTGAAAGATGGTTGGGTTCAGAGTATTAGAGGGAGTGGAAAGATAAGTGATAATCAGTGAATGAGATTAATGAGAGTTTGGCAATGACAAAGTTATAAAACCACCAGAGTAAGTAGCTCCATGGCAATGGAGGACAAGACCATTGAATGTGAGTTCAAGGAAGTGGCCAGGGTGTTAAAAGGATCATTTACACATGTTTCAAGCTAAAAATTAAGACAGAAGTGAAGCTGGAGATCAAACCAAGAGCTACAAGAGAAATAAGAGGAATAATAAGGGTCAATAAACTGACAATGCAATATCAGGTAGTAAATGATGTTATCTGGTGACTAAAAACTAAAGGCTTTATGTTTTCAGGAATGTGGGAGGGAGAAATACCTGGAAATAGCAATGAGATTCATCCATATTACCTGCAGGCTTTATTTCTAAAATGCTGGGAAAGATTGAAGGAGGGAGGAGAAGGGGACGACAGAGGATGAGATGGTTGGATGGCATCACCAACTCAATGGACATGAGTTTGAGTAAACTCTGGGAGTTGGTGATGGACAGGGAGGCCTGGCGTGCTGCAGTGCATGGGGTCACAAAGAGTTGGACGTGACTGAGCGACTGAACTGAACTGATACCAAATTCATTCATGCCTCTCCATTTTTACTGTTGGCATCCTAGTCCATACTGCCTGAATTCCTGCAATTGAGCTTCCTAATTCCATACTTAACAGGGAAGCCCTGATCCTTGTTTACCAACATTTTATACTGTGTGTCTTTAATACTGTGATTTGTTTTAACCTGATGAAATGTACTGAGAAAAAAGGTATCTGATAATAAAATTAAGCTGACTTCCAGATTGTGACTACCTTAATGACTAAGTCAGAATTGAATGAACTTTCTGGATTCTGTTCATTTACATTGTTTAATCAGAAGAAATTCTTAGCAACAACTTCTTCTGATTAAACAATGTTAAGACCCTTAAGCACTATGTCTAGGAAGAAGATTTGACACTTCAATGTCACTATAGATTTTGGGTGATTTTCCTAATTTATATTATCAATTGTTTAATAACAAATTATTCTAACACTTAAGGTATGGAAATTTTATTTTTTAAAAACTCACACTTTTAGAATATTTTAAAGGCTATTGCCAAGCCCTTTGCCAATTTTTCTGCCCTCCTGCTATTACCCAATCATTCCATGTCCTTTTCCCATCTCAGCAGTGAAGTGAAAGTGAAAGTCGCCTAGTCCTGTCTGACTCTTTGCAACCCCATGGAATTCTCCAGGTCAGAATACTGGAGTGGGTAGCCTTTCCCTTCTCCAGGGGATCTTCCCAACCCAGGGATCGAACCCTGCTCTCCTGCATTGCAGGCAGATTCTTTTCTAGTTGAGCGACAAGGGAAGCTCAGAATATTTTCAGATTATATGCCAGAAGCATGTGTTCTTCAGGAGTAAATTGACAAAATGAAAATATTAACAATATTCTAGAAATGTATCCTATANCTCTCCTGCATTGCAGGCAGATTCTTTTCTAGTTGAGCGACAAGGGAAGCTCAGAATATTTTCAGATTATATGCCAGAAGCATGTGTTCTTCAGGAGTAAATTGACAAAATGAAAATATTAACAATATTCTAGAAATGTATCCTATAAAAGCAACTAAGAATATGCACAAAAATTAGACTATAAGGCAGTACATAGAAGCATTGTTTACAATGTTAAAAAAATCATAATGTAAAAAAAATTTACTATGTTAAAAAAAAACTATGACAATCTAAGTATTCAAAAATAGACTATTTTAAAAAATATAATGCCTTCCTCTATTTCTGATCAGTTCAGTCAGGACCTGTGGGACACTGGAATTTTTAAAAAGTTCCTCCAGGGGTTCTAATGTGTAGTTACTGAGTAAACCATCATAGGTGAGATTACCAAGTGTTAAGTTATATAGCATCAATGTGTTGAGGGAGTCTTCAATTTACATCTAAACTGCAGCCCTTCCAACTCCATTCTTATAAACCCACTGCTTACTCAACATTGCTCCTTGAATGCCTAATAAGCATCTTTAATTTAACATGAACTCTTATTTTTACCATTTCCACCCCAGATTTAACTCCATCGGTTCCAAATTCAAAATATATCCAGAATCCAACCATTCCTCAGCAACTTCCACTTCTTCAACCTGGGCCCAAGTCATCCCTCTCTTGGGTTTTATTACAATAGATTCTCAACACAGTTACTGGATGCATTTATTTATGTTTAATATTTATTTATTTGGCTGCACTGGGTCTTAGTTGCAGCATGCAGGATATTTCTTTCAGCATGTGGGATCTAGTTTCTTGACCAGAAGCCAGGCCCCCTGCATTGAAAGCTCATAGTCTAAACCACTGGACCACCAAGGAGGTTCCACAGACCCATTTAAAATGTCACTTAGTTTATGTTTCTCTTCTGGTCAATCTCATTAAAGGCTTCCCATCACACTCAGAGTAAAAGCCATAGTCTTTACAATGGACCTAACTGGGTCTTTCACAACATCTCTGACTTTAGCTCTTTGTACTATCTCCTTTACTTGCTGTCACCCAGCCATACTGGCCTCCTTCTTCTAATAAAGCAGGCATGTTCTGTCTTAGGGCCTTTGCTTGCCCACTGCCAGGAAAGTTTTCTCAAATATTCCTGTGGCTAACTCCATCACTTCCTTTACAGTTCAAATGCCACCTTATCAATGAAGTCTTCCCCAAATATTGTAAATAAAAATACTGTCCAACCCAAATACTTCCTATCTTTCTTCTTTTTCATCTGTTATACCATGTATGTACTTGTTTGTTTACCTTCTGTCTTCACCACTAGAATGTAAGTTCTGTAAAGGAAAGGATTTTTTGTTTATGATTGTATCCCTTACCCTAAAGAATGCCCAACACATAATGAGTCCATAATACATATTTGTTGAATGAGTGAATAAATATATAGATATATTTTCCCCATTATTTGTCCCTAAACAAATGGTTAAACTTTCCAGTTTTTCTGCTTACTATACCATTGCAATGATATAAGCAAACTGAAAAGTTAAATGTGCTAATTGACAAAAAAGGTTTGACATGATAGTTTAACAGGTTAGCTGTGGAGCTATACAATGATGTACACCATATGTATATGTGTATGCATATAAATGTATATATGTGTGTGTATATGTGTACATACACACACATATATATTTATATATAGATATATTTGATACTTAAATGTCAGTATAGATTTGGATGATTTTCCTAATCTATATTGTCAATTGTTTATTAACAACTGTTCTAACACTTAAGGTATGGAAATTTTAGTAAGCGAACCCATAACTTTAGAATATTTTAAGATTATATGCCAGAAAAAAAGCATGTGCTCTTCACATGCAAATTGACAAAATGAAAATATTAACAGTATCCTAGAAATGTATCCTATGGAAGCAACTAAGAACATGCACAAAAATGAGACTATAAGGCAGTTCATAGAAACACTGTATTGTGTATGTACAATATATACACACACATATACATATACACCCTATATAACCATGCTGTACCATGACTAAACAATCTAGTTTAGGAACTGCAAGGAATGCAGATTATCCAGCGATCCAAACTCCACAATTTTTTTTCTCAGAGTACCAACAATCATCAATTCTAATTGTACTAATATCCTCATGACAAGGGTATGTCTTCTGTATACCCTGACAAATATTTCAACTGGCGTCATCTGCTTTGTACATTCAAAACTAGTTAGATTTACAGAACATTCCACACAATAGCAGAATAAACATTCAAGTGCACACACACACATGCATGCATACACACACACACACACACATACACACAAACTAGTTAGACAAAAGGCAGAAAGCAAAACTACTGTCTGAACGGCTTGAACCATATATTTAAGGCTATTTAAAATCATGGACCTGATAGTACTGTATTCAGTTAGTTGTGAACAATATGAATGGCCTTTCTGGTTCATAGAGTCTCTCCCTAGTCCTTATCCACCTCCAACCCACTCCCAATCCCACAAAATTACACAAGCACAGTAAATTTAAAGAAGAAAAAGAAATTGAACAACAATATAAACCTGGCAGAAATCTGAAACCACTCCAACTTCAAACTTTAAATCACTTGCCTAGTGAGAACAGCCCTCAGATGCACTGTGACTCAGCATTTTATGATGCCTGAAACATGAAATGAGATAAAGATCTTGTTCCCTTCACGGCATTAGCTAAATATGGAGCTAAAATAAATGAGCTACCTTTAAAATACAAAGTCAGTGGCTGAAAATGTTACAGTGCTCACCCTGACACAGGTTTGACTCAGTATGTGATGACAGGGAGGAGAGCATGTGTCAAATGAAGCACACAGAACTGTTCTGAAATAACTTGTTGACCTATAACATTAGCAAATAACAATGCTGACTACAATTAATGCTCGGAAATGGGGGAATTATTGTAAATAAATGAAAATAAAAACATGAACTGTGACAACTGATTTAAGTCAGGTAGTAAAGTAAATCTGACCTGGGTGGGAGTGGTGGTGGTGGTGGGACTTACCCAGCTATTCTTCACTAGAAAACAAAAGCTAAAATCTAACCAACGGAAAACCCTTGAAAAAAAAAATTAAGTAAAACTGGAACAAACAGAAGTTTAACTCTTTATGGACAGAAAGAAAATAAGATGAAAATAAAATAATGAACTATACAAAAGTTGCAATTCAGACTAAGTTTTTAGTTCAGAATCTCATGTGGAACAGGAATGTATGGAGGAAGGAGAGAATCTGGTAATCAGCAAGCAGGGAGAACTGGATAACCGAGATCACCAAGAAGGACTGAGGACTATTCCACATAGGCAATGAAGGAAGTTGGGAAATCCCACTTGGAAAGCCAAGAATTTAGATAAAGACAATGAATAGAGATATGGTGACAGTTTATAGGTAAACGGGCAAAAAAAAGTTGCTAATACTTACTTGGTTTTAGCTCCGGTTTTCAGTACTGTATATCAACTCTTTTAATCATCAGAACAAGCCAATGATAAAAACTATTAAACCCCATTTTACATGTGAGGCAATAGCCTCAGAAAAGTTAAGTAACTTGCTCAAGGTCATGTTGTTAATAAATGGCAGAGCCAAGCTACCAACCTATGTGTTTTAACTCCTCCACAACTTTATATTGCCTCTTATGAACCACTCAAAACGTGAAAAGGAAGTGGAGGAATTGAAATTATCAGGGCCTTTACTGCATTCAAAACTAGACCATCTGCATTCAAAAATAGAAGAGTGAATTTCCCCTAAGGAACCTACTAATAGAGCTCAGACTCACAGCAAAATACCATTCAAGTTCCACAAGTCAAGGGTAGTTGGAATTCAAATAAGAAAGCAATGTTCAACTGGTTATGGAATCAAGAAAGACTTCACTCAAAGAGCAGCATTTTGGTCAGGATTTGAGAAAAACAGGAGTTAGGTGAAAAGAGAATCATGACTTCAATTACTCCCCAGGGTTTTCAGGATAAATTTCAACTCCTTGGCTTGGCACTCAAAGCCCTCCAAACTAGGTCTGGAGGAATGCCAGGGAGAAGTGGCTTTCCTAAATGAGATGCCTAAGCTGGAGTCTTTATTACTATACTAGTTCAGGTTCCAAAGGATCGGAAGATGTTGTTTTTTCTATCTCCATAAATCATTAGTGAGTTTAAAAGCTAGGCATTATGACTTATTCTTCTGTAACACTCCCCTCCACCAGAACACGAGACCATACATCTTCAGTTCAGTTGCTCAGTCGTGTCTGACTCTTTGCAACCCCATGAATCGCAGCACGCCAGGCCTCCCTNCCTGGACGCCTTCTGAGTCCCACTGCTCGGCGCCCGCCAGGGCGGGTGGAAAGGGATGACCTAGAACCACCCGCCCCACGACCCGGGCCCCCACAGAGCCGGGCCCGCACCTCGGGGCGCCTGCTCCCGCGCGGCCCGGGCCCTTGGAGCGCGGCATCCCGAGCCGGGCGCGCCGCCGCTCCGCGCCCCGTCCGCTTGTTGTTTTCTGTGCGGCCGCCAGGCGGCGCCCGCGGTCCGGGATCGCGAGGCCCTGGACCCGCCCGGGCCGGGTCGGGGGAGTCGCCGGCTGCGCAGCTGTGGGGCCGGGGTCCCGCCGGGCCCACACGCCCTCGGGACGCTGGACAGGTGGCCGTGGCGCCGCTGGGCTGCGGCTTCTGCCCGCAAGCTGGCCGTGCTGCTCCTGCGGCTTCCATGACCTGTCTCACGGCGACCTTGCGCTCTGCCGAATCCTTGCAGAGGCCGGGGCCTCGGCTCAGGTTCCTCTGGCCCGCCCCTCAGAGCTGAGGGCTCAGGGGGACCATCCCCGGCCGGGGTCAGCCCCCCGACCCACGGCTCACGTGGCACCATGCCGTCAGGGGGAGCNGCTGCTCCTGCGGCTTCCATGACCTGTCTCACGGCGACCTTGCGCTCTGCCGAATCCTTGCAGAGGCCGGGGCCTCGGCTCAGGTTCCTCTGGCCCGCCCCTCAGAGCTGAGGGCTCAGGGGGACCATCCCCGGCCGGGGTCAGCCCCCCGACCCACGGCTCACGTGGCACCATGCCGTCAGGGGGAGCCGGGAGGCCTGGCAGGCAGGGCAGCCTCACCCCCTGCCTGCATCTGTCTATCTCCACGCAGGCTGGTCCTCCCTTCTGAGCAGTTGAGGGCAACCTTCACGCCCAAGCCAAACACCACTTCCTGCAAGCACCACCCCTGCCCCGTGCCCCGTGTGCTGGCCCTCAGGGCTCCCAGATGCTCTGGCCGTGGACAGACGCCCGCACCCCCCCAGGCCGGGTGACCCCAGTCTGCCCTCTGGCCCCCACTGGGGCTCTTGTATTTTGAGGTATAGGGCAGGCCCGGGAGCTGGAAGACCAGCGGCAGGTCGGCGAGCGCAGGCTGGGGGCCTGGGCCCTCGGGGTCTGGAGAGGCTGCTATGGGCACTGGGGAGGGGAGGCTGGTCCTCACCGTGCCCGGGCGTCCCCCCGGGTTCCTGGCGCCCAAGGAGGCCTGCTCCGCTCTGGGCCCCACTCCCCGCTGCAGACCTCCCCGGGCTGTCTCCGCCGCAACCACAGCAGCTCAGGCGACAGGGGGCCAGGCCGAGGTCTTGCGCCCTGGGAGGCGGGCCTCTGGCCCTGAGCTGCCCGCGGCTGTGGAGGCAGAGCCACCTGCTCCAGCCACCTCGCCCACTGCCCGCTGCCCGGGCTCTGGCGGCCCCGGGTGCAGGGGTTCCTTAGCTCCTGGCCCCCAGCCTGGCCTGAGGGTGGCACTGACCTGTGCCCAAGGCAGGTCTCGGTGACATTGCCACCTCAGCCCCGAGAGCAAAGCCCTCTCCGCTGCCCCTGTGCTGATGGGCCGCTCCCGCCTCGCCCTTCCCCCTGAGGACCTGGGACACTCGCTCCTGCCCCGAGCCCACCGCCCACCCCTCCACGAAACCCCCTCCCTCTGCCACCGCTCCA